>OX465172.1:19068901-19631607 GCA_949987655.1 Polymixis flavicincta | reverse complement strand
GATAGGCCGAGTTGATTAATTGATCTGATTTTTTCCTTTCTTTATTGTTACCAAAGTTAAAAGTCATCGAACTAATATGTAACCAATGTGGACCAAAAATGGACAAAATTGTAAACTTTTTCTACTGGAATATGGGGCTTTCGACTTATGTCTATTTTTTTATAATGTGCGTTTTCTTTTTGTAGAATAAACATTTTTTCTTTCTTTTCTTTCTTCTTTCAATAAAACATTTCCATTGATAAGTACCGGGCAGTGCTTTACGTACCACCCAAAAACATCGATAAAAACTTTCACGGACCTTGAATTACCATTATATCCCTACATAACTGTAACGTAACTACATTAAAAACTTCCCAAGCCGCATGCGTAGGATTACATAGGAATATCGCACCAAATTCACAGCTAACAACCTTCTAATTAATTATCTATTGCGTCACACAGTTCAGAATCACCCCCGTGGGCTATGAGGGTGGAAGTTGTAAAGTCTTATTTACAACTTCACCTACGGCTGGAGCCCACTGTTCAAAATTTTACGGCCTAATGCCTCAATGGGTAAGGTTAATGGAAGTGGCTTGAGTGTAGTTGAGGCGGGGTTTGGAACTGGTACCAAAAGCACAGTTTCTGTATTGGTACTTACAGGTTCTTGCCATTTTGGTACCTGGTGGTTTCGTGTGGTGCCAGACTTAAGAGAATAGCACCATCCCATTTCTTCCCGTGGGGGTCGTAGAAGGCGACTAAGGGACTTACTAGAAAATGGGCAGCAACGTTCTCTATGCATTTTACCATCATACTGCGATCGCCAACCCGCCTAGGCGCCAAGCGTGGCGATTATGGCAAAACCCCCGTTTTGGGGGTGGCTTATGTTCAGCAGTAGACGTCTTTCGGCTGAAATGATGATGATGATGATGGTACCTGGGTACCGGTTCCGGTACCCTGCGTGTGCCACAAACCTCATATTTGTACACGGAACCTCGTATTTTGCAACTTTGAAGTTATTTTGCTAATGCCTATTATCTATCCGTTTTACTTAGTTATACTTATCTGTTTTCTCACTCTAAGTTACGGATATATTTCTATGGCACCGGTACAGTACCGAAACTGATTAGAAATACCAATTGTACTGTGCCACCGCATTATTCTTCTAGCCTCCGCAATGGCGATTTTCACAATCGTTTTGAGAATTTGTTACGCAAAATTTAAACGTAAAAAACATTATAAACAACAGAATTATGAAGAAATATCGATGTTTTATCAAATTGTGTAGATATACTCGTAAACCTTGCGAAGCAGGGGTGGATCGCTAATTTAACTATAGGTGGATTAAACAAGACGTTCTTTCTACTCGGATACCATTGCACCATCCAGTTTCAAATTTCACAGGCCTCTCACTTGCTTCCCGGTTTTATTTATTTCCTTCTCGGGGCTGTATTTGCACCGAATATTTGCGCAAGCACCTATTTGTGTTGGCGTAATGTTCTGGTTTTCTTGTTTGCCGAATAAGGCGCGGATAAGTCGTGCAAACGACATATTTCACTCCTGGATAACTAGAGGAGTGGAAGCCGGTTTTATTATTTATAATAATAAATAAAGAAGGATCGGAGTGGAGACGCGCGTGCGGTGCGTGCGAAATTGAGAAGTATCTGCAATATGGAGTTATGTTTGCTGAGTTCTGTCGGTTTGATTTTTGGCAGGAAAATAGGGACAAATAGTTCGTATTTCTGGTTTTTATTATAGTGTAGGCTCATCGTCAAAATCTGTCTCCTCGTCCTTATTTAAATTTAATTGAGGTCGGCGCAACATCTCTCGCAGTATAGGGTATTCCAATAAAAACTACCTATGACTTATAAATAATTGAGACGTAATTTTCGACAGCTCTGCCAAGTCAAAGTCAAGTCACTTTTGAATGCCAAAAATTATCAGGGTATTTCTGATGAAACGAGCTATGCTCGGCGTTTTCCTACATGATCGAATCAGGAATGAAGAGATCCGCAGGAGAACCAAGGCGACATAGCCCGAAGAATTGCCAAACTTAAGTGGCATTCGGCAGGGCAAATTGCTCGCAGAACAGATGGCCGATGGGGCCGAAAGGTTCTGGAGTGGCAACCGCGTACCGGGAGACGTAGATTGGGAAGGCCTCCCACAAGGTGGACCGATGACCTTGTGAAGGCCGCGGGAATCCGTTGGATGCGGGAAGCACGAGACCGGTCGGAGTGGAGGAGCCTGGGGGAGGCCTATGACCAGCAGTAAATGTCTTTCGGCTGAAATGATGATGATGATAATTGATTCTGGTTGCTCCTTCAAAAAGGTGAAAAAAGGCAAGAAACTCTAGACCTACTTACTCTTTTTTTTTATAATATTTTTTATTTTATTTTATGCAAATACTTATAAACAGATGAGAAGAATGGAACAGAAAAATTCGTACAAAGGCAATGCTAATTAATGGTAATGTTAATAATATGATTAGAGTAAAATTACTATACCACACTAGTTAAGAATAATTAAAAATAAAGCAGTCTTGCGACATTTGAGTTTTAATTCCCAGTATCGACATTACGATAATTATTCTCTTCTGGTATCAAACTACACTTCCTGCTCTGTGACAGATCTAGGGCAAATTTTATCGAAAACTCTTCAGTAGGTTAGCAGTGGTTGGCGAACAAGATTTACACACTCACTTTTATCTTTGCTCAGTTTATGTTTCATTACAATAATATTCTTCACTCTGTTTTAAAAAATTATGAATTTCATTAACATTCTCTTGCCCTTACCCCAATAAAAAAAAGCTTAAAAACGTCTGAATTTATAAAATGTTTTTATATTTATATTTTTTTTATTGTAATTTTTTTTTTTTTGGAATATTTCTTGCCTAAATGGTAACACGCGACACGGGTCGATCAAACTTTAAACCACGCTTGTCACGGTTGGTTCGATGGATAACCATCCATTACTTATCAAGAGCAGTGCAGAGATCAGAGCAGTGGTGGCCAAGTGGTAATGGTCGCGACTTACGAGTTGTAGGTCGTGAGTTCGAACCCAGCCAGGCGCTTTACTTTATGTAAATTATTTCATTACCACTGAAAAAATTCGAAGACATGTGACATCAACCCGCACTGGGCCCGCGTGGTGGATTACGGCCCGCTCCCTCTCACAGAGAGGAGGCCTGTGTCCCAGCAGTGGGAACGTTTATAGGCTGATGATGATGATGACTTATCAAGACCTCTCCGTGTCTCGGAAAGCACACTAAGCCGCTAATGCCGACTGTCATTCGTAAATCTTTGACAGTCGTTATGGTCAAAAACCCATAAGTCTGACAACTGGCCTTTTCAAATGGTGTCGTGTTACCCAGTAACTGGGTTGTCGAGGTCAGATCCCTATCTGACTCAGACTCTGACTTGCTCCATGTAAAATTCTGGTATTCAGCTGCGTCCGGTAAGACTGGAAACGGACATCAACATAGGGAAAAGGCTAGGCAGATAATATTGATTTTGTAAATTAAAAAACCGGTCAAGTGCGAGTTGGACTCGCGCACCGAGGGTTCCGTACAAACCTGTGGGTATATAAGTAAAAGTTCAAAATTGTCAAAAATATATTTTTTTATATGACGAAACTAAAAATTTTCGGTTTTCGTAATTTTTCCTATATCTGTACTATAAGACGTGACTTCGTACAAAATTTCAAGATTCTAAGTTCACGGGAAGTACCCTGTAGGTTTTGATTCCCGTGCGAGTTTCGAAAATTTGCGGAATTTTGCGGCCTAAATGGCTGTATCTTTTGATTGCGTTGACTTAGAAGGTTGATTTTTCTACAGCTTCCAGGGACAGTAGAACTAAGTATCATATAGAAATTTCAGTTTGATACCTCCACGCGTTCCTGAGAAAAACGGTCTTGACAGACGGACGGACGGACGGACGGACGGACGGACAACAAAGTGATCTTATAAGGGTTCCGTTTTTTCCTTTAGAGGTACGGAACCCTAATAATTCTAAAACCTTTCAACAAGCCATCAATTAAATTCCTTTGAATAAAAACAGAAACAGACAAACATCATTAACTAGAAAAATAACCATATATATAACCTTTTGTTCCGGGTTAACAACAGTTAACAATATTACAATAAAAATGTGTTAATGTAACTTAACACGCTATTTTAACTGACCGAATTGTAGTTAATGTGTTTTCTAAATAATGTTTATCGTTCCCTTTAAGGTGCGCTGTTCAAACTAATTGTAGTTACAAAGGAATTTTATATATACGTTAAATCTCTGGAGTAAAATATACCGGGGAGTATGGGACATCGACGCGCAAGTTATTGCCATGAATTCAGTGGCTACATATTTCTGAACTCCCCTGTGCTGAATTGTTCGAAGATAATTTTGAAAAAACCTGCTGTGTCATACATTTTGACCGCGTAGGTAATGCACTTTCAAATGAAACAGCTGTTTTTGGAGTGAACATTTCTTTGGGCGCGTTTGGCATTTTTTTATATGGGAAAAAACAATTGAATTTGCGACACTGTGCCCGATGTCACTGACAACACGAACGTACGAACGAACAACGTTGAACTTACGTTGAACGTTGTTTAATGTAACGATTAAAAAAATATTTCCCGACGATTCAAAAAATACACATGTAATTGTTCAAGTGTTTCACTTCTGTCGGCATTGCCGGAGTGCCACTGTTTTTTTGATTACTGGCGTAAGGTAGCGTGACGACCTAGACGCGTATTACAAAGCTTGGATCCAGGTAGCCCTGGAAAAGGTTGCCTTGAAGGATTTGGGGGAGGCCTTTTGTCAGCAGTGTGTTCATTTTTTTACGCTAGGGGTCTAAAATCATGTTCTGAATTCATGGTGACAGGTTTCGCATCGATGTATGCCACCTCAAATGCTAGTGTGATCTTGGAAAGAAATAAGGCACCCCGTACACAGTCAATGATCGCAATCAAGATTGACATACGATCAGATGCATCAATTCGTCAATCTAATTCGTACATTATCAATCTGGATTGCGATTGAGATTGACTGTGTACGGGGCGCCTAAGAGAGGGTGAAATAATTACCATACCTTTGTCGTATCTACTTTTTAAAAGTTATGACGGCAAAATGTATGTTAGATAATAAAATTAGATTTTTTTTTGGTACATTGGCCGCAGGCGCAGCTTCTGATCAACGCGGGACCCCTCCTAGGTTCAATCTCCAGGTTTTTCTACAAGGAATCTCTCAGTAGCAACCCGCAGTCTCGACTGGTGCCCAAATGGCAATAAGCTTGAGGTTTATTAAAGGTAAACGCACACGCATCAGAGCCAACGGAAGCAAAGGAACTGAAAGAATTACTTGTATGAAATAACTATGAAACCTCACACACTGATCCACGCCGAATCGGACGAATCGCCAGAACAATTCGGAAGGTTTTCTTTAATTCGACGATTGGACTCTAAACACATAACACATGTTAACTCTCCCTCAAGTGCGTCGCCTCCCTCTTGGCGAGCATTACTGCTTTGGGGACTTAAAATAATAGCCGAAAAGCGGTCCTAGCGTCCTATCGCTGTCGAGGATGGCCATCGACATCGGGCGATACTATAGTGCACACGTGTTCAAAGACACACAGGTTCAGTCACTGTCTCCGATGGGACGGACTAAGAACACAATTGCCGGAAGAATAACTATTTATCCACACATGACAAAAACCTAATTACCGAACAGTAAACAGGAATCATTCAGCATGGCGCACATTAACGATTGTTACTAAGACGTCATTAAGTCGCTAAGACTAGTCGTGTCATTAAAACGACTTCCCGTCAGTTATTGCTGACGCCCGTCATAAACTGGTACAGACTGTCGCAGATCGTAAACTTGGTGTCGTAAAGTGTGCACTTGCGTTTTCGTAGCCGGTTGCATTTAGTTCGTATTTGGGTGACTGTGTTAGTATTCGAGAGTTTTTGTTAGTAGACCGGCTTTAAATGTCATCTGCTTTATATACAACCTTATTTTTAGTGTATGCGAAACACGAAACACGTGTCTAGTATTCTTATGTAAAGAATCTACGTACAAAATTTCAATGCTGTATCATGAAAAATCACAAAGTTATAAGCTTGTTATGTTACCTAGTTTTCTAAGCAAACATAGTCACCATAGGACCCACGCGCCGCCCGCGCATCCAGCGTCATATTATTAGGCAGTAGGTACTTAACCAATTAGCAATTGTTTTGTAATTAACTGGTGATAACGAAAAAAAAAAGTCGCAAAATAATACATGGTGTAATAACTATTGCTATCGATTCACTACCTTATTCTGGACAAACTATATTCAGGTTTCGCATATCATCATCAAATCAGCCTATAATGTTCCCACTGCTGGGACACAGACACAGGCCCCCTCTCGGTGAGAGGTATTGGACCGTAATCCACCACGCGGGCCCAGTGCGGGTTGGTAGATGTCACATGTATTCGATTTTTTTGGTTCTAGGACATGCCGGTTTCCTCACGATGTTTTCCTTCACCGTTTTGAGAGCAGTGGTGATGAAATAATTTACACAAAGTAAAGCGCCTGTCTGGGTTCGAACTCACGACCTACAACTCGTAAGTCGCGGCCGTTACCACTTGGCCACCACTGCTCTCGAAACGGTGAAGGAAAACATCATAAGGAAACCGGCACGTCCTAGAGCCAAAAAAATCTAAGACAGTTTCGCATATACTAAAAATAATGTTGTATGTAAATATTATAATATTAATACGTGAACAAAAAAACTTTGTACCCCATTTTACGAAAATTACGCGGACGGAGGAGTGTTAAACTTGGCATACGTAAAGTTTATTATAATATGGAGAAGGATTTATGTTTTTAATTATTGTTGATTAAATTTTTAATGAATTATGGCCGAATTTCGAGCACCAAGCGACCACTTTTAGTACATATTTAAAACATGGATAACGTCTCGCCTTAGAGCAGTTGTGGCCCAGTGATATTATTGGCCACTTACGACTTGTAGATCGTAGTTTCGTATGACTCGCTTTTTTTTATATGTATGAAACGTCTCGCCTGTCTCGCTGAAGGCATGTAAAGAGGACTATCGTACACCCACATTTTGCTAGTTATTCATTATTTATCATACGCGGATACTGCTAAGTATCTCGACATGACCCTGGATGAAAATTTGCACTGGACAGAGCATTTCAATCTTTCTGCTTTATCTTTGAAATCAGAGTGCACCTTCCTTAAAGGTTCTTCAAGCCTAATCAAGTCTCCAATCGGTAAAGCTGTCAAAATATCATGATAGCGTTTTGATTGATTGGAAAAATCAAACACGGTTACGTCGACATAAGATTTTAAGCCCTCCAATAGAAGGTCAATCACTTTTTCGACAGAAATGAATAGGTAATTATGTGCTTCTATTTTAGAAAGAGAGACGTTTGCAACTAATCCGATTAACCCCTTTCTCAGGAAAGTTTGACAAGTTCCGTGGGAACTAAGCAGCTGATGCAGACAACTTACAAGTCACACTAATGCGAATATGAAATAAGGATAATGTGGTGCGTTTTATTTGAACACTATCTAAGTACAGGATAAGTTTTTAACCAGTGCGCAAACTGTAACCATGAATTCAACATATCATTCTAGACCCCCAGTGTGGATATTTTTCGTCGGTTATATAAAAAAAAAATCAGCTGTTCCATACATTTTGACCTCATAGGTATTGCACATTGGTTTTAAAAATACTATTAACAAAGAAACGCCGATTATAAATATAGAAATACGAAATAATTGGCTAATAAACAAGTACAAGTGTTATCCAAACGTTATCCTCAAGAAAAGTGCCCAAAAACCTCAGCAAAATAGTACATAACAGTTTTACTTCAATATTGTCAACTAAATAAATTTTAACTGTGATTACCTATTTATACTATTGAAGTGCGACGAACATTCAAATAAATGTGAAACAATATTTATTTACTGTGTTTAAACATAATAAGTGCAAGAACTATAGTTACAAAATAATTGTGGCGGTTGTGGTATAAACATTTAAATTTTAACACCCACGACCTCTAACGTACAAAAATAAATAAATCTTAGAAACTGTTAACAAAATTCAACGCTTTATGCTAACTGCTAAGTGACCAAGGGGCATTAGCTGAGACTGCGGCGCAACGAGTCGTGAGTTCTATCCCCAACTAAGCATATCGACTTTTTGTATTTAATAAAATTGTTAAATTACTATTACATACAAAATAATAAAGTTCCGGGTTCGCCGAAATAGCATTGAAGTACATGTACTAAAACCATGTCTTCTAAAAATATCCAATCTTCTTCAAACAGTAGCTGTAAGATGGCAGCACTAGTAACTTGCTACAAATGCAAAAAAAACGTAAATATAAAAGATACGGTGTTGTGTTCAACATGTAATAACAGATTTGAGTTGAATTGCGATGGCTATCCAGAACAAACCTACCGTTTAATGGATAAAGAAGCAAAAAAAAAGTGGAGGTGTAAGTTGTGCATTAAAAATAAAAAAGTTGTAAGTAGTGAAACATCTAACGTCACGATGAGAAAAAAGCAGAATGTCTCTTTAAACCCGCCATCAGCAGAGCCAATACGTATTACAAATAATAATAAACGTGTTGATGATATACAGCTCACACCACAATGTACACCTCAAGCCTTGGATTCCCATATACTCACTGATTTTGATACGTCAGATGAATCATACTTATCACCAAATAAACTGTCAAGGAGTGTAGACGGTACAGTATCAGACATGATATCAATATCCGAAATGAAAGACAAGATTTACCAGCTAACAGATGAACTTAATAGTACGCAAAAGGAACTAGAAAACACTATCCTGGAAAATAATGACCTTCACAAACAAATTAATAAGTTTACTGCAGAAATAACATTATTAAAGTCTCTATGCTATTCATCACCAATAGAGAGTAATACTAACAGAAGTGTGAAAAAGAAGAGACATTCCCTATTGCAGAACAGCTTGACTACCACACCTTCTTCAGCGGCTACGTTACGAACCTTGTTAAAAACCGATTGTCATAATGACACTAAAATATTAGTCTTACAACAAGAAATTACAATCTTACAACAAAAATTAAAAGATGCAAATCAAGACATTGCAGGGCTTCACCAACAAATAGAAAGTCTTAAGCAGTATCGATACTGGAATAACACAGCATCTGGAATACCGTCGGTACAGACACACCACACACGCACAGACCCGGAACATCAAAATTCTGAGCAAAAACACCAAACTGTTAAAAGAAAAATACACATTTTCGGTGCTCAGCAATGTGTCGGACTGGCCTCAGCTATCTGGCAATCAAGGGTGGGAACCCAATACGGAAAATATGAAGTAATTGCGGAAACGAAGCCAAACGCACTAAGCAATCAAATAATAAAGAGCTGTAGAGAAGCAAAGCTAAAAATAGACGATAAACTTGTCATCTGCGTAGGTGAGAACGATTACAACATTGAACTAATCATGTCACAACTTAAAACGATATTAGACAAGTTTCAAAACAACATGATTTTGGTATTGAATGTTCATAAAAATGATTATATTCAGGTCAAAAAGTTAAATAACGATATTAAAATCTTGTGTAAAAAGTATAAAACATGTAATTTTGTTAACACTACTTATAAACTATCTGACATTTGTAAATCAATAAATTACCTTATAGACTGTGACGATTATGATAACAATTATTTAAACCTACGCGTACTCAAAAGAAGAATAGCAGGTAATAAACCAAGTCTTATGCCATTTACGAACAATAACATATATAAACCAAATAAAGGGACAATTCCATACTATTTTAGTCGCCAAAGCAGTGTTGACGATCATCAAACAGAAAACCCTAAAAAAGCCGCGGGGACAATAAAGAAAGGCACTATCCCTTATTATTTTTCTACTCTAAACAAGAACACTACGTTTTTTCGAGAATAGCCAAACTTCTAAACCACATCAATTTAGAATACTACATCAAAATATAGCAAGTGTTTTGTCAAAGCGAGAAATACTAGAATTAACTTTACTAGAGTTACGTGAAGCACAAAATGAACCGGACGTAATATGTCTCTCCGAAACCTTTATTAAAAAGGGCTATGAGAGTTATATAAAAATTTACGATTATGAAATGGCTGCTAACTACTGCAGAGAGAAACAAAGAGGTGGTACCTGCATCTTAGTTAAAAGAGGTTTAATCTTTAAAGAATTACTATTTATTCAAAAATATACCACACAGCACTCGTTTGAAGCCTGCGGCATAGAAATATTATCTAATAAATGTATTATTATTTGTCTCTATAGAACACCCTCATCCGATCCTACCCAATTCTTGAATAAACTTAGCAGTCTCTTACACGACATAGACAAAAAATATAAGTCTAAAGTAAATTTAATTATAGCAGGTGATTTCAACATAAATACTTTAAAAAAAGGCCATATTGCGAACGAGTTACAGGACCTATCGAATAACTATAACATGAAAATCCATATCAATGTGCCCACACGTAAGTCATCTTGTATAGACCATATTTTAAGTAACATTCCAGATGCGACAGCAACAGTATTACCACTTCATCTATCTGACCACGACACTGCTCAAATGCTAAGTATTCCTTTAAAACATAAAACTCAAAAACTAGCCACATATTATATTTATAAGAGAGACTATAATATGGAGAACATTCAAAAATTTCGGGAATGCTTGAAGAATCTATCATGGTTCGAAATACTTATGGAAAATGATTTAAACATAGCATTCAATAAGTTTCATGAAATATTAAGCCTATTCTATAAACTTTGCTTCCCAAAAATAAAGGTAAAAGTAAATGTTAATAATAGAAATAAACAAAATTGGATAAGCAAGGGGCTAAGAGGAAGTTGCAAAGTCAAAAGGACACTACGCTACATTTACTATAAAAATAAAAACTCGGCTAGCAAAATTAAATATACAACATACTCAAATTTATTGAAGAAATGTATTCATTATTCGAAAAGAAATGCTAACATAAAGTTTATAAACAGGAGTGAAAACAAATGCAAAGCCACTTGGACAGTTGTAAAAAATGAAATACTTAGTACTAACTTCAAAGATAACATAGATAACATTAAAGTTGATAACACAATACTTACAAACCCCGTCGAAATAGCATCTGCCTTCAATAATCACTACATCAATCTGGCACACAAATCAACACATACAAATACACAAATTGGCCGTAGTAAAAACTCAATTCATGATTCGATGTTTCTTAGACCGGTGTCGGAAAATGAGGTGAGAACAGAAATATTATCGCTATCCAACACGAATTCAGAGGGCTACGACGAAATTAATACTAAAATTATTAAATTATGCATTAATGAAATAGTTGGAATTCTTACACATTTAATTAATTTATCATTCTCTTCTGGAACTTTCCCAGATACCTTAAAACTGTCCATTATTAAACCACTCTTTAAGAAGGGAGAAAAAGATTGTATAAATAATTATCGCCCAATAACCTTGATACCGATTCTGTCAAAAATATTTGAAAAATGCATGTACAAAAGAATAGTTAATTTCTGTAACAAGTTTGACATAATTAATAAAGATCAATATGGCTTTCAAAAAAGCAAATCAACTACATTAGCCACCTTCTCTCTGATAAAAGCAATACTATCCAATATTAATAAAAACTATCTGACTACAGGAGTGTTTTTTGATCTGTCTAAAGCTTTTGACCTAGTGTCACATGACCTGTTGCTACGAAAGCTAGAGGTAATTGGGATAAGGGGACATGCACTTCAGTGGATTTCGTCATACTTAAATAACCGACAACAACGTGTTATTATTGCAAAATTAGGTAGAAATAATGTCATGACATCATACTCATCCGAGTATAAATGCAACAATTATGGCGTCCTACAAGGAAGTGTATTAGGCCCTATATTGTTCCTACTCTATATAAATTCAATCACAGACATAACAAATCATAAATGCATACTATTCGCTGACGATATTTCCATTATAGTGACGTCCGATAAAAAGACTAATACAATTGACGACCATGAAGCAGAAATTAACAATACAATTGACAAACTAATTGAATGGCTTGACATGAATAACTTGAAAATTAATTTAGATAAATCCGTGTACATACAATTTAACAAATCAAATAATAATAAATACAATTTAAAACTTGACATACCAAAACTTAACGCGGTAACACAAACAAAATTTCTTGGAGTAATAATAGACCAGGACATCAATTGGAAAGCACAAGTGGATGATGTATCTAAAAGAATAAATAAATTCGTATACGCACTCAGAAAGGTGAAAAATATAACAAACATTAAAACTGCTATTACTACCTACCATGCTTATGTCGAATCCTTAATACGATATGGGTTCATCATGTGGGGTAATAGTTCCGATAGGAATAGGGTATTTGTTGCCCAAAAAAAATGTATTCGTGCAATATATGGGCTTCAACCTGATGAATCTTGCAGGCCTATATTTAAAGAACTTGGTTTATTACCGCTACCCTCTCTCTATATTTATGAAGTTTGCATGTTTGTTAAGAAACATAAAGACCTGTTTAAAAGGGCAGATGATGTATATCCTCGAAACCGGCGTGATCCTCACAGGCTTATATTAAGTGACTTACCGAGACTGGCTAAATACAATAAAAGCTGTTTAGCCATGTGTGTTCGGGTGTACAATAAAATTCCAAGGGACTTAAAAACTTTAGATCTTAGATTGTTCAAAAAAAAATTGTATGAATGGTTAAAAACGAATAACTTTTACAGCATTAAAGAATTTACTGATGGGAGATATCTTTAAATGTAACAATATTTGCATGCTATGATATAAGCGAAACATGTATGCTCTATAATGTACCTTGAAACAACTTTATATACCATGTTTTATGCGAATAAATATTATTTCTATTTCTTATTTCTATTTCTATTATTTCTATTTCTTGCACTTATCTATGAAACAGCTGATTTGTTTTTGTATAACCGACGAAATTTTTCTGCGCAGGGGGTTGTAAAATGTCATGCTGAATTCATGGTTACGGTTTGCGCACTGGTCAAAAACTTAACCTGTACCTATTAATAGCAAAACTATATTCGAATAGTAGCGTTATTTTGGTCCATAGTACCGCATTAGGTCATGAGGGGCTTGTGACTAAGTGATAACAGCCACAAGTCGATCGATCAGGTTAAGCAAAGCCTGCTGCGGTCAGTCCGTGGATCCAAGACCCCGCGGTGCCTCAGATGGCGGCCTACCTTTTTCCCAACTAGATTGTTGTTGGCTACCGATCTAACCGGATGCGGCTGAATTTTACATGGAGTGACTGCCTATCTGACCTCCACAACCCTATTTATTGTATTACCTTCGGTAAGACTGTTTGCCAGACTTTCTGGTTTCTGTCGACCCTTAACGACTTTCAAAGATCCACGAATGACAACCGGGACCAACGGTTTCTTTTGTGTGTGGGTAATTATGAAATAACTTCTCCCACCCTTTCTCCTTCTCCTTCCTCCTTCTCCCCCTTTAGGGGCCACGGTATCTCTTGAGAACAACCCGCACCCGTAGTGGGACCAACGGCTTAACTCTTACAGATGGTCACCCACCGCTCGACGGACCAACCGCGGCAATGATTACAGATGGGAATTCAAAACACTATGCATAATGGAACTGACATACGACATGAATGGATGTAGAAACACGGCACAATAATTGTTGGTAGTCCAGAAGCCAAATCGATGAATGACTAATAAAGAAATACAGGTAGGCACTAAATGAGACTCACACATACTATGTAGGTAACAGGGTAGCATGACACAAAAGAATGGAGGACTAAAGAGTCATCGATGATGATATAAAGCAAGATGCACACATATATGTAAATGTATACATCAACTTCTATAAAACACCTTACAAACATGAATGAAAACAACAACAAAAGACCGAAGTTTCATCAATAATGTTGCCATATTTACGATGCTCATAAACACATACACATGAGCCTCTGTAAGGCTGTTCTGCTGTAGGTAAGCTATGTACTTAAACTTTATATATTATGTCCTATCTGATCGGGCTGTAAAGATTCTATTGAATTTTAATATGTGTTAGAATGTGTTGAAAGTGATATTGTATGACAGCGAATGGTATTGATTATAAGGTCCCTGGGTGGTCACCGCCGTATAGGGATATCTGCAATTCCAAAGGCATCGTAAGTACGTTGTCATTTTAAAGACAAAGCTAGAATGTTTCATCGTCTTCTGCCTGCGTTTTTGAACCCCAAGATACAGACTAACTGTCCAGTTTGGGGTTCACTGGCAAATAATATCTGTTACTATCTGTAGGTGATATTTCTCAATAATGTCGTCTCAACTTGATGTTAATCTATGCATGCTGAATGCTTACCGTATTACCAGGATAATAAATATTTATATTATTCTATTTTAATTTTACAACGATCTTGGGGTCGTCTTCCAGTCTAACCGGATGCAGCTGAATTACAGTATTTTACATGGACCGACTGCCTATCTGACCTCCACAACTCAGTTACTGGGTAACACGATATCCCTTGGTTCGACTGGTTATCAGACTTTTGGGCTTCTGATGACCCGTAACGACTATCAAAGATCGACGTATGACCACTAGGATTTTTTTTTTTTGGGTGGGAAATCATCAAATAACTTCTCCCGCTCTAGGTGGAGCAGGAGGGCGTGTCAGACTTTTACTGACTAAAACCCACCCGTGTTCCTTCAGTAGCCCGTATGCCAGGGGCTGTGGTGTCTCTTTCGAACAAACCCGCACCCCTGGCAGGCATCGGCCCTTGCGGGCCCCATCATTTTTTGTGCTGACATCTCTTTGAGGCGCGCGTGGAACACAACGTCGACTTGAGCTTGGTCCTTACCGGACAGCGAGCTACTCATTACTCGCCGTCCGCAAGCCCATGCCTACGGTGGCCGGAAATCGGCCTGGGATTCCAGACGCATGACCACTAGGATCAATGGCTTAAAGTGTTTTCCGAGACACGGAGGGGTCTTGGTATGTAAAGATGGTCACCCATCCGCGGACCAACTGCGGCAAGCGCAGCTTAACCTATTCGATCGACTCGTGTGGCTGTTATTTCGAAGCCACAAACCTCTCATATGCCTGCAGGCCTAGACAAAACACATTTCTGTTAGCGTACACGGAGGACACGACGTAACCTTTCCGCAGGTTATGTCATTCCCATACATTTTGGCGTAGCGTTTGGCGTGAACGCTAACAGAAATGTATTTTGTCTCTAGGCCCTGTACGGATAGGAATAGAGTGTTCTGTTTCGTTGTATATCTATTTTTGCACAACAAAATCGTCGTCTTCTGAAAGGTTCTGAGGGTTCCGTACACAAAGGGTAAAACGGGACCCTATTGTTAAAACTCCGGTGTTCGTCCGTCTGTCACCAGGCTGTACCTATCTCATGAATCGCGATAGATTGAGTTAGTTAGTTGAAATTTTCACAGATGTATTTCTGTTGCCGCAATAACAGAACAGAATAAAACAAATATTTAACGGGACTCCCATACAACAAACGTGACTTCTTTGCTCGATATTGATAATGGGAACAGGTAGACGCTTGAAATATTCACAGAATATTTAGTCGTATATTCAATTAAAAAAAAAAAAAAAAAAAAACGAATCTTTAAGGTGGGCTCTCATACAACAAACGTGATTTATTTTTTCCCTGTTCCCAGAGTTTGATTAGTGCCCAGATGATGGCAATAGGCTCGTCCCCTGTTACATGGAACTTAAACATAACTGGCGAAATGAGTGTAAACTATTGGTAGATCTCTGACTCACCATTCGGGAATAAGAGGCAAAATTAAAAAACTGGTATTTATCAGTATTGTGGCTTGTTTCCCAATTTATACCTACATTACAAAAAATGCAGTCGTCCCCAAAAACGGACTTAAGTAATTCCGCATTTACTATTTTCTAATTCCGTAACCAGATGAATTTTACTACCGTCCCACCGCAATCAGGACATCTAACATACGTTCCTCAAAATAGGAGAAACCAATACATTTTTACTCTCACCCCCCACTAAGAGGGGTGGGAGGGGGAGAATTTACGAGTGTCATAAAAGTGGATAATATACTTAGTCTGAGGGCAGAGTCGTGATCGAAATACGCCAGTATCGACTATTTATTTTGTACGAGCGCAAAAGAAAAGGATAGAATTAATGTCGGCTTGGTGGAATTAGAAATGGGACTGCCGGCTGTAATTAATTTGATGCGTTTCTGACCTTTGATAAATAAACTCATGTCTTCCATCCTCCTTACTTAACTCCATTCAATGGAATACTTCAATGTGTGTCTGTAACTCAATGAGTAATACAATGATATTTGTGAAAATAATTATGATGTTAATCTACCTCACCAAAGTACCATATTTGCACAGTGTTTGGTATTTCTAGTACTGAATCCCTCGATAAAGTATACAACAGGTTGTATGTTGCGTAAATTTTCTTACGTTTTTGGCAATTAGCAGGGTAGTGTCAAGACACTGCCTTACAAAAGAACTCCGATTCAAAACCTCAAAAACCTTGGGCAGTCAGTACCGCTATCAACCTTCCTATTTCTCTCATGTCGACATGAGCTATACAAGAATACCCCATGGCAACACAAGAAGTCTTAATAATTCGCTTTGTCTACGTTTAATCTAATAATTTTATTACAATACAATGAACGCATTTACTTACCACCTGCTAATTATTCCACGCACTCTGTAGACGTCAACCACGGATAATGAATTATAGTCAGTGATTAACCAACATTGTATAACAATGCAATTATGTAATACAATTATTAATCTTTACATCACATAACGGGTCACGCTACCGTAGAACACAATGAGATTCTGATATACACAACAAAACAATAATAAAAATTTATCCACGGTTTGTATAATCCGAGTAAGTTTTTTTTTTTAATTTATTAAGGCCATGTTAGCGGCTGTGATTGCAACAACAAGTGTGTTAAATAACTAAGTATACTCGTATCATCAGCATCAATATTTAAATCGCACTTTCGGATGAAAATAAGCACTTTACGGACGTCAAAAGTGCATTGCACTTTTTCGTGTTACAACACTTTCTAGTGCTTAGCTGAGAAGAAAAAGTGGCGGAACAAATTCCCCACATAAATTATTGGCAGCCTTATTCCACTCACTGTTGAATACATGCCTTCTCTCTTTTGTGATATGCTTTCCTGGTCTGTGCGAGGTCTCATCCAGGTCTTTCCCGAGATCGACTGTACAAAGAAATCTTAAACGACAATTTTGGCTCCTGACTATGGCAATTTAGAATGTATTAATATGCAAATTGATAGCATACGCACCGGAAAATTATTTTAATTTCATTATAGGGCAGTCTGGTAAATAAACGTAATCCCCCTTATTACACAACAAGGTTTTTCTTTAGGTATGGTTTAAACCATCGAGCCTGTTTTTGAAATAAGAACTTAGAACTGAAATAGAATTACAGCTCCTTTTCCAAAACTGTCAATTTAGCACTGGACTAACTTGTCAGTTTTGTAAAAGGAGCTGTATTTCGATTTCAGTTAGGTTCTTATTTCAAAAACAGGCTCGGTGGTTTAAACCATACCTAAAGAAAAACCTTGTTGTGTAATAAGGGGGATTAAGTTTATCGTAGTTCTTTTGTTAGGTTTTAGTAGATTCAAAAGGTGGACTAAAGTCATGATTCCGAGCTCCGCTGCACGCAGCAGTACTGCCGCAGCACTACTGGTCCCTATATATTCTCTATAAGTTTATATGAGATTACATTCCGAGCTATGCAGCATTGTCGCTAGTGACGCGTCTGCCGCCGCAGCGATAGTACCTACGTGAATGTTGACAAGTAAATTGGCCACGAAAAGATGAATTTCTCTGATTCAGAAGTGCAGACAGCGCAACACAGCCGCCTTGCTCAAAATCAGCGGCAGGCAGCTTTGCTGCACAGCACCATAGTGGTAGCACTGCTGCGTGCGGCGGAGTTCGGAATCATACCTTAACTCTACTACAGCTTGTTACACCAAACATAAAAAGACATAAAATCACGAAAGGCATAATAATCTCAATCGCCACTATTTCAAACTATTGAAACGTACACCCCGTCGACAGCCGAAGTCACAAAGGACCCGCCCACACAATCGTGGGGGTCAAAAAGAGCCGAAGCACCCCGAAGTAAGATTGCCCAATTCATCCCATGAATGGCAAAATCAGGACTGCCATATCCTTTATTTATTTACCGAGGCGACGGAATTAAATTACCTATGTACACGTAGGTCCCAGTTGCCGCTTTCAGCGCATTAGGAACAAATAAAAAGATGGAGTAGGTATTGCTGTGACACGATATAAATATTATATGGCTTTTTGATTTAATTGCTCTTTAAGATACAATTATAATATTACTAGCCCCATCATATACCTAGCCTTTTCCCAACTATGTTGGTGTTGGCTTCTAGTCTAACCGGTTGCAGCTGAATACCAGTATTTTATATGGAGCAACTGCCTATCTGACCGCCACAACCCAGTTACTGGGTAACACCATACCCTTGGTAAGACTGGTTGTCAAACTTTAGGGTTTCTGAAGGTCCGTAACGACTGTCAAAGATCCACAAATGACAGCCGGGACTAACGGCTTATCGTGCTTGCTGAGGCACGGAGGGGTCTTGGTGTGTAAAGATAGTCACCCATCCACGGACCAACCGCGTCAAGCGTAGCTTAACCTGATCGACAGACCCGTGCAGCTATTGTTATTTAGCCACAAAAAGTAGTACTTAGTATAAATAAATCAACAGTATTTTACACTGTGTGTTTTACCTTAACTCAAAAGTAATTATATTTGTTAAAGTATATGTGAAATCTTGTACGCAACGTGTGAAATGCACTATTGTGTAAGTAAGTACATGACTAGTGGTAAGTTTTACAGTTTTTTTTTTTTTTATGTAACTGTAAAGTCTCATATATAACGTCAAAAACTAGATATACATGCTCTTTGTTGTCAACTATTCCCGTATTACTCACTTCTAGATAAAAGTCTCGACGCTTCCTTTTGTGTTGCCCTTTCTGAACTTTTCCAAGTAACCAGCGTTTCCTAGTATTAATAAAATTGTAACTTCTCTCTTATGTTACCATCGTAACTCGTGTTCCGTCTCAAATATATTAGATTACTCCTGAGTTACGTCGTAATTAGTTTACGCCAACGTTTTTATTGTGCGCGTAATTTTCTTTTGTTCCCCTAATTGTCCTTTTCGTTGATATTTTATCTTTTATTGGATGAGATTTTTATGAAATATTCATGAGTGTTAAGAATTTTCTATGGTTTTAAATGGATTATTGTAATTTATGATGATTGGGTGCTTTTTATTGAATTAGAAATTTATTCGATTATACATAGTAGAATAGAATAATTTATGAGAAATACTTACTGTAATTTTAAACCACATGACGCAAAAAGAAACTGTTGGTCATTCCCAAACTGGTAATTTAGTACTAAGAATAAGGTAAAAAATAAGTGTATGATTATATTCGTTCTAAACTCATGAAAGAGGGTAAAATGTAGTTTAATAACAGACTTGCTGTTATTATACGACCTTGCAACTATTTAATAAGTAACACATTTTATTTTTCGAGCCTGAAACCTAAATACCAGCTTTAATTCCAAAATTATTACTGCCAGCTTTCAAGCAAGCTTTCAATAGCCACATATTCCAAAACTAATCTCCTGTACCTAATAATTTGGCCAAAAATCTAAATATAACCGTATGAAAATGTCCTTCTATAAACTAGTTTTTCTAACATAATATACCTAAGACAAACCCGTACGATGATTCAATATCCCAATTTAAACCCTAGAACGTGCTTTTAAGCAAAACCAGCTGAATAACAAAGTTAAAAAGTTGATTTACCCGCCGTGGAGGCACTCTGATTTGATTATTGATATAGATTGATATTGAAAGTGGAAGGGTGCTGGTGGAAGAAGTGGAGCGTGGTGTAAAAGGAAGCGGTAGCGATTTTGCAAGGATAAATTATCAATTTGATAATTGGCAGTGTCAGTGATTAGGGTCTTGTTTAGCAAAGATACTGCGATCAGTTCTTGGATCGCAATTTTACACATATTGACCGTGGAATTAATAAATTACAGAACATTTTGTTGGAAACTAATTTATGTATCTTACATGCTAAGTTGGCAGCCGCATGAGTCAACCAATCAGGTTAAGCTACGCTTGCAGCGGTTGGCCCGTGGATGGGTGGCTATCTTTAAATACCAAGATTCCTCAGTATGCCAGTTAAGCTGCAAGCCAAGCTCCGGCTGTCATTCGTGGATGTGCTTCGGACAGCACGTTAAATGGCTGTCAGCCAATCTTACCAAAGGGCATCGTAACTAGGTTGTGAAAGGCAGATAGGCAGTCGCTCCATCTAAAATACTGGTATTAAGGTGCATCCGGTTATAATGGAGGTTGACCCCAACATATTTTGGAAAAGGCTAGACAAAATGATTGATTGACAAGTTCTTAGCCTCTCATTTTGGCCCGATTAATTCTTCAGTTCCAGTTACAGGTTAGTAACTGTAACGATAGAACGATAGAATGAAAACGCTGCTCCACTGCATCAAAACGCTGTAAATCTTGTTATCGACATCTCCCATTCTATTTAGGTAAAAATAAAAAATAAAATTAAAGACTTATTTTATAAAACTTCAAGAAAACCTTAAGTGTAGGAAAATTAATCATGCTAGATAATTGTTTAAAAACAACTGTTGTGTAAGAAAAAGAAAGCAAAACGCACTCTACAAAAGGAGTTCGTGGAACAAAGCTTTCAAGTTAACTGCCGTTGTATTCCGTGACAATCTCACCGTGCAGGTGAGTTTGAAGTGAGCCTGAAGTGAGTTGTCATTCCACCTAATATTAGGCATTGTCACAATTGGCAGCATGGTTCAAACTCACTTCGCCTTAGTATTTGCGATGACATTTAAACGGAGTAGACCGTCTGTTCAAATAAACCAATGTAGTAAATAGAATTGTTTTTATTTTCAAGAATTTTATTTTCTTGAATGGGAATGGAGATAAAACATTCGTTTTCACTCACATATGCTGAAAATACCTTTTTCACTTCTCATGCTCTGAAAGAGCTTCTTTGTGCAGGGTATAGGCTGCACAAAATCGAATTT
The DNA here is from genome assembly GCA_949987655.1 of Polymixis flavicincta. Taxonomy (NCBI): domain Eukaryota; kingdom Metazoa; phylum Arthropoda; class Insecta; order Lepidoptera; family Noctuidae; genus Polymixis; species Polymixis flavicincta. The sequence continues at coordinate 19,610,385 of OX465172.1, read as the reverse complement.
TGTGCACAAGGGCATTAACGTATCTACTCATAAATGTATTATATTAAGGCAAAGAAAATGAGCCATACAGCCAAATGCAATAAGAAGTTCATAGATAGAATTTGTTATTATATAATATTTACTTTAATTTATTTGCCTTATGTGTTTTTTTAAGATATAATAGATATTAAAATTTTAATTCAAGTACGGTAGGTTAGTTGATTTAAGAAAATTATTATTACAAAATTAATTTAATAGTAGGCTGTATAGGTCTGCAGCCTAATATCAATGTCGTAAGATTTAAAAAAATAAAGCGGCGGGAAACAGCTCTTGTTCTTTTTTCGTGCATTTATTAATTTCTTCAATTTGCTAAAATTGTTAAAAATTTCCAGTGAAGAAGAGGATTTAACAGTCTCTCCTAATACGCTTATGGAAATAAATGCACAGAGAGTTGTGCAACAGATATTACCGCCAAAGTCTCGGGAAAAATATCTCAAAGTTTACGATAATTTTGTAAATTGGAGAAAAGAAAAACTAGTAACTACGTTCTCGGAAAGTGTTCTTTTGAGTTATTTTGATGAATTATCCAAAAAACTTCAGCCGTCTACACTGTGGAGTATATATTCCATGCTGAAAGCAACATTACAAATGAAGGACAATGTTAATATACAAAATTATTCGAAGCTTACATCTTTGTTGAAGAGGCTTTCAAGTGGGCACAAAAGCAAGAAAAGCAAGGTCCTTTCAGCTAATCAAGTGGAAACCTTCTTAAATACCGCTCCACATGAAACATATTTGGCCACAAAAGTACGTAATACACATTCCTTTCATATTTTATTGCTCATATACCTATTGCTCTTTTGTTCTAAAGTGTATCAAAGTTATTAATTTTGTTTTAAGTGGCACTTATATTTGGTATAAGTGGTGCGTGCCGGGGCATTGAACTTGCGAACATTACCGTAAATGACGTAAAGACGGACACGCTTTTGCAAGCAATAAACTTACCCGACACAAAAAACAAACGGGAGCGAACATTTGTTGTCAAAGGAGATTACCTAAAAATAGTTAAAAATTACCAAGCTCTACGTCCTCAAAACGTGTCGACTAATAAATTTTTCCTCAATTATCAAAATGGGAAGTGCACTAAGCAAGTTATAGGACGCAATAAATTTGCAGCCTTTCCCAAACAGATCGCAACTTTTCTAAAATTAGAAAATCCCGAAAATTACACGGGTCATTGCTTCCGCCGGACCTCAGCCACCCTTCTAGCAGATTCGGGAGCAAACTTAACAATGCTGAAAAAACATGGCGGGTGGAAGTCTGATCAGGTTGCTGAGGGATACATTGAAGAATCCGTACAGAACAAAAGCAAGATTACCGACCGTATACCAGAAGCCATTAATTTAATCCCAAGCGAGCCCGTCCCTTCTACATCCAGAGATTCCTTGTTGTCGTCAGAGCCATCTTCTCATAATATGCCATCGTCTCACAATATGTCGTCTTCACAAATTCAGAAAAATACCGTTAATATGCCGGGAAAAACAATTTCCTTCAGTATTCAAAACTGTTCTAATTTTACTTTGAATTTTAATTGAAGAAATGTTATGTTATACTACTGTTTTATTTCCTCGCAATCGAAGTGAAAAGCAGAGTTTATAACTCGTCCACAAAACCATTTTTATCCTCGACATTACTATCAGCCCTCGCCTTCGGCTCGGGCTGCTAAAAGTCTCGGATAAAAATAGTTTGTTTTGTGCACTTGTTGTAAAATCTACTATTGCTATTCGCATTACATATGAGAATGACCAAACCACTATGCATACTCTTATCAGTTTTGACATCTTCTTTTAAATCGTTGCCTTATCTCATCAGCCTACATTTTATATAGTGTATATAAAATCTGCCCCGAACTTGGGCTCAACCCTAAAAAGCACAGCTTTATTAAACGCGATAGGGCACGTCATAATCTATCGTACAACCTGTCTGCGATGGGTATTTTCGTCGAAAGCCCGTCGATATTGTCTTGTTACTTATGTTCGGCTTTTCTTTTATTCGTGTCGACAGTAAACTGGTTGTGATACTACGAAAAATAGCCGATAACTCGCTTTTGGCATGATTAATGCTAGCAAAGTGAATTGTTGGAGTTTTCGTTTTAAATGCAAGTTTGTTGAAAGCGAATATGTTTGCTGAACTGGATTAATATTGGTGAAATTGTTAGACATTTTGCTGAAGATAAAATTGCTTTAAACATGTTTTTGGTTTACATAGTTGCACTTTGCACTTTACGACGAGACAGCGTTCCGTTTGGTACACAAAGTGGGTTTAAAGTTTATTAAAATGCATTATACAGGTCATCGTAAAACATAGTTTATTCTGTAGCTTTAAAGCTTTAATATTTTTCTTATATATAACCTTCCTACCCGGTTTTAGGGTCATTAGCCTTCCTTAATAAACGTATGTACATAGTTACTTATTAATACAGTAGGAAAAATCATAAGTCACAGGTGCCGCGAACTCCTAATCTCATCCGATTCAATACCGAAATCACATTAGTATGAACCACAAAGAAAACAACGAAAAAGCAATTTACGAAGCAAAAATATGACAAGAATGAAAATAAGAGTAATCAGATCATCATTAATTCTTATTTTTGCGGGCGAATAACGTATTTTATATGCGAATGGACAATAAATGGGAAATTAGCGTGGCTTGTTAAAATATATGGGGCGAGTGTGCTGACAGCGGCATCTATCTGGTTAATGAGTGGTCGGAATGACCCCCGTCGCGTTTGGAGGGTTGGGGGCCTTGCGGGAAAAATTAGCTTGGGTTTTTTGGTGTTGCGTTGAATCGTAAATGTTTTTCTTCAAATTTGTGGCCGTAGTATAAATTAGGATGGAAGATTTTATTTGTGGATTGTGTTTGTTTCCTGTTTCTTTGGGCAATTAAAAAAGAATATGTCCTTCTTTTTAAATAACAAGACATTGAAATTACCAGTCCGCTTGCTAAATGTGGTAATTAATGTTAATATTTATCTAGCTATATACATCGTATATAGAGTGTATGGATGTGATAAAAAATACAACCCTATGATTGCATAGGGTTGTATTTGTGCGCAAACTGTAACCATGAATTCAGCATATCATTTTAGATCCCCTTTTTTTTTTTTTTTTTGGGTGGGAAATCATCAAATGACTTCTCCTGCTGAGTAGAGCAGGAGGGCTTGTCAGACTTTCACTGACTAAAACCCACCCGTGTTCCCTCAGTAGCCCGTATGCCAGGGGCCGTGGTATCTCTTTCGAACAAACCCGCACCCCTGGCAGGCATCGGCCCTTGCGGACCCCACCAGTGGTTGCTGACATCTTTGACGGCGCGCGTGAGGAACACAACGCGCCGTCCCGTCTACCACTTTTCGGCCGCAGAGGATAGGGAGAGCGGCTGACGCTATACCGACACTCCTCTTCCCCTGCGGCCCCACCGCGTCCGCCATCAAACGGTGGCGGCCCCGTCCAGGCCACGGAAGGGAAGAGCGCTGCTCAGAAGCACCGGCACTCCTCCTCTACCGCAGCCTGTAACCCTCAGCCGCGATGCCTCCCATTAGACATCGCGGCCCACCTCAGTTGCGGTGCACCTCACCGCAACCTACTTTTTGGCCGCTACGTCAATGGCTTGAAGGCAAAAGCCCTGACGAGCGGCCCCACCGTTGGGTTCCTCTTGGCTTCACCGTGGATGGGAAACCACGGTTACTAAGCCCCCCCGCAACGACAATGCGGGAACCCACTCGGGGGGGATTTTAGATCCCCTAACGCTGAATTTTTTCGTTGGTTATACAAACAAAATCAACTGTTTCATAGTAAAGCGCAAAACCTACGTGGTTAAAATGTATGGAACAGCTGTTTTTTTTTTTGCTAAATTCTTGGTTACAGTTTACGCACTGGTTAAAAACTTATCCTGTGTACAAGGTGTAACAGAATAAACGCAAGTACTGAAATAAGTTAATTTTTTGTTTTCGTAATTAATATATTATTTAGCCATGCGGACCACCGGTTGAGTCAAAGAAAATCAAATCTTATTAATACGCAATAGGGTGATAACCTATGGTACAGAGACGTGGTCGCTTACAATGGGCCTTATCAGAAGGCTTAAAGTCACCCAAAGGGTAATGGAGAGGGCTATGCTCGGAGTTTCCCTACGCGATCGAATCAGAAATGAAGAGATCCGCAGGAGAACCAAGGCAACCGACATAGCCCAAAGAATTGCCAAACTTAACTGGCAGTGGACAGTGCACATTGCTCGCAGAACAGATGGCCGATGGGGCCGAAAGATTCTGAAGACGTAGAGTGGGAAGGCCTCCCACAAGGTGGACCGATGACCTTGTGAAGGCCGCGGGTATCCGCTGGATGTGGACAGCACAAGGCAGGTCGAAGTGGAGGAGCCTGTGGGAGGCCTATGTCCGGCAGTAGACGTCTTTCGGCTGAAATGATGAATAAGCAATAAGAATCAATTTTAAATGGATAAAGTAAAGGGGTCAACATGTTTTTTTAATAGAAACAGCTTTAAAAAAAATAGTTTTGGTCATCATTTTCCGCTTTTAATCGATACTCTAATTGAGGTGTATGAGATCTTGCGTTAATTATGTTAACCATTTGTATATAGAACAAAGCATGCTCGATAAAAATGTCCTAAGCGCACTCAGTTGCTTTGCAATACCAGGAAACGTAAATAAATATTAACTTACTGGAATAACAATGAAGTTAGCAATACGTCGAAGGCAAACTTAACCCTGCTGAAATGGATCCTCCGTGTCAGGGATCAAATAGACCGCAGCCGGCAGTGCAGGGTTTTAATAGAGGGTTGAGATAGAGGTGAGATTATATTGGTTTATTGTTTATTATCCCATTGTTGACGACGGATGGGTATTGTAGTGTTAAATGTTTCGTAACTTTAGTAAACAAATCAATTCTCAAATTATTTGTGTTTTGGTTTTTAAGTTAACTTACTAGAAAATGGGCAGCAGCGTTCTCTATGCATTTTGCCACCATACTGCGATCGCCAACCCGCCTGCCAAGCGTGACGATTATGGCAAGCCCCCAAAATTGGGGGAGGCTTATGTCCAGCAGTGGACGTCTTCCGGCTGAAATGATGATGGTTTTTAAGCGATTTTAATAAGAGGACGAGGTTCTTAATTCGGTTGTATTTTTTATTACCTTACAACGCCGTCATTTATAAACCGTTAAAAAAAATCTTCTTTGGTGTGATCCCAAATAAATTTGGGCAAGTACTGACTGGTGGTTTTTCAGTTAGCTTCAATAATACATATTTGTTCCTCCTTGTTTATGTTGATGGTTTTATAATTATTTCCTGTCAACGTTAATCACTTCTCGGATGAAGGTACATGGATGTGTGCAGGGTAGGTTAAACAACTAGCGCAAAAAAAAACTAAAAAGTTTATAAAAAGAATAACCGACTTCCAAAAAAAAAACTCTACGACGTGGAAAATAAATTTAATTTCGGAAACCGGTGTCTTTGGTTCTGTATTTTTGTTTTCTGGGCCAGCAACTTCCGAAATCAAAGTTATTTTTCAATCTGATTTTGCGTCACTGTCAGAATCAAAGTGATCTTTGTTCTAGTAACGTAGGTATTATTGAAGCCAACCCAAAAACCCCTAATCAGAACTTGGACCAAATTAATATGGGAGTACTCGGTAAGTAAGTATACCCCTTCAAACCAAACAACAATTTTCAAATCGTTTTTTAAATAACGTAGTTCTGAGGGAACAAAACATTTTTTTTTTTTAAATAAAACCGAATTGAACACCTCTGTTTTTTGCAGTCGGTTTGAAAAAAGTATTAATGGTTATTTGATAGAACTTGAGAGGTCACACACAGGTATGTGCTATGGAGATAATAGGTAGTTAATAAACTATGTCAACAATGCAACGCCTGCGACACATATTCACGGAATTCTGTGAGGCATGCATAGGCATAAGCACTCATGAATATGTACTATATGGAGTCGTTTAGACATTGGCTACTTGAACGTAAGCAATAGTCTTGAAGATTTGAATTCTCCTCATTTTAACCTCACTTTACTGTACGCTTTGACGTGGAATTGCGGATACCAGCCCGTTTTACCAATAACCTAATCTCATTTTATATTTCCAAAAAAAAAACACTAGATACAGAATAAAAAAAAAATTTATATCGGACGTCGTCGGTGTCTTTAATTCGGTTTTTTTTTTTTTTGCCACCGTCTTATTTTTTACTTTGGTGTTTTCTTTTATGGAAGTCGGTTCATTTTTTTTTTATAAGCAAGTATTTTTTTTATTTTTCATATTTAGTTATGGTACCTACCCCACACAAATGCGTATTTATTCTCTTGCTAATTAAACAGTAGTGATAGGAAATTATTTTAACATCATCTACATAAAATTAGTGGAAAAAAAAACATTTAAAACACACACAACCGAATTTAGAACCCCTCCTTTTTGAAGTCTATTTTAAAAGGTTCTCAGATTTTAAACAGGTTTCGTTTTGGTGTTACCGTTTTTTTCGGGTGGTAAATCATCAAATAACTTGTCCCGCTCCAGTCTCAGACTTTTACTGACTAAAACCCACCCGTGTTCTTTCAGTGGCCTGTGCGCCACGGGTCACGGTATCTCTTTCGAACAACCTGCACCCCTGGCAGTGGTGATACTGTTTGAACTTGTTTTTCTTAAATATTAGGGCTTGACGTCTCAAATATTTAATTAAAACTGAGAGGGTCTTGTGGCTAAAATAATAACAGTCGTCTATGTCGATCTTATCATACACAGACCCCTCCGTACCTCATAAAGCACGTTAAGCTGTTGGTCCCGGCTGTCATTCGTGGATCTTTAAGGCGATTCACACACGGCACCGCGTACCGCCGCGGCAACATACAATTCGACCGCGCGGTCGGGCGGTGTACGTGTGTTAGGCATCAACGGATTTCTTAGAGACCAATGCGCCATGAGATCCGCTTCACCGCCTACCGCGGCGGTTTACGGTGCCGTGTGTTAATCACCTAACAGTCGTTAAGCTCGTAAGTCTGACAACCAGTCTTACCAAGGGAACCGTATTACTCAGTATCTGAGTTGTGGAGATCACATAGGCAGTCACTCCAAGTAAAATACAGGAAATCAGCTACATCCGGTTAGACTGGAAGCAAACCCCAACGTAGTTGGGAAAAGGCTAGGCAGATGATAATAAATCATCAGATTTGGGATATCAAATTGTAGTTTTCCTCCACTTATCAAAATATTTTACTATAAGCATCGCTTTTCCCGAAGTAATGAAGTATGTTGTGGTGTACCTTAACATCTCATTTTTTTCTTCTAATATTCTTTATACAATCTGCATTTTCTCACAAGATTATACTAATAGACTAAAAAAGGCTTTAGAGCAATTTGCCAAAAGAATAAACTCCCAATTTGGCTGAACAAATCGACTCAGGCTTGCAAGATTGATAGCTAGCCATAATGTAAGGCGGCCATCTTAGGAATGATAGATGTACTGATTTACGTGTTATCTAGTAAATATGTTGGTGAAAACGGAGATGAAATTTTGAAGAGGTTACGGCCACAATCACCAGTTTTGGGAACCGCCTTGGTCTCCCCCAGTATAGCATAACATTTTAGTAGTCAAAACTTCTATAGGCACGTTGGGCATTTTTTGAGATGGGGGAAAACAATTGAACTCGCGACACTTACCGACACCACTGATAAAACGAACGTACGAACGAACAACGTTGAACTTTGAACGTTGTTTAGTCTGACGATTCAAAAAATATTTCCTGACGGTTCAAAAAATACACCCGTAATTGTTGAAGTTTTCACTTCCGTCGGCACTCCCGGAGTGCCACTGTTTTTTTTTTTATTACTACTCTTAGGTCAACCAAAGAGGTTGCCTGCTGCTTAACCGGACTGGCCTGTATCTGCCACAATAATTGTAGGCCTCCAGGTAGGGTTTCAATCAACTCAGCCTATCGCAGTCCACTGCTGGACATAGGCCTCTCCCAAGCTGCGCCACAATACTCTATCCACCGCCTTCCACATCCAGTCTGTCCCAGCCACCTTTTTAAGGTCGTCGGTCCATCTAGCTGGGGGTCGTCCCACACTACGTTTGCCGAGACGCAGTTTCCACTCCAGGACTCGTCTGCTCCACCGTCCATCGGTCCTTCGACAAACATGGCCAGCCCACTGCCACTTCAGCTTGCTCACTCTATAAGCTATGTCGGTAACTCCGGTTCTTTTCCGGATAATTTCGTTCCGGATTTTATCCTTCAGAGAAACTCCGAGCATAGCCCGCTCCATAGCGCGCTGAGCGACCTTAAATTTGTGGACCAGCCCGACTGTCAGTGTCCACGTTGCGGCGCCGTATGTCATCACGGGCAGGACTCACTGGTTGAAGACCTTAGTCTTCAAGCATTGCGGAATAGGCGACGAAAAGACTTGACGTAGTTTCCCAAACGCTGCCCAACCCAACCGGATCCTCCTGTCGGCTTCCTTCTCAAAGTTGTGTCTACCGAGCTGGATGACTTGTCCTAGGTAAACATACTCCTTCACAACTTCGAGAAGCGACCCTTCGATGTGGATTGGACTCGGCAAGACGTGAGAATTGCACATGACTTTCGTCTTTTCCAAATTCATGCCGAGGCCAACCTGCCGAGAAGCTGCGCTTAGCCTGTGCAGTGTCTGGTCTAACTGTTCCAGTGTCTCTGCCATTATGACGATGTCATCGGCAAACCGAAGGTGCGAGATGTATTCGCCGTTAATATTGATACCCTGTCCAGTCCAGTCCAACGTCTTAAAGATATCCTCCAACGCGTTGGTGAACAGTTTCGGGGATATAACATCCCCCTGTCGCACCCCTTTGAGGAGTTGGATGGGACTTGTTTAAAGGGACGGAAGGGAAGGGAGGGTGACTTGTGGGAAGGTAGGGTTTAAGAACTTAAAACTAAGCGATTACATGCTAAGTCTTTATATAACATCAATTGCCATCGCCCATTCTTCGTTCCAAATTTTCCCCTTATTTTCCGTGAGATTGTAACATCAGACGCCCGCGTTTGAAACAAACGACTCATGTGCCATGAGATAGATTGTACCGTCATTATGATCTGTTTTCACGCGATATAGATAATGGTGATTTTATACCAATCTGTTCAGTGTGTGATATATTAGATGTTTATATAAAGACGGCTCAATATTTGAATGATGCTTATCTATGCAAAGCTACATATTTGTGTCCAAGAATAAAGTTAAAGAAGACGTACTAAACTAACTTTCTTTCCCAAACCCACATAGATGCGGAGATTCAAATGCTGATTTAGCAGTGGGTGAATGCTTCTTCAAAATCTTACCCTACCCATCTTTGGGCACGCCACGATTGCGGCGGTAAGTCCCCTCTTTGAGGAGTGGTTTGAGAGGCGGCATGGCGTCCTCACCTTCCGCCTGACGCAGGTCCTCACCGGACACGGTTGTTTCGGGAGGTTCCTGTTTCGGATAGGGCGGGAGGAAACGCCCGGGTGTTTGCACTGCGAAGATCGCCCTGAGGACACGGTGGAGCACACGGTGGCGGTCTGCCCAGCTTGGGTGGAGCACCGCCGTGTCCTCGTGGAGGTGATCGGCGGCGGCGATCTCTCGCGTCCGGCCCTGGTCCAGGCCATGGTACGGAGCGAGAGGGCATGGGGAGCCGTCACCTCCTTCAGCGAAGCAGTGATGCTCGCGAAGAGGGAGGCGGCGCACGTGAGGGAGAGGCAGCATATGCGCCCTCGCGACCTTTGCCGCCGCAGGATACGGAGACGCCCTGGGCGTCGGGAATCCCAGGCCGATTTCCGGCTACCGTAGGCATGGGCTTGCGGACGGCGAATAATGGGTAGCTCGCTGTCCGGTAAGGACCAAGCCCAAGTCGACGGCGCGTTGTGTTCCACGCGCGCCTCAAAGAGATTTCAGCACAAAAAGTGATGGGACCCGCAAGGGTCGATGCCTGCCAGGGGTGCGGGTTTGTTCGAAAGAGACACCACAGCCCCTGGCATACGGGCTACTGAGGAACACGGGTGGGTTTTAGTCAGTAAAAGTCTGACACGCCCTCCTGCTCCACCCAGAGCGGGAAAAGTTATTTGATGATTTCCCACCCAAAAAAAAAACCCTACCCATCTTCAACTATGTTGACATCTTCAAATAAAATAGTTGAGTCACCCATCCTCAAACTAACCGCAATACAAGACAGTATATGCAATATAACGTTCTCAGTAATAAGTAACTACAACGAAAAACCATTTTCCAACATACAACAAAATCTTGTTACCCAACAGCCACACACGATAACCAGATCTCACGAAGTCGTTTGCGATAAAATCCGCTAAAGCGCTATATCCTTACATCGAGCAATAACAGTTAACTGAAAAAAAATCGCTTCATTCGTCCGCTTTAAACTCACAGGCGAATGAAAATTCAGTACATTAGCGCTGAGGGTGTGGGATGTAGGGTGACCAGGGAACGAACGGGAAAGAAACCATTTTCATTTTCTTTTTGCTATCTTGTAAGTTTATGTGACTGTTTATCACGATTTTTAATACTACATGTGTAGGCATTTTTGGACACGAATACGTAGCTACTTGCTTTAAAAAAGTAAAATAATAATTGTGCCACGTACAATTCGTGAAAACTTAAAAGGATGCTTTTATGGAGCACGGCATTGGTTCTAAGAATGACAGCTCAAAGGGCGTGTTGGGCATACGATACGACATATATATTTTTATTTATATAATAAAACAGGTTTAGCAACTGCTTTTGTATTCGATATAACTTAACAACAACAAAACTACCAATTTTCATACTAATTCAGCACAATTGTATTAACTCTGCAAATAAAACATGAACTCATAAAATTTATTTTTTATAGTATTCACATTCGCAACCCAGACTAAACACAATTTCTTCATGTTTTTATAGTTCTGTTTACTAAAACTTATACATTCTGTTCAATTACTATACAGATTGCTGTTTGTAAAATCTACATATTGTACAAATGCACAGAAACACTTTCGGATAAAAAGTTATTGTATTACTTTTTCCATTGTAATATATTGCCTATTTATTTAGTATATTTTAAGAAGTTATATAATTACGAAATGCCACATTTTAGCGTATAAATCCGATTCATTTTTGATCATATTACGTACCTGGCACAATTCCATTTCCAAAACTGCACTTACACAAAAAAACTGAATTCCTCTTTCTCCTAGAAAACGAACCCATGACTACATTTTACCACACTATCGGGGCTGCAATTATTAAAAAAAGGTAAAAATAATATTCTCACAAAAAATACCTTTATACCTAATATCCCACCCATAAATGCAGCATATTCACCCTTCCAAGCCCATCTCACAGAATTGGGGGCCTCAAATGTGACGTCATGATTAAAATCAGGCCCTTCACCATCGTTTGTGGGTATACAAGGATAATACCCGTTAGGACTTATATATTGACTTGTTAAACGAATTGGGGATGGTGATACGTCGTAGTGGTGTTGTTTGGTGATTAGAAATGTCAGTCTTTTTGTTCGGAAAAACGGAAGATATTGGGTAAGAGCTAGAATTAAAAATCAAAATAGGCTGAGAATATGCACATTTTGAGCGTTAAAATGACACAAGTCGAGACGTCTGCTCTCCTTTTGCCAGGGTTCTGATTGAGACTCTCACGATAGACGATGTTTCCTACACAGTGAAGAAATTATCGAAATGTTAGCTGAGGTGACTTTTAAATCATTTATTCGCGTTAGTAATATAGTTTAAGTAGAATTTTCATCCTTCACAGCATTAGAATAAGGTACTATTAATACATATTGATAACCATTTCTTTGTGTTTTGTTACAGGTAAACGTCTCTCCTTCAAATATGCAAATTTGGCCAGAAAGAGTATTAAGTAAGACCATTGCATTTTAACAAAGATTATACAAGCATGGGTTGCGTCAACCTCTATCTATTATTTATTTTAAACGACTTCAAAAATGTGGAGAAAACAAAACTGTACCTACAAAGTGAAAAAAAAACTTTTATTTCGGAAGTCGGTGGCAAAAAACAAAAATACAAAAAAAGTAATTTTTGTTTAAATCATATTTTGTGTTTTTGAAGGCTTTTTTATTGCCATTAAGTATAGTATACCATATCATTTAAATGACCACCTCGGCTTCGTGTGATAGCGAAAATACGAGAGTTTTAATTTTCCATCACGTTTTGACATTATGACATGATCTCATTGATGACGCGTAGGATGTTACTCTTTAGCTCTTTGACAGTTCTTTGACAGCTTGTTCACATACAACAGTGATTTCAAATAACCTCACAAAAAATAACCAAGGGGCTTTAAATCACACGATCTTGGAAGCAATGTCATGTCCCGAATCTTGAGATCAGGAAACCGTTCAATTTCTTTTTCAATAAATTTACTGTTTCTCTGGCGGTATGATAGGTTGCTCTGTCCTGTTGAAACTAGAAGGCCAATTCTCTTAACTAAAAACGTTCAAAATCTAGTCGCAGTCTCATCTCGGCGACAATTAAATGTCAAAAACTTGTCAAAAATGTATGGAAACTTATAAAAAATTGAGACTGAGATCAGGTTGTGTCCGTTCTTAGAGTTATGAGAATTGCCCCTCTGATGGATGTCAGATCTCATCTTGCTTTACAACATAAAATTTTAACCAGTGCGCAAACTGTAACTATGAATTCAATATATCATTCTAGACCCCTAGCGCAGAAATTTTTCGTCGGTTTTACAAATAAAATTCAGCTCTTTCATAGAAAAATGCAATACCTACGCGGTCAAAATGTGTGGAACAGCTGATTTTCAGTCATCAGTCAAAAATTCGCGCCAATAGATAAATCTAAAATGGCCGCCATCTGCTATCAACAATACCTTGACCCTATTAAAAAACCCTTTATATGAACAACCACACAGGATATATCATATGTCAATGAAGATCAAATCAAACCAATATGACAATCGGGCCGGTCACTCTGTATGTCTATAAACATCAGTAACATGTCCAATGCACGTCGTGCTAACTGCATTGGCCATCAAATACTGTGGCAAGCCGCAATGGATTCGGTTCAATTCGGTTATCTGGGAATCAAACAGGCAGGTCATAAAAACATGTTTTTTTTTTGTGATCTGAAAATGTGACAGGTACCGTATCAGAATATTCCTGCTAGTTGTTCGACGTTTCTCGGATCAGAATGACTGGTAATAAATAACCCGTGTTATTGTAAAACTAACCAATAGCAGGTTGGTGGCGACTAATTGTTTAAGAAGTGGATGTTCTTAATAGGTAGGTACACTTCTCAGGTAGATTTTATTGCACCTCTAAGCTTTGAAAGGTGAATCGCTAGCCTCAAAAATTGCCTTTGTTAAAATGATTGAATGTAGCTTAGGATAAATTACTTTGGATGATATCAAACGATATTGGAAGGGTTTTTTAATCCTATCTCTACATGTTTGGAAGTTATGAGAATTTGTAATACATTTACAAACCACCAGAAAGCGAACTTTTCAAAAATTAAAATAAACACACCACTCGGAAGAGATTTATCGTGATAGTGGGCAAGTAATCTGGAAACTTATTGACCTACGTAGTGCAGTGACACGTTTGTTATGATTTAAATTTAAGAAACATATGAAACCTAAAATTTGGTATCAATTAAACGTATAGTTTTATTGAATGTGTTTCGAGAAACCAAACCCCAGTCTTACACATGAAGCTGTATTATTTTGGATGTGCTATTTTTTATCAAGGAATTCAACCCAAAACCCATAACGCAGACCTAGGAATTAATCTAGTGCAAAATATCAGCTCAGACAGTTTCATTTCTATCGATAACCGATACTTTAAAGTAACTCCGGTGGGCAGGCATTTTCTGGGTTTTCCAAACTTTTACCCGTATTTTCCCTAAAATATGAAATACATAAACATTATTTTAAAACCCACATCAACGTAACATTTTAATAATCACAGGTTTTACATTATACGACTTCATCGTCATCATTTCAGTCGAAATACGTCCACTGCTGGACATAGGCCTCCCCCATCTCTACACTGTCATAAAATACCCTTCATGGCTTCTTGACTCAGAACACACACACGTCAAGTACATCATCATCTGCCTAGACATTTTCCAAATATGTTGGGGTAAACTTCCAGCTTAATACCAGTATTTTACATGGAGCAACTCCCTATATGACCTCCACAACCCAGTTACCGGGCAACATGAAACTACGAACGTTAAAAATCTTTTCCATGTCTAACCTGCGTTCCCTATTTAAACGGAAAATTATTCAAAAATCCTACTCCTATACCTATTGTAACAACCGACCCTACACGTCCACTAGATACTTCCAGGTTTACGAACGGTAAGTTCCAGGTCTACGAAAGCTAACTAGTTTCCATGTCCTTCCTGTTTAGTTACAGTTTCTGGTACCATTAAAAGTTTCTACGTAAGACGGGCAAACAAGTCTTTGTCTTCTGCGCTTGTTTGGGAAGGAATCGATTGGCTAAGACGGTGATATTTCTATTACAAAGTAAAAATTTATTGGTTTACGTAGTCATGTCCAAAAAGAAACTTTTTTTACAGGACATTACTTTTTGAAGCCTATGTCCCATGTTAATTTACCGCCAAATCTCACATGAGCCAATATATAAGGCCCAGTACCATTTTCTGTAGGGCTAACAAATATTTGTTCCGCACGGAAATCAAATGCGCAGTCCGTAGCACATAAGCTAACCAATTAGCTAACGGGCCAAATGGGTTAATTCCTATATATGAGTCTAATCCAGGCATAAAGGATTCTAATCAGACATACTTAGTGACATAATAGTGTCAGATCTACAGGAGTGGCCCCAGAATTGGGATACGGGCAAACGAGAGAAATACCTATATCCTTGAAGTTCTACACAGATTATTCAATTACTAATGCTGGACGAATTAATACTGTGATCTTAATAGGAAACACTCATCAGTTCCTAGGCCAGTATGCACCATGGCTAAACGATCACTGTCGCCCCATGCGTCCCTATCGGACAACATACTCAATCTTAGACTCCACACAACGCTAAAACGCTGCGCAACGCTTTGGGTATCATTTTAAGTGCATACTCATGAAAGATCCGACTTCGAATGTTATGTAATCCCGTTTTCGGTACCGTAACTATAATTATTTTAATCCTTGTCACATAAAATTGCTATTCCTTCAAAATATTAATAAAAATCAAACATTAATCCCCTTATTTACAAACTTAAAGCTTGAAGAGATTAGCGTTTGTTTAAACATACTTTTTTTTAAACTGCGTTTAAACGTCTCTTTATCTTTAAAAATCATTTATAAATAAAAGCGTAAATGTAATATTATTTCCAAAAATATTTTCGATTCCAATAATAATTGCACCCTAGCCACTGAAGCCCTGAAGCGTAGTTAATTTAATCAAATACTCGTAAAACACTCTCCATTGCGATCCTATCGCAACTACGATTTATTATCTGTTCCAATATTTAACTATCGCACTTTGTTTAAGTAATAACTGAGGTTTATTTTACTAGTGTAATTGGTCGTAAACGGTTTTAATTGATACCAATTATTTTTAACCACCGACGCAAAAACGACGGGGTGTTTTACGTGTCTGTGTGTGTATCTGTCTGAGGCAACATAGCTCCCGAACGGATGAACGGATTTTGATTGTTTTTTTTTTTGTTTAAAAGGTGAATTAGTAATTTAAGAAATCTTACTCAAATTCTTTATTATGTCTAAAATTATCTATAGTTTAAGTAGTAGCCAAGGGAATGTCTTCTTCGCTCAATTATAACAATGTTTTTTATAGCTAGGTAATATTACC
Source organism: Polymixis flavicincta (assembly GCA_949987655.1). Lineage (NCBI taxonomy): Eukaryota > Metazoa > Arthropoda > Insecta > Lepidoptera > Noctuidae > Polymixis > Polymixis flavicincta. The sequence continues at coordinate 19,594,504 of OX465172.1, read as the reverse complement.
CGATTAATGATGCCGCTACAAATATATATTTGTAGCGGCATCTACAACGCTACATGCAAACTATGCATCAAACTGACGTCACACAAAAACAAGCATAATACTATGGGACCAAACCTGAAATCGCGAAAAAAAGCAGCTGTTCCCTACATCTTGATGAGTTATACGAAGATTAATTTAACATCTGACTTTTTTTATCAAAAGATGCCTAAACCTAAAGTCGCCGCCTGGACTTAGAGACGTTTTTAAATGTGTTTAATCTCAAATAATGGTTCATTTAACTGTTCTCACAGCATAGTATACAAAAAAGGCTAAAAAATAATAGGTAAAAATTGTAAAAAAAAATACATTTATTTATGGTATACTGTATCGAGAAGTTTTCTCTTAGCGTTCTTTATTTTTACTCAGTTCTTTAGAATCGTAGCGTGATTTTAAATAGCCTGTGACCTTTCTAAAACTTTGGGCTATCGAATGCAAAAGGAATTTCACAGCAAAATCTCTGGCATTACAAGTCGAATTTGAATTAAGTACCAGAGTAATCCCCTACATACAAGAAAAAAACAAATTTTACCTCTTTATGAGAAGTATGGAAGTTATATAAACGTTGTGCCGACCCCAAATGAATTTGAATACAAGCAGGAGACTGATGATGATGATAAATGATAATTTATTTTATTTCTGTAAGTAGGTTTCTCTAATGAGGTCGTCGTTTCCTCTCCGACTACTCTGAGAAGAAACGCCGAAACTAACTCAGAGGGCAGAGTCTGTTTTAACGTCCAGATATAATCTTGGTCAGATCATGTTATCTTTATCTATATAAATAAAAAGAAAAGTCCTGACTGACTCATCAACGCCCAGCTCAATCCCTTAGATCTAGAAAGCTGAAATTTTGCACAGAGGTTCCCTTTATAATATAGATGTCTGCCCCCCAAGATACAAGCCCTGCTTAGTTTGGGGGTCAACGCTTAACCATTATTGTGATGTTCTAACTTACCTGTGTTTTATGTTACATGTATAGATAACTGTCTGTCAACCATCACCTTTTCCTTTTTGCCAATAAAACTTTTTGTATTTTTTGTATTTGTATTTTGTAGATAAATAAAAAGAAAAGTCCGGACTGACTTACTGACTGACTCATCAACGCCCAGCCCAAACCCTTATACCTAGAAAGCTGAAAATTTGCACAGAGGTTCCCTTTATAATGTAGACAAGGAATTAGGAAGGATTTTTCGAAATTCTACCCCTAAGGTAGGGCATGAAAATTCCGCGTTGGCGAAGCCGCTGGTAAAGCTAGTATTCAATATTAGTAAAGATTTTATCCTTTTAGGACTCATCATTTCAGCCGAAAGACGTCCACTGCTGCGACATAGGCCCCCCCTGAGGTCCGCCACTTCGACCGGTTCTGTGCTTCCCGCATCCAGCAGACTCTTGCGGCCCTCACAAGGTCCTGAAAAGGACTCGAACTATCTAAATTGTTTACAGTGGGTGTTGCTGAACTAAAATTTACCTAAAACCTAATAAGTATTTCAGCTTTACTGCATAAAATATTTCAGTGTCAATTTATTTATGTTTGCGTCAATATTATTTAATCGCAGTATCAAATTGGTCCAGAATTATCTTATTATTAATGCAAATTGGTAACCCATAATGAGATTAATAGATTTAGCGGCCATTTTAATTGATAGTTTATACTGAATTTGATTTATCGAGAGTATGCAGGGGGATTATGATTGTTATTTTGTGGAACGATGTGTGTAATTAGCGGGTAAATTGAGGTTCAAATGTACGGTTTTGTGGTCTTTATTAATCTATGTTTTGGCTAATAATAGCCCTACTCTTCGTCCCTTGTGGGGAGTTCTATAACATATTATGTAGATAAGCCGAGGTACGTGTTGTCTGTAAATAATTAAGAGAAATCACAAAATACTGTTCACCAAGCAAGGTGATTTTAACAATTAACATATTTTTAACCCCCGACGCAAAAACGACGGGGTGTTATAAGTTTGACGTGTCTGTGTGTGTGTGTGTGTGTGTGTGTGTGTGTGTGTGTCTGTCTGAGGCAACGTAGCTCCCGAACGGATGAACCGATTGTGATTTAGTTTTTTTTGTTTGAAAGGTGTATTAGTCGGGAGTGTTCTTAGATATGTTTCATCAAAATCGGTTCAGCCGTTTGAAGATTATCACCTCTTTTCTGGTTGAAAAAGGGATTTTAGCCTCTGATCAACTCAAAATTTGGGATTCTATTACTTCAATGATATTAGACGAATAAAATAACCTTGAACTGATGCTGGAGCAACACCTGGAATTTCCAGGAAACCCAAGTTATTCACCAACAAACAGCAGAAGTATCGTGTTTGGGCTCATTGAAAAGGTCTCAATGAATATATTATAGATAAATGGTGATTTAAGGGAGACATTAAGTTTAAAAAGCAAGAAATAAAAATTAAATTTAAAATTTAAAAAACCCCCGACCCAAAAAAAAAACTCTAAAAAGTAAAAAATAATATTTATGGGCCTTTTAATTTGAACGTAATATTTTGATCAGGGCATTGTCAAGTCGGGGGACGGTCAATGAAAATGCCAAACAGAGGCCTAGCCGTCCCCCGACTTGACAATGCCCCGATCAAAATATTACGTTCAAATTAAAAGGCCCATAAATATTATTTTTTACTTTTTAGAGTTTTTTATTTATATGGATAAAGAAACTCATGTCTTCCATCCTCATTACTTAACTCCATTCACTGGAATACTTCAATGTGTGTCTGTAATTTAATGAGTAATACAATGATATTTGTGGAAATATTATGATGTTAATCTACCTCACCAAAGTACCATATTTGCACAGTGTTTGGTATTTCTAGTACTGAATCCCTCGATAAAGTATACAACAGGTTGTATGTTGCGTAAATTTTCTTACGTTTTTGGCAATTAGCAGGGTAGTGTCAAGACACTGCCTTACAAAAGAACTCCGATTCAAAACCTCAAAAACCTTGGGCAGTCAGTACCGCTATCAACCATCCTATTTCTCTCATGTCGACATGAGCTATACAAGAATACCCCATGGCAACACAAGAAGTCTTAATAATTCGCTTTGTCTACGTTTAACCTAATAATTTTATTACAATACAATGAACGCATTTACTTACCACCTGCTAATTATTCCACGCACTCTGTAGACGTCAACCACGGATAATGAATTATAGTCAGTGATTAACCAACATTGTATAACAATGCAATTATGTAATACAATTATTAATCTTTACATCACATAACGGGTCACGCTACCGTAGAACACAATGAGATTCTGATATACACAACAAAACAATAATAAAAATTTATCCACGGTTTGTATAATCCGAGTAAGTTTTTTTTTAATTTATTAAGGCCATGTTAGCGGCTGTGATTGCAACAACAAGTGTGTTAAATAACTAAGTATATCATCAGCATCAATATTTAAATCGCACTTTCGGATGAAAATAAGCACTTTACGGACGTCAAAAGTGCATTGCACTTTTTCGTGTTGCAACACTTTCTAGTGCTTAGCTGAGAAGAAAAAGTGGCGGAACAAATTCCCCACATAAATTATTGGCAGCCTTATTCCACTCACTGTTGAATACATGCCTTCTCTCTTTTGTGATATGCTTTCCTGGTCTGTGCGAGGTCTCATCCAGGTCTTTCCCGAGATCGACTGTACAAAGAAATCTTAAACGACAATTTTGGCTCCTGACTATGGCAATTTAGAATGTATTAATATGCAAATTGATAGCATACGCACCGGAAAATTATTTTAATTTCATTATAGGGCAGTCTGGTAAATAAACGTAATCCCCCTTATTACACAACAAGGTTTTTCTTTAGGTATGGTTTAAACCATCGAGCCTGTTTTTGAAATAAGAACTTAGAACTGAAATAGAATTACAGCTCCTTTTCCAAAACTGTCAATTTAGCACTGGACTAACTTGTCAGTTTTGTAAAAGGAGCTGTATTTCGATTTCAGTTAGGTTCTTATTTCAAAAACAGGCTCGGTGGTTTAAACGATACCTAAAGAAAAACCTTGTTGTGTAATAAGGGGGATTAAGTTTATCGTAGTTCTTTTGTTAGGTTTTAGTAGATTCAAAAGGTGGACTAAAGTCATGATTCCGAGCTCCGCTGCACGCAGCAGTACTGCCGCAGCACTACTGGTCCCTATATATTCTCTATAAGTTTATATGAGATTACATTCCGAGCTATGCAGCAATGTCGCTAGTGACGCGTCTGCCGCCGCAGCGATAGTACCTACGTGAATGTTGACAAGTAAATTGGCCACGAAAAGATGAATTTCTCTGATTCAGAAGTGCAGACAGCGCAACACAGCCGCCTTGCTCAAAATCAGCGGCAGGCAGCTTTGCTGCACAGCACCATAGTGGTAGCACTGCTGCGTGCGGCGGAGTTCGGAATCATACCTTAACTCTACTACAGCTTGTTACACCAAACATAAAAAGACATAAAATCACGAAAGGCATAATAATCTCAATCGCCACTATTTCAAACTATTGAAACGTACACCCCGTCGACAGCCGAAGTCACAAAGGACCCGCCCACACAATCGTGGGGGTCAAAAAGAGCCGAAGCACCCCGAAGTAAGATTGCCCAATTCATCCCATGAATGGCAAAATCAGGACTGCCATATCCTTTATTTATTTACCGAGACGACGGAATTAAATTACCTATGTACACGTAGGTCCCAGTTGCCGCTTTCAGCGCATTAGGAACAAATAAAAAGATGGAGTAGGTATTGCTGTGACAGGATATAAATATTATGTGGCTTTTTGGTTTAATTGCTATTTAGGATATAATTATAATATTACTAGCCCCATCATATACCTAGCCTTTTCCCAACTATGTTGGTGTTGTCTTCCAGTCTAACCGGATGCAGCTGAATACCAGTATTTTACATGGAGCGACTGCCTATCTGACCTCCACAACCCAGTTACTGGGTAACACCATACCCTTGGTAAGACTGGTTGTCAAACTTTAGGGTTTCTGAAGGTCCGTAACGACTGTCAAAGATCCACAAATGACAGCCGGGACCAACGGCTTATCGTGCTTGCCGAGGCACGGAGGGGTCTTGGTATGTAAAGATGGTCACCCATCCACGGACCATCCGCGTCAAGCGTAGCTTAACCTGGTCGATAGACCCGTGTAGCTGTTTATTACTTAACCACAATATTACCAGCCTATCATTTGAATCTTCACCTACAGAGAAGGCACAAGCATTCAGCACCACGCTTGCCAAAGACGGTTTCAGATTTTAGACTTTTATTAACTACAATCTACATGACTGGTGACAATAGGCTCGCCCCCTAATACATGGGACTTGAACTTAATTGACGAAATTTAAGTGTAGTATACGAACACCTCTGTTCAAAACGTCGGGGAAACCATGTGAGATTGTACAAAACGAACTACATATAAGTCTAGGTTTCCTCACGATGATTTTCCTTCACCGATGTCAGTGATGGCCAAAAAGTATAAATGAATTGAAAAAGTAACATTGGTAGGTACTTGCCTGGATCTACGAGAACAACCGTTTTTTTTTTTTTTTCGGTAGTAGTTCATCATCCAATAACTTCTCCCGCTCTGGGTGGAGCGTAAGGGCATGTCAGACTTTTACTGACTAAAACCCACCCGTGTTCCTACAGTTGCCTGTGTGCTAGGGGCCACGGTATCTCTTTCGAACAACCTGCACCCCTGGCAGACATCGGCCCTTGCGGACCCCACCAGTTGGTGCTGACATCTTTTTGAGGCGCGAGTGAAACACAACGCACTGACGACCCGGGCTTGGTCCTTACCGGATAGCGAGCTACCCATTACTCGCCGACCGCAGGACCGCGATTACGGTGGCCGGGAATCAGCCTGGGATTCCCGAAGCCCAGGGCGTCTTCTGCGCCGACTAGGGCCGTGAGGGGGCATAGGTTGCCTCTCCCTCACGTGACCGCTTCCCTATTCGCGAGCATTACTGCATCGCAGAAGGAAGTGACGGCTACCCATGCAATCTCGCTCCATACCATGGTCTGGACCAGAGCCGGACACGAGAGATCGCCAACGCCGATCGCCTCCACGAGGACACGGCGGTGCACGGCCCAAGCCGGGGAGACCTCCATCGTATCACCGTATCCTCCAGGCGATCTACGCAGTGAGAACAACAACAATAAGAGGGTCATTTTTTTTAACGCTACTTAATTAATGATAAGCGTCTGTTTATCCATACGTTTTTGACGTTTAACTTTAGGCAATGTTTATAAATAAGGGGGTTAATTTTAATTTTCACGTATTGTTTAGTAATTATCTGCGCTATAATAGTATAAATTAGTTTTAATTAAAGTACCTGCAGAAACAAGTTTGTCAAATTGACCCATTAATAAAAAAGTAGTCATCATCTGCCTAGCCTTTTCCCAACTATGTTGGGGTCGGCTTCCAGTCTAACCGGATGCAGCTGAATACCAGTATTTTATATGGAGCGACTGCCTATCTGACCTCCACAACCCAGTTACTGTCCAACTGTGTTAACCAGTGACTGTCAAAGATCCACAAATGACAGCCGGGACCAACGGCTTAACGTGCTTTCCGAGGCACGGAGGGGTCTTGGTATGTAAAGATGGTCACCCATCCACGGACCAACCGCGGCATGCGTAGCTTAACCTGGCCGATCGACCCGTGCAGCTATTGTTATTTAGCCACAAAAAGTAGTACGTAGTATAAATAAATCAACAGTATTTTACACTGTGTGTTTTACCTTAACTCAAAAGTAATTATATTTGTTAAAGTATATGTGAAATCTTGTACGCAACATGTGAAATGCACTATTGTGTAAGTAAGTACATGACTAGTGGTAAGTTTTACAGTTTTTTTTTTTTATGTAACTGTAAAGTCTCATATATAACGTCAAAAACTAGATATACATGCTCTTTGTTGTCGACTATTCCCGTATTACTCACTTCTAGATAAAAGTCTCGACGCTTCCTTTTGTGTTGACCTTTCTGAACTTTTCCAAGTAACCAGCGTTTCCTAGTATTAATAAAATTGTAACTTCTCTCTTATGTTACCATCGTAACTCGTGTTCCGTCTCAAATATATTAGATTACTCCTGAGTTACGTCGTAATTAGTTTACGCTAACGTTTTTATTGTGCGCGTAATTTTCTTTTGTTCCCCTAATTGTCCTTTTCGTTGATATTTTATCTTTTATTGGATGAGATTTTTATGAAATATTCATGAGTGTTATGAATTTTCTATGGTTTTAAATGGATTATTGTAATTTATGATGATTGGGTGCTTTTTATTGAATTAGAAATTTATTCGATTATACATAGTAGAATGGAATAATTTATGAGAAATACTTACTGTAATTTTAAATCACATGACGCAAAAAGAAACTGTTGGTCATTCCCAAACTGGTAATTTAGTACTAAGAATAAGGTAAAAAATAAGTGTATGATTATATTCGTTCTAAACTCATGAAAGAGGGTAAAATGTAGTTTAATAACAGACTTGCTGTTATTATACGACCTTGCAACTATTTAATAAGTAACACATTTTATTTTTCGAGCCTGAAACCTAAATACCAGCTTTAATTCCAAAATTATTACTGCCAGCTTTCAAGCAAGCTTTCAATAGCCACATATTCCAAAACTAATCTCCTGTACCTAATAATTTGGCCAAAAATCTAAATATAACCGTATGAAAATGTCCTTCTATAAACTAGTTTTTCTAACATAATATACCTAAGACAAACCCGTACGATGATTCAATATCCCAATTTAAACCCTAGAACGTGCTTTTAAGCAAAACCAGCTGAATAACAAAGTTAAAAAGTTGATTTACCCGCCGTGGAGGCACTCTGATTTGATTATTGATATAGATTGATATTGAAAGTGGAAGGGTGCTGGTGGAAGAAGTGGAGCGTGGTGTAAAAGGAAGCGGTAGCGATTTTGCAAGGATAAATTATCAATTTGATAATTGGCAGTGTCAGTGATTAGGGTCTTGTTTAGCAAAGATACTGCGATCAGTTCTTGGATCGCAATTTTACACATATTGACCGTGGAATTAATAAATTACAGAACATTTTGTTGGAAACTAATTTATGTATCTTACATGCTAAGTTGGCAGCCGCATGAGTCAACCAATCAGGTTAAGCTACGCTTGCAGCGGTTGGCCCGTGGATGGGTGGCTATCTTTAAATACCAAGATTCCTCAGTATGCCAGTTAAGCTGCAAGCCAAGCTCCGGCTGTCATTCGTGGATGTGCTTCGGACAGCACGTTAAATGGCTGTCAGCCAATCTTACCAAAGGGCATCGTAACTAGGTTGTGAAAGGCAGATAGGCAGTCGCTCCATCTAAAATACTGGTATTAAGGTGCATCCGGTTATAATGGAGGTTGACCCCAACATATTTTGGAAAAGGCTAGACAAAATGATTGATTGACAAGTTCTTAGCCTCTCATTTTGGCCCGATTAATTCTTCAGTTCCAGTTACAGGTTAGTAACTGTAACGATAGAACGATAGAATGAAAACGCTGCTCCACTGCATCAAAACGCTGTAAATCTTGTTATCGACATCTCCCATTCTATTTAGGTAAAAATAAAAAATAAAATTAAAGACTTATTTTATAAAACTTCAAGAAAACCTTAAGTGTAGGAAAATTAATCATGCTAGATAATTGTTTAAAAACAACTGTTGTGTAAGAAAAAGAAAGCAAAACGCACTCTACAAAAGGAGTTCGTGGAACAAAGCTTTCAAGTTAACTGCCGTTGTATTCCGTGACAATCTCACCGTGCAGGTGAGTTTGAAGTGAGCCTGAAGTGAGTTGTCATTCCACCTAATATTAGGCATTGTCACAATTGGCAGCATGGTTCAAACTCACTTCGCCTTAGTATTTGCGATGACATTTAAACGGAGTAGACCGTCTGTTCAAATAAACCAATGTAGTAAATAGAATTGTTTTTATTTTCAAGAATTTTATTTTCTTGAATGGGAATGGAGATAAAACATTCGTTTTCACTCACATATGCTGAAAATACCTTTTTCACTTCTCATGCTCTGAAAGAGCTTCTTTGTGCAGGGTATAGGCTGCACAAAATCGAATTTTGTGCACAAGGGCATTAACGTATCTACTCATAAATGTATTATATTAAGGCAAAGAAAATGAGCCATACAGCCAAATGCAATAAGAAGTTCATAGATAGAATTTGTTATTATATAATATTTACTTTAATTTATTTGCCTTATGTGTTTTTTTAAGATATAATAGATATTAAAATTTTAATTCAAGTACGGTAGGTTAGTTGATTTAAGAAAATTATTATTACAAAATTAATTTAATAGTAGGCTGTATAGGTCTGCAGCCTAATATCAATGTCGTAAGATTTAAAAAAATAAAGCGGCGGGAAACAGCTCTTGTTCTTTTTTCGTGCATTTATTAATTTCTTCAATTTGCTAAAATTGTTAAAAATTTCCAGTGAAGAAGAGGATTTAACAGTCTCTCCTAATACGCTTATGGAAATAAATGCACAGAGAGTTGTGCAACAGATATTACCGCCAAAGTCTCGGGAAAAATATCTCAAAGTTTACGATAATTTTGTAAATTGGAGAAAAGAAAAACTAGTAACTACGTTCTCGGAAAGTGTTCTTTTGAGTTATTTTGATGAATTATCCAAAAAACTTCAGCCGTCTACACTGTGGAGTATATATTCCATGCTGAAAGCAACATTACAAATGAAGGACAATGTTAATATACAAAATTATTCGAAGCTTACATCTTTGTTGAAGAGGCTTTCAAGTGGGCACAAAAGCAAGAAAAGCAAGGTCCTTTCAGCTAATCAAGTGGAAACCTTCTTAAATACCGCTCCACATGAAACATATTTGGCCACAAAAGTACGTAATACACATTCCTTTCATATTTTATTGCTCATATACCTATTGCTCTTTTGTTCTAAAGTGTATCAAAGTTATTAATTTTGTTTTAAGTGGCACTTATATTTGGTATAAGTGGTGCGTGCCGGGGCATTGAACTTGCGAACATTACCGTAAATGACGTAAAGACGGACACGCTTTTGCAAGCAATAAACTTACCCGACACAAAAAACAAACGGGAGCGAACATTTGTTGTCAAAGGAGATTACCTAAAAATAGTTAAAAATTACCAAGCTCTACGTCCTCAAAACGTGTCGACTAATAAATTTTTCCTCAATTATCAAAATGGGAAGTGCACTAAGCAAGTTATAGGACGCAATAAATTTGCAGCCTTTCCCAAACAGATCGCAACTTTTCTAAAATTAGAAAATCCCGAAAATTACACGGGTCATTGCTTCCGCCGGACCTCAGCCACCCTTCTAGCAGATTCGGGAGCAAACTTAACAATGCTGAAAAAACATGGCGGGTGGAAGTCTGATCAGGTTGCTGAGGGATACATTGAAGAATCCGTACAGAACAAAAGCAAGATTACCGACCGTATACCAGAAGCCATTAATTTAATCCCAAGCGAGCCCGTCCCTTCTACATCCAGAGATTCCTTGTTGTCGTCAGAGCCATCTTCTCATAATATGCCATCGTCTCACAATATGTCGTCTTCACAAATTCAGAAAAATACCGTTAATATGCCGGGAAAAACAATTTCCTTCAGTATTCAAAACTGTTCTAATTTTACTTTGAATTTTAATTGAAGAAATGTTATGTTATACTACTGTTTTATTTCCTCGCAATCGAAGTGAAAAGCAGAGTTTATAACTCGTCCACAAAACCATTTTTATCCTCGACATTACTATCAGCCCTCGCCTTCGGCTCGGGCTGCTAAAAGTCTCGGATAAAAATAGTTTGTTTTGTGCACTTGTTGTAAAATCTACTATTGCTATTCGCATTACATATGAGAATGACCAAACCACTATGCATACTCTTATCAGTTTTGACATCTTCTTTTAAATCGTTGCCTTATCTCATCAGCCTACATTTTATATAGTGTATATAAAATCTGCCCCGAACTTGGGCTCAACCCTAAAAAGCACAGCTTTATTAAACGCGATAGGGCACGTCATAATCTATCGTACAACCTGTCTGCGATGGGTATTTTCGTCGAAAGCCCGTCGATATTGTCTTGTTACTTATGTTCGGCTTTTCTTTTATTCGTGTCGACAGTAAACTGGTTGTGATACTACGAAAAATAGCCGATAACTCGCTTTTGGCATGATTAATGCTAGCAAAGTGAATTGTTGGAGTTTTCGTTTTAAATGCAAGTTTGTTGAAAGCGAATATGTTTGCTGAACTGGATTAATATTGGTGAAATTGTTAGACATTTTGCTGAAGATAAAATTGCTTTAAACATGTTTTTGGTTTACATAGTTGCACTTTGCACTTTACGACGAGACAGCGTTCCGTTTGGTACACAAAGTGGGTTTAAAGTTTATTAAAATGCATTATACAGGTCATCGTAAAACATAGTTTATTCTGTAGCTTTAAAGCTTTAATATTTTTCTTATATATAACCTTCCTACCCGGTTTTAGGGTCATTAGCCTTCCTTAATAAACGTATGTACATAGTTACTTATTAATACAGTAGGAAAAATCATAAGTCACAGGTGCCGCGAACTCCTAATCTCATCCGATTCAATACCGAAATCACATTAGTATGAACCACAAAGAAAACAACGAAAAAGCAATTTACGAAGCAAAAATATGACAAGAATGAAAATAAGAGTAATCAGATCATCATTAATTCTTATTTTTGCGGGCGAATAACGTATTTTATATGCGAATGGACAATAAATGGGAAATTAGCGTGGCTTGTTAAAATATATGGGGCGAGTGTGCTGACAGCGGCATCTATCTGGTTAATGAGTGGTCGGAATGACCCCCGTCGCGTTTGGAGGGTTGGGGGCCTTGCGGGAAAAATTAGCTTGGGTTTTTTGGTGTTGCGTTGAATCGTAAATGTTTTTCTTCAAATTTGTGGCCGTAGTATAAATTAGGATGGAAGATTTTATTTGTGGATTGTGTTTGTTTCCTGTTTCTTTGGGCAATTAAAAAAGAATATGTCCTTCTTTTTAAATAACAAGACATTGAAATTACCAGTCCGCTTGCTAAATGTGGTAATTAATGTTAATATTTATCTAGCTATATACATCGTATATAGAGTGTATGGATGTGATAAAAAATACAACCCTATGATTGCATAGGGTTGTATTTGTGCGCAAACTGTAACCATGAATTCAGCATATCATTTTAGATCCCCTTTTTTTTTTTTTTTTTGGGTGGGAAATCATCAAATGACTTCTCCTGCTGAGTAGAGCAGGAGGGCTTGTCAGACTTTCACTGACTAAAACCCACCCGTGTTCCCTCAGTAGCCCGTATGCCAGGGGCCGTGGTATCTCTTTCGAACAAACCCGCACCCCTGGCAGGCATCGGCCCTTGCGGACCCCACCAGTGGTTGCTGACATCTTTGACGGCGCGCGTGAGGAACACAACGCGCCGTCCCGTCTACCACTTTTCGGCCGCAGAGGATAGGGAGAGCGGCTGACGCTATACCGACACTCCTCTTCCCCTGCGGCCCCACCGCGTCCGCCATCAAACGGTGGCGGCCCCGTCCAGGCCACGGAAGGGAAGAGCGCTGCTCAGAAGCACCGGCACTCCTCCTCTACCGCAGCCTGTAACCCTCAGCCGCGATGCCTCCCATTAGACATCGCGGCCCACCTCAGTTGCGGTGCACCTCACCGCAACCTACTTTTTGGCCGCTACGTCAATGGCTTGAAGGCAAAAGCCCTGACGAGCGGCCCCACCGTTGGGTTCCTCTTGGCTTCACCGTGGATGGGAAACCACGGTTACTAAGCCCCCCCGCAACGACAATGCGGGAACCCACTCGGGGGGGATTTTAGATCCCCTAACGCTGAATTTTTTCGTTGGTTATACAAACAAAATCAACTGTTTCATAGTAAAGCGCAAAACCTACGTGGTTAAAATGTATGGAACAGCTGTTTTTTTTTTTGCTAAATTCTTGGTTACAGTTTACGCACTGGTTAAAAACTTATCCTGTGTACAAGGTGTAACAGAATAAACGCAAGTACTGAAATAAGTTAATTTTTTGTTTTCGTAATTAATATATTATTTAGCCATGCGGACCACCGGTTGAGTCAAAGAAAATCAAATCTTATTAATACGCAATAGGGTGATAACCTATGGTACAGAGACGTGGTCGCTTACAATGGGCCTTATCAGAAGGCTTAAAGTCACCCAAAGGGTAATGGAGAGGGCTATGCTCGGAGTTTCCCTACGCGATCGAATCAGAAATGAAGAGATCCGCAGGAGAACCAAGGCAACCGACATAGCCCAAAGAATTGCCAAACTTAACTGGCAGTGGACAGTGCACATTGCTCGCAGAACAGATGGCCGATGGGGCCGAAAGATTCTGAAGACGTAGAGTGGGAAGGCCTCCCACAAGGTGGACCGATGACCTTGTGAAGGCCGCGGGTATCCGCTGGATGTGGACAGCACAAGGCAGGTCGAAGTGGAGGAGCCTGTGGGAGGCCTATGTCCGGCAGTAGACGTCTTTCGGCTGAAATGATGAATAAGCAATAAGAATCAATTTTAAATGGATAAAGTAAAGGGGTCAACATGTTTTTTTAATAGAAACAGCTTTAAAAAAAATAGTTTTGGTCATCATTTTCCGCTTTTAATCGATACTCTAATTGAGGTGTATGAGATCTTGCGTTAATTATGTTAACCATTTGTATATAGAACAAAGCATGCTCGATAAAAATGTCCTAAGCGCACTCAGTTGCTTTGCAATACCAGGAAACGTAAATAAATATTAACTTACTGGAATAACAATGAAGTTAGCAATACGTCGAAGGCAAACTTAACCCTGCTGAAATGGATCCTCCGTGTCAGGGATCAAATAGACCGCAGCCGGCAGTGCAGGGTTTTAATAGAGGGTTAAGATAGAGGTGAGATTATATTGGTTTATTGTTTATTATCCCATTGTTGACGACGGATGGGTATTGTAGTGTTAAATGTTTCGTAACTTTAGTAAACAAATCAATTCTCAAATTATTTGTGTTTTGGTTTTTAAGTTAACTTACTAGAAAATGGGCAGCAGCGTTCTCTATGCATTTTGCCACCATACTGCGATCGCCAACCCGCCTGCCAAGCGTGACGATTATGGCAAGCCCCCAAAATTGGGGGAGGCTTATGTCCAGCAGTGGACGTCTTCCGGCTGAAATGATGATGGTTTTTAAGCGATTTTAATAAGAGGACGAGGTTCTTAATTCGGTTGTATTTTTTATTACCTTACAACGCCGTCATTTATAAACCGTTAAAAAAAATCTTCTTTGGTGTGATCCCAAATAAATTTGGGCAAGTACTGACTGGTGGTTTTTCAGTTAGCTTCAATAATACATATTTGTTCCTCCTTGTTTATGTTGATGGTTTTATAATTATTTCCTGTCAACGTTAATCACTTCTCGGATGAAGGTACATGGATGTGTGCAGGGTAGGTTAAACAACTAGCGCAAAAAAAAACTAAAAAGTTTATAAAAAGAATAACCGACTTCCAAAAAAAAAACTCTACGACGTGGAAAATAAATTTAATTTCGGAAACCGGTGTCTTTGGTTCTGTATTTTTGTTTTCTGGGCCAGCAACTTCCGAAATCAAAGTTATTTTTCAATCTGATTTTGCGTCACTGTCAGAATCAAAGTGATCTTTGTTCTAGTAACGTAGGTATTATTGAAGCCAACCCAAAAACCCCTAATCAGAACTTGGACCAAATTAATATGGGAGTACTCGGTAAGTAAGTATACCCCTTCAAACCAAACAACAATTTTCAAATCGTTTTTTAAATAACGTAGTTCTGAGGGAACAAAACATTTTTTTTTTTTAAATAAAACCGAATTGAACACCTCTGTTTTTTGCAGTCGGTTTGAAAAAAGTATTAATGGTTATTTGATAGAACTTGAGAGGTCACACACAGGTATGTGCTATGGAGATAATAGGTAGTTAATAAACTATGTCAACAATGCAACGCCTGCGACACATATTCACGGAATTCTGTGAGGCATGCATAGGCATAAGCACTCATGAATATGTACTATATGGAGTCGTTTAGACATTGGCTACTTGAACGTAAGCAATAGTCTTGAAGATTTGAATTCTCCTCATTTTAACCTCACTTTACTGTACGCTTTGACGTGGAATTGCGGATACCAGCCCGTTTTACCAATAACCTAATCTCATTTTATATTTCCAAAAAAAAAACACTAGATACAGAATAAAAAAAAAATTTATATCGGACGTCGTCGGTGTCTTTAATTCGGTTTTTTTTTTTTTTGCCACCGTCTTATTTTTTACTTTGGTGTTTTCTTTTATGGAAGTCGGTTCATTTTTTTTTTATAAGCAAGTATTTTTTTTATTTTTCATATTTAGTTATGGTACCTACCCCACACAAATGCGTATTTATTCTCTTGCTAATTAAACAGTAGTGATAGGAAATTATTTTAACATCATCTACATAAAATTAGTGGAAAAAAAAACATTTAAAACACACACAACCGAATTTAGAACCCCTCCTTTTTGAAGTCTATTTTAAAAGGTTCTCAGATTTTAAACAGGTTTCGTTTTGGTGTTACCGTTTTTTTCGGGTGGTAAATCATCAAATAACTTGTCCCGCTCCAGTCTCAGACTTTTACTGACTAAAACCCACCCGTGTTCTTTCAGTGGCCTGTGCGCCACGGGTCACGGTATCTCTTTCGAACAACCTGCACCCCTGGCAGTGGTGATACTGTTTGAACTTGTTTTTCTTAAATATTAGGGCTTGACGTCTCAAATATTTAATTAAAACTGAGAGGGTCTTGTGGCTAAAATAATAACAGTCGTCTATGTCGATCTTATCATACACAGACCCCTCCGTACCTCATAAAGCACGTTAAGCTGTTGGTCCCGGCTGTCATTCGTGGATCTTTAAGGCGATTCACACACGGCACCGCGTACCGCCGCGGCAACATACAATTCGACCGCGCGGTCGGGCGGTGTACGTGTGTTAGGCATCAACGGATTTCTTAGAGACCAATGCGCCATGAGATCCGCTTCACCGCCTACCGCGGCGGTTTACGGTGCCGTGTGTTAATCACCTAACAGTCGTTAAGCTCGTAAGTCTGACAACCAGTCTTACCAAGGGAACCGTATTACTCAGTATCTGAGTTGTGGAGATCACATAGGCAGTCACTCCAAGTAAAATACAGGAAATCAGCTACATCCGGTTAGACTGGAAGCAAACCCCAACGTAGTTGGGAAAAGGCTAGGCAGATGATAATAAATCATCAGATTTGGGATATCAAATTGTAGTTTTCCTCCACTTATCAAAATATTTTACTATAAGCATCGCTTTTCCCGAAGTAATGAAGTATGTTGTGGTGTACCTTAACATCTCATTTTTTTCTTCTAATATTCTTTATACAATCTGCATTTTCTCACAAGATTATACTAATAGACTAAAAAAGGCTTTAGAGCAATTTGCCAAAAGAATAAACTCCCAATTTGGCTGAACAAATCGACTCAGGCTTGCAAGATTGATAGCTAGCCATAATGTAAGGCGGCCATCTTAGGAATGATAGATGTACTGATTTACGTGTTATCAAGTAAATATGTTGGTGAAAACGGAGATGAAATTTTGAAGAGGTTACGGCCACAATCACCAGTTTTGGGAACCGCCTTGGTCTCCCCCAGTATAGCATAACATTTTAGTAGTCAAAACTTCTATAGGCACGTTGGGCATTTTTTGAGATGGGGGAAAACAATTGAACTCGCGACACTTACCGACACCACTGATAAAACGAACGTACGAACGAACAACGTTGAACTTTGAACGTTGTTTAGTCTGACGATTCAAAAAATATTTCCTGACGGTTCAAAAAATACACCCGTAATTGTTGAAGTTTTCACTTCCGTCGGCACTCCCGGAGTGCCACTGTTTTTTTTTTTATTACTACTCTTAGGTCAACCAAAGAGGTTGCCTGCTGCTTAACCGGACTGGCCTGTATCTGCCACAATAATTGTAGGCCTCCAGGTAGGGTTTCAATCAACTCAGCCTATCGCAGTCCACTGCTGGACATAGGCCTCTCCCAAGCTGCGCCACAATACTCTATCCACCGCCTTCCACATCCAGTCTGTCCCAGCCACCTTTTTAAGGTCGTCGGTCCATCTAGCTGGGGGTCGTCCCACACTACGTTTGCCGAGACGCAGTTTCCACTCCAGGACTCGTCTGCTCCACCGTCCATCGGTCCTTCGACAAACATGGCCAGCCCACTGCCACTTCAGCTTGCTCACTCTATAAGCTATGTCGGTAACTCCGGTTCTTTTCCGGATAATTTCGTTCCGGATTTTATCCTTCAGAGAAACTCCGAGCATAGCCCGCTCCATAGCGCGCTGAGCGACCTTAAATTTGTGGACCAGCCCGACTGTCAGTGTCCACGTTGCGGCGCCGTATGTCATCACGGGCAGGACTCACTGGTTGAAGACCTTAGTCTTCAAGCATTGCGGAATAGGCGACGAAAAGACTTGACGTAGTTTCCCAAACGCTGCCCAACCCAACCGGATCCTCCTGTCGGCTTCCTTCTCAAAGTTGTGTCTACCGAGCTGGATGACTTGTCCTAGGTAAACATACTCCTTCACAACTTCGAGAAGCGACCCTTCGATGTGGATTGGACTCGGCAAGACGTGAGAATTGCACATGACTTTCGTCTTTTCCAAATTCATGCCGAGGCCAACCTGCCGAGAAGCTGCGCTTAGCCTGTGCAGTGTCTGGTCTAACTGTTCCAGTGTCTCTGCCATTATGACGATGTCATCGGCAAACCGAAGGTGCGAGATGTATTCGCCGTTAATATTGATACCCTGTCCAGTCCAGTCCAACGTCTTAAAGATATCCTCCAACGCGTTGGTGAACAGTTTCGGGGATATAACATCCCCCTGTCGCACCCCTTTGAGGAGTTGGATGGGACTTGTTTAAAGGGACGGAAGGGAAGGGAGGGTGACTTGTGGGAAGGTAGGGTTTAAGAACTTAAAACTAAGCGATTACATGCTAAGTCTTTATATAACATCAATTGCCATCGCCCATTCTTCGTTCCAAATTTTCCCCTTATTTTCCGTGAGATTGTAACATCAGACGCCCGCGTTTGAAACAAACGACTCATGTGCCATGAGATAGATTGTACCGTCATTATGATCTGTTTTCACGCGATATAGATAATGGTGATTTTATACCAATCTGTTCAGTGTGTGATATATTAGATGTTTATATAAAGACGGCTCAATATTTGAATGATGCTTATCTATGCAAAGCTACATATTTGTGTCCAAGAATAAAGTTAAAGAAGACGTACTAAACTAACTTTCTTTCCCAAACCCACATAGATGCGGAGATTCAAATGCTGATTTAGCAGTGGGTGAATGCTTCTTCAAAATCTTACCCTACCCATCTTTGGGCACGCCACGATTGCGGCGGTAAGTCCCCTCTTTGAGGAGTGGTTTGAGAGGCGGCATGGCGTCCTCACCTTCCGCCTGACGCAGGTCCTCACCGGACACGGTTGTTTCGGGAGGTTCCTGTTTCGGATAGGGCGGGAGGAAACGCCCGGGTGTTTGCACTGCGAAGATCGCCCTGAGGACACGGTGGAGCACACGGTGGCGGTCTGCCCAGCTTGGGTGGAGCACCGCCGTGTCCTCGTGGAGGTGATCGGCGGCGGCGATCTCTCGCGTCCGGCCCTGGTCCAGGCCATGGTACGGAGCGAGAGGGCATGGGGAGCCGTCACCTCCTTCAGCGAAGCAGTGATGCTCGCGAAGAGGGAGGCGGCGCACGTGAGGGAGAGGCAGCATATGCGCCCTCGCGACCTTTGCCGCCGCAGGATACGGAGACGCCCTGGGCGTCGGGAATCCCAGGCCGATTTCCGGCTACCGTAGGCATGGGCTTGCGGACGGCGAATAATGGGTAGCTCGCTGTCCGGTAAGGACCAAGCCCAAGTCGACGGCGCGTTGTGTTCCACGCGCGCCTCAAAGAGATTTCAGCACAAAAAGTGATGGGACCCGCAAGGGTCGATGCCTGCCAGGGGTGCGGGTTTGTTCGAAAGAGACACCACAGCCCCTGGCATACGGGCTACTGAGGAACACGGGTGGGTTTTAGTCAGTAAAAGTCTGACACGCCCTCCTGCTCCACCCAGAGCGGGAAAAGTTATTTGATGATTTCCCACCCAAAAAAAAAACCCTACCCATCTTCAACTATGTTGACATCTTCAAATAAAATAGTTGAGTCACCCATCCTCAAACTAACCGCAATACAAGACAGTATATGCAATATAACGTTCTCAGTAATAAGTAACTACAACGAAAAACCATTTTCCAACATACAACAAAATCTTGTTACCCAACAGCCACACACGATAACCAGATCTCACGAAGTCGTTTGCGATAAAATCCGCTAAAGCGCTATATCCTTACATCGAGCAATAACAGTTAACTGAAAAAAAATCGCTTCATTCGTCCGCTTTAAACTCACAGGCGAATGAAAATTCAGTACATTAGCGCTGAGGGTGTGGGATGTAGGGTGACCAGGGAACGAACGGGAAAGAAACCATT
This sequence comes from Polymixis flavicincta, assembly GCA_949987655.1. NCBI lineage: Eukaryota > Metazoa > Arthropoda > Insecta > Lepidoptera > Noctuidae > Polymixis > Polymixis flavicincta. The sequence goes on along the minus strand of OX465172.1, from coordinate 19,574,871 downwards.
TTCATTTTCTTTTTGCTATCTTGTAAGTTTATGTGACTGTTTATCACGATTTTTAATACTACATGTGTAGGCATTTTTGGACACGAATACGTAGCTACTTGCTTTAAAAAAGTAAAATAATAATTGTGCCACGTACAATTCGTGAAAACTTAAAAGGATGCTTTTATGGAGCACGGCATTGGTTCTAAGAATGACAGCTCAAAGGGCGTGTTGGGCATACGATACGACATATATATTTTTATTTATATAATAAAACAGGTTTAGCAACTGCTTTTGTATTCGATATAACTTAACAACAACAAAACTACCAATTTTCATACTAATTCAGCACAATTGTATTAACTCTGCAAATAAAACATGAACTCATAAAATTTATTTTTTATAGTATTCACATTCGCAACCCAGACTAAACACAATTTCTTCATGTTTTTATAGTTCTGTTTACTAAAACTTATACATTCTGTTCAATTACTATACAGATTGCTGTTTGTAAAATCTACATATTGTACAAATGCACAGAAACACTTTCGGATAAAAAGTTATTGTATTACTTTTTCCATTGTAATATATTGCCTATTTATTTAGTATATTTTAAGAAGTTATATAATTACGAAATGCCACATTTTAGCGTATAAATCCGATTCATTTTTGATCATATTACGTACCTGGCACAATTCCATTTCCAAAACTGCACTTACACAAAAAAACTGAATTCCTCTTTCTCCTAGAAAACGAACCCATGACTACATTTTACCACACTATCGGGGCTGCAATTATTAAAAAAAGGTAAAAATAATATTCTCACAAAAAATACCTTTATACCTAATATCCCACCCATAAATGCAGCATATTCACCCTTCCAAGCCCATCTCACAGAATTGGGGGCCTCAAATGTGACGTCATGATTAAAATCAGGCCCTTCACCATCGTTTGTGGGTATACAAGGATAATACCCGTTAGGACTTGTATATTGACATGTTAAACGAATTGGGGATGGTGATACGTCGTAGTGGTGTTGTTTGGTGATTAGAAATGTCAGTCTTTTTGTTCGGAAAAACAGAAGATATTTGGTAAGAGCTAGAATTAAAAATCAAAATAGGCTGAGAATATGCACATTTTGTAGCGTTAAAATGACAAGTCAAAACGCCCGCTCTTCTTTTGCCTGGGTTCTGATTGAGACTCTCACGATAGACGATGTTTCCTACACAGTGAAGAAATTATCGAAATGTTAGCTGAGGTGACTTTTAAATAATTTATTCGCGTTAGTAATATTGTTTATCTAGAATTTTCATCCTTCACAGGATTATAATAAGGTACTATTAATACATATTGATAACCATTTCTTTGTGTTTTGTTACAGGTAAACGTCTCTTTTTCAAATATGATAAGCAAAACTGGCCAAAAAGAGTATTAAGTAAGACCATTGCATTTTAACAAAGATTATACAAGCATGGGTTGCGTCAACCTCAACGACTTCAAAAATGTGGAGAAAACAAAACTGTACCTACAAAGTGAAAAAAAAACTTTTATTTTCGGAAGTCGGTAGCAAAAAAACAAAAATTCAAAAAAGGAAATTTTTGTTTAATTATATTTTCTTTAATTGAAGACTTTTTTATTGGCATTAAGAATACATACACATTATATGCATACAAATACAATACATACACATTATATCATATCATTTAAATGACCACCTCGGCTTCGTGTGATAGCGAAAATACGAGAGTTTTAATTTTCCATCACGTTTTGAAATTATGACATGATCTCATTGATGACGCGTAGGATGTTACTCTTTAGCTCTTTGACAGTTCTTTGACAGCTTGTTCACATAAACCAGTGATTTCAAATAACCTCACAAGAAATAACCAAGGGGCGTTAAATCACACGATCTTGGAAGCAATGTCATGTCCCGAATCTTGAGATCAGGAAACCGTTCAATTTCTTTTTCAATAAATTTACTGTTTCTCTGGCGGTATGACAGGTCGCTCAGTCCTGTTGAAACCAGAAGGCCAATTCTTGTTACTAAAAACGTTCAAAATCTAGTCGCAGTCTCATCTCGGCGACAATTTAATGTCAAAAATGTATGGAAACTTATAACAAATTGAGACTGAGATCAGGCTGTGTCCGTTCTTAAAGTTATGAGAATTGCCCCTCAGATGTATGTCAGATCTCATCTTGCTTTACAAGAGAAAATTTTATCCAGTGCGCAAACTGAACCATGAATTCAGCATATCATTCTAGACCCCTAGCGCAGAAATTTTTCGTCGGTTAGGTATACAAATAAAATTCAGCTGTTTCAAAGAAAAATGCAATACCTACGCGGTCAACATGTATGGAACAGCTGATTTTCACTCATCAGTCAAAAAATCGAGCCAATATATAAATCTAATATGGCCGCCATCAGCTATCAACAATACCTTGTCCCTATTGAAAAACCCTTTATATGTATAAGAATATATTTTAATGAACGAAATTCAATTCAAAAACCACACAGGATATATCATATGTCAATGAAGATCAAATCAAACCAATATGACAATCGGGCCGGTCACTCTGTATGTCTATAAACATCAGTAACATGTCCAATGCACGTCGTGCTAACTGCATTGGCCATCAAATACTGTGGCAAGCCACAATGGATTTGGTTCAATTCGGTTATGTGGGAGAATCATACAAGAGGACATGCAAATATGTAAAAAAAAAATGTGATGTGAATGTGCCATAACAGAATTTTCCTCCTAGTTCTTCTACGTTTCATCAGAATGGTAATAAACACATATATTGTAATACTATTAGACGACTAAACAATTAGAAGGTTGGTAGCGAGACTTCTCAGGTACATTTTATTGCACCTCTAAGCTTTGAACTGTGAAACACAGTCTCAAAAAGTTCCTTTATTAAAATGATTGAATACAGCTTAGGATGAGTTAATTTTGATCTTTTTTGCGATGTTAAATAAAGATATTAGGTAACGTGTAACGCAAAGGGTACTGTATACATACCGAGGGCTTCTTTGCATAATATCAAACGATAATGGAAGGGTTTTTTTAGTATTATCTCTACATGTTTGGAAGTTACGAGAATTTTTCAATACATTGATACCAGAAACCGAACTTTTCAAATTGAAATAAACACATCGGAAGAGATTTATCGTGATATTGGCAAGTAAGGTGGAAAGTTATTGATCTACGTAGTGCAGTGACACGTTTGTTATGATTTAAATTTAAGAAACATCAAACCGAAAATTTGGTATCAATTTTTAGAGTGTTTTATTTTGAGCTGAAACTGTGTATTCTATACCAGCTGTTATCTTTAGTGCTTAAGGATAGCAATAGGGTTTCTGTTACTCCTTGTATAATAAACGAATACACCTAACAAATTGCTTTCGTAGCATAAGCATAATCAGCCAATGTTGCCGCTGCTGGTACACTGGCCTCTTTTCTGTGAAAGCGGGCCATAATCCACCACGAGATTATGGTAAATGTTTTTATTTCATAAAATTTTACATTAAACATATAGTTTTATTGAATGTGTTTCGAGAAACCAAGCCCCAGTCTTACACATGAAGCTGTATGATTTTGGATGTGCAATTTTTTATGAAGGAATTCAATCCAAAACCCATAACGCAGACCTGGGAATTAATCTAGTGCAAAATATCAGCTCAGACAGTTTCATTTCTATCGATAACCGATACTTTAAAGTAACTCCGGTGGGCAGGCATTTTCTGGGTTTTCCAAACTTTTACCCGTATTTTCCCTAAAATATGAAATACATAAACATTATTTTAAAACCCATCCCTCATCAACGTAACATTTTAATAATCACAGGTTTTACATTATACGACTTCATCGTCATCATTTCAGTCGAAATACGTCCACTGCTGGACATAGGCCTCCCCCATCTCTACACAGTCATAAAATACCCTTCATGGCTTGTTGACTCAGAACACACACACATCAAGTACATCATCATCTGCCTAGACATTTTCCAAATATGTTGGGGTAAACTTCCAGCCTAACCGGATCCAGCTTAATACCAGTATTTTACATGGAGCAACTCCCTATATGACCTCCACAACCCAGTTACCGGGCAACATGAAACTACGAACGTTAAAAATCTTTTCCATGTCTAACCTGCGTTCCCTATTTAAACGGAAAATTATTCAAAAATCCTACTCCTATACCTATTGTAACAACCGACCCTACACGTCAATTATATACTTCCAGGTTTACGAACGGTAAGTTCCAGGTCTACGAAAGCTAACTAGTTTCCATGTCCTTCCTGTTTAGTTACAGTTTCTGGTACCATTAAAAGTTTCTACGTAAGACGGGCAAACAAGTCTTTGTCTTCTGCGCTTGTTTGGGAAGGAATCGATTGGCTAAGACGGTGATATTTCTATTACAAAGTAAAAATTTATTGGTTTACGTAGTCATGTCCAAAAAGAAACTTTTTTTACAGGACACTACTTTTTGAAGCCTATGTCCCATGTTCATTTACCGTCAAATCTCACATGAGCCAATATAAGGCCCAGTACCATTTTCTGTAGGGCTAACAAATATTTGTTCCGCACGGAAATCAAATGCGCAGTCCGTAGCACATAAGCTAACCAATTAGCTAACGGGCCAAATGGGTTAATTCCTATATATGAGTCTAATCCAGGCATAAAGGATTCTAATCAGACATACTTAGTGACATAATAGTGTCAGATCTACAGGAGTGGCCCCAGAATTGGGATACGGGCAAACGAGAGAAATACCTATATCCTTGAAGTTCTACACAGATTATTCAATTACTAATGCTGGACGAATTAATACTGTGATCTTAATAGGAAACACTCATCAGTTCCTAGGCCAGTATGCACCATGGCTAAACGATCACTGTCGCCCCATGCGTCCCTATCGGACAACATACTCAATCTTAGACTCCACACAACGCTAAAACGCTGCGCAACGCTTTGGGTATCATTTTAAGTGCATACTCATGAAAGATCCGACTTCGAATGTTATGTAATCCCGTTTTCGGTACCGTAACTATAATTATTTTAATCCTTGTCACATAAAATTGCTATTCCTTCAAAATATTAATAAAAATCAAACATTAATCCCCTTATTTACAAACTTAAAGCTTGAAGAGATTAGCGTTTGTTTAAACATACTTTTTTTTAAACTGCGTTTAAACGTCTCTTTATCTTTAAAAATCATTTATAAATAAAAGCGTAAATGTAATATTATTTCCAAAAATATTTTCGATTCCAATAATAATTGCACCCTAGCCACTGAAGCCCTGAAGCGTAGTTAATTTAATCAAATACTCGTAAAACACTCTCCATTGCGATCCTATCGCAACTACGATTTATTATCTGTTCCAATATTTAACTATCGCACTTTGTTTAAGTAATAACTGAGGTTTATTTTACTAGTGTAATTGGTCGTAAACGGTTATAATAATTAAATAACAATTATTTTTAACCACCGACGCAAAAACGACGGGGTGTTTTACGTGTCTGTGTGTGTATCTGTCTGAGGCAACATAGCTCCCGAACGGATGAACGGATTTTGATTGTTTTTTTTTTTGTTTAAAAGGTGAATTAGTAATTTAAGAAATCTTACTCAAATTCTTTATTATGTCTAAAATTATCTATAGTTTAAGTAGTAGCCAAGGGAATGTCTTCTTCGCTCAATTATAACAATGTTTTTTATAGCTAGGTAATATTACCCGATTAATGATGCCGCTACAAATATATATTTGTAGCGGCATCTACAACGCTACATGCAAACTATGCATCAAACTGACGTCACACAAAAACAAGCATAATACTATGGGACCAAACCTGAAATCGCGAAAAAAAGCAGCTGTTCCCTACATCTTGATGAGTTATACGAAGATTAATTTAACATCTGACTTTTTTTATCAAAAGATGCCTAAACCTAAAGTCGCCGCCTGTGTTTAATCTCAAAAAATGGTTCATTTAACTGTTCTCACAGCATAGTATACAAAAAAGGCTAAAAAATAATAGGTAAAAATTGTAAAAAAAAATACATTTATTTATGGTATACTGTATCGAGAAGTTTTCTCTTAGCGTTCTTTATTTTTACTCAGTTCTTTAGAATCGTAGCGTGATTTTAAATAGCCTGTGACCTTTCTAAAACTTTGGGCTATCGAATGCAAAAGGAATTTCACAGCAAAATCTCTGGCATTACAAGTCGAATTTGAATTAAGTACCAGAGTAATCCCCTACATACAAGAAAAAAACAAATTTTACCTCTTTATGAGAAGTATGGAAGTTATATAAACGTTGTGCCGACCCCAAATGAATTTGAATACAAGCAGGAGACTGATGATGATGATAAATGATAATTTATTTTATTTCTGTAAGTAGGTTTCTCTAATGAGGTCGTCGTTTCCTCTCCGACTACTCTGAGAAGAAACGCCGAAACTAACTCAGAGGGCAGAGTCTGTTTTAACGTCCAGATATAATCTTGGTCAGATCATGTTATCTTTATCTATATAAATAAAAAGAAAAGTCCTGACTGACTCATCAACGCCCAGCTCAATCCCTTAGATCTAGAAAGCTGAAATTTTGCACAGAGGTTCCCTTTATAATATAGATGTCTGCCCCCCAAGATACAAGCCCTGCTTAGTTTGGGGGTCAACGCTTAACCATTATTGTGATGTTCTAACTTACCTGTGTTTTATATTACATGTATAGATAACTGTCTGTCAACCATCACCTTTTCCTTTTTGCCAATAAAACTTTTTGTATTTTTTGTATTTGTATTTTGTAGATAAATAAAAAGAAAAGTCCGGACTGACTTACTGACTGACTCATCAACGCCCAGCCCAAACCCTTATACCTAGAAAGCTGAAAATTTGCACAGAGGTTCCCTTTATAATGTAGACAAGGAATTAGGAAGGATTTTTCGAAATTCTACCCCTAAGGTAGGGGATGAAAATTCCGCGTTGGCGAAGCCGCTGGTAAAGCTAGTATTCAATATTAGTAAAGATTTTATCCTTTTAGGACTCATCATTTCAGCCGAAAGACGTCCACTGCTGCGACATAGGCCCCCCCTGAGGTCCGCCACTTCGACCGGTTCTGTGCTTCCCGCATCCAGCAGACTCTTGCGGCCCTCACAAGGTCCTGAAAAGGACTCGAACTATCTAAATTGTTTACAGTGGGTGTTGCTGAACTAAAATTGACCTAAAACCTAATAAGTATTTCAGCTTTACTGCATAAAATATTTCAGTGTCAATTTATTTATGTTTGCGTCAATATTATTTAATCGCAGTATCAAATTGGTCCAGAATTATCTTATTATTAATGCAAATTGGTAACCCATAATGAGATTAATAGATTTAGCGGCCATTTTAATTGATAGTTTATACTGAATTTGATTTATCGAGAGTATGCAGGGGGATTATGATTGTTATTTTGTGGAACGATGTGTGTAATTAGCGGGTAAATTGAGGTTCAAATGTACGGTTTTGTGGTCTTTATTAATCTATGTTTTGGCTAATAATAGCCCTACTCTTCGTCCCTTGTGGGGAGTTCTATAACATATTATGTAGATAAGCCGAGGTACGTGTTGCCTGTAAATAATTAAGAGAAATCACATGATACTGTTCACCAAGCAAGGTGATTTTAACAATTAACATCTTTTTGAAGTTTCTTGTCAGCTCTTTACCATAGGAACCGACCAATTAATACGAATTGATGAACCGATTATGTGAAATAAAATATATTGATTTTGAAAGAAAAGAAGGAAAAATTGTTTATTCTGCACAAACAAAGCACACATTACAAAAAAGTGGCCAAAAGCCCCTTATTCAGGTGGAAAAGTTTTGATTTTTTCATAGTTGTTGTAGTGGTAATTCACCTATACTCCATTTGAAATAAGATTAGACATTTAAACAAAGCTTTTTACAGTCCGTTCAACCGATTTCGACTTCTATTCCGTAAGCTTAAGGATGGCATTAAAAGCAAAGAAGTGGTTACTATACCAACTGTTTACTACAGATGCCATCTATCATGCTGCCAACGCAATAGAAGTCAAAATCAGTTGAACGAACTGTAAAAAAGGTTTTTTTATATGTTTTATCTTATTTAATTAATTTAGTACTATATCTAAATCAAAAAGGAAGATGTTTTAGGTGTGTTTACAGACACACCCAGTATAGTTTTTTCTCTATAGAAATGCGAATACTAGAAAAAACTTTTTTCAAAAAAATAACAACCGACTTCCCAAAAAACACTACAAAGTGCAAAATAACTTTAATTTCGGAAGTCGGTGACTTTGGATGTGTATTTTAATTATTTGTCACCGCCTTCCGAAATTAAAGTTATTTTGCACTTTGTAGTGTTTTTTGGGAAGTCGGTTGTTATTTTTTTGAAAAAAGTTTTTATTTTTCACTTTTTAGTTACCTACCCCACACCAATTCGAAATTTCATCATCCTTGGGGTCAAAACAATGCATACTTATGCGATAGCAACATTCGCGGTTGATTTGCTGTAATTTTTTGAAGAGTTCCGTTGTCTGTCTCCGAATCGCATCATCAGATCTATATGAAATTTCAATGGGACCATTTCGGAGTAAACCCCTTTCGAACAAAAAAATAATTTTGCAAATCCGTCAATATACGACGGAGTTATGTCCTTCTTTTTGAAGTCGGTTAAAAATATCTTAAGTCTCTAGTCCCCAAAAGACAATTAAGGTCCTATACAAAGGCCCTACCGCAATTCAAATCCCAAAGTAACAAAGTCCGTTATCAATTTAGCCATAACTACCCTGAAACAACAGTCGACGCTAAAGCCTTATCAATTATTTCTGTTTCCACTATCTCTATTTGCATTTACGTAATTTCAATGCTGATCCAAACTAAATTGATATTGTAAACCGGCCGAATTTCGGAGTCCCTCAACAAACGAGTTTCGGAACACAATGCGTACATTTCAATTTGGCTGTGCTATACTATTAATCCTTCAGGGTGAAAGGGTCGCTGTGCGAGTTTCAGAGATAAATGATTAATTAATAATATGTATGTAAATTATTTATTGTTAACTACAACGGTATTATGTGTAATTAATATTTGGAGATTATGCGCTGATACGCTCGATGGAATATTGTCACTGGTATCGTATTTCATAATTCATAGTTATTGTTGCTGTTACCATGGATTCTGAAACTGAACCCTGAACCTGAAACCTGAAATGTTTCGTCGGTTATTGAAAAAAAATGTTATTCCATACATTTTGACCGCGTAGATATTGCACATTTCTATAAAGCATCAGTTTGTTTTTATTTTTATAACGGCTGAACGTATTTGGGTGAAATTTGGCACACAGATAGACGATGACCTGGATAAAGACAGGCTACTTTTCTTCCTGGATTGCAGAGGAAGTCGCTGACAGCAGCTGGTCGTCGAAACATTTCTAAGCTAAGAGTCTGGAATCACGTACTAAATCTAAGGTAACAAGTTATGCGTCGATGTCCTTTTCACCCTGTATAGTAGTTTAAGAGGTAAGAGCATGACTGCCTAAAAATATAGGTAAACGTGGTTTAGAGTGCTTTAGGTCCTGTTTAAGGCCATGTTAACTTTAAATAGTGTCGTTATGAGCGATCATAGTTCTTATTGCAATCCGATACGGATTAAAATCTGTTGTAATATTTTCGAATAATAAATGAGCAAGCGTGTGTCGTAAAATTACAAAAAAATCGTATAAATTAAGCCCCAGTTTCAAACCTAAATCTCATTAGCTGTCGTGATTGTGATCGGATATCCGAACAAAAAATCGTCCAATCAAATCAGTTGACATGAGATGAAGCACCAGATAATTAAAATACACAACTGTTAGAGATGGTTTTCAAATACGTAGGCTTACTTTCAAATGATAAGTGCCCTCAAGATACGTGTCCGGTAAGACCTATACCTACTGAGAAGATATCATCATGGCTTTGGCATAGTTGGGGTTGGCTTCCAGTCTAACTAGATGCAACTCAATGAATCAATTTAGCCTATCACAGCTCACTGCTGGACGTAGGCCTCTCCTAAGCTGCGCCACAACACCATCCACCGCTTTCCGCATCCAGTCTGTCCCAACCACCTTTTTATGGTCGTCGGTCCATCTAGCTGGGGAGCGTCCCGCACTATGCTTGCCGATATGCAGTCTCCACTTCAAGACTCGTCTGCTCCACTGACCATCGGTCCTTCGACAAACATGACCAGTCCTCTGCCACTTGAGCTTGCTTACTCTTCAAGCTATGTCGGTAACTTCGGTTCTTTTCCGGATATTCTCATTCCTGATTTTATCCTTCAAAGAAAATCCAAGCATAGCCCGCTTCACAGCGCGCTATGCGACCTATAATTTGTGGACCAGCCTGATTGTCAGTGTCCACGTTGCAACTGTATACCAGTATTTTCATGGAGGGATTACCTATCTAACCTCTACAATTCGGTTAATACACGCACACTAAGCAATTGGGACCCAGAAAGTTGCTGACTGATTTTCTAACACAAGCCCTGTCCCTTTGACACAAGGGGTTGCGACAATCGTCGATAAGATCCGGCAACTGGGACTCGAGGTGGCATTGCACAAGTCCGAGGCCATGTGGTTTCATGGTCCTCGGAATGCGCCACCGACGGGTTCCCAGATAACGGTGGGAGGGGTTCACATCGGCGTCGAGTCGACGATGAAGTACTTGGGACTCGTCCTCGACAGCCGGTGGAACTTCGCGGAGCATTTCCGCCGTTTGGCTCCCAGACTGGAGCGGGCCGGGGCTGCGTTGAAGCGGCTCTTGCCCAATCTAGGGGGGCCAAACGCCTCCTGCCGGAGGCTCTACGCGGGGATCGTGCGGTCCATGGCCCTATACGGGGCGCCGGTGTGGGCGCCTACATTGAGGCGCCAACCAGCTCGCAAGCTGAGGGCGTCTCATAGGGTCATGGCGATCAGGATGATCCGGGGATATCGCACGATCTCCGGCGAGGCGGCGGGCCTCCTTGCCGGATTACCGCCATGGGATCTGGAGGCAAAGGTCCTCGCGCAAATATGGGAGTGGCGCGAGGAGGCCAAACGCCGGGGCGTAAGTCCGCTGCCGCAGGAAATAGCGGCACAGCGGACAGAGCTCCGGCGGGATCTCATGGTGACATGGAGAGAGCGATTGTCGCAACCCAGTGCTGGGCACGCCACGATTGCGGCGGTAAGTCCCCTCTTTGAGGAGTGGTTTGAGAGGCGGCATGGCGTCCTCACCTTCCGCCTGACGCAGGTCCTCACCGGACACGGTTGTTTCGGGAGGTTCCTGTTTCGGATAGGGCGGGAGGAAACGCCCGGGTGTTTCCACTGCGAAGATCGCCCTGAGGACACGGTGGAGCACACGGTGGCGGTCTGCCCTGCTTGGGCGGAGCACCGCCGTGTCCTCGTGGAGGCGATCCGCGGCGGCGATCTCTCGCGTCCGGCCCTGGTCCAGGCCATGGTACGGAGCGAGAGGGCATGGGGAGCCGTCACCTCCTTCAGCGAAGCAGTGATGCTCGCGAAGAGGGAGGCGGCGCACGTGAGGGAGAGGCAGCATATGCGCCCTCGCGACCCCAGCCGCCGCAGGATACGGAGACGCCCTGGGCGTCGGGAATCCCAGGCCGATTTCCGGCCACCGTAGGCATGGGCTTGCGGACGGCGAGTAATGGGTAGCTCGCTGTCCGGTAAGGACCAAGCCCAAGTCGACGGCGCGTTGTGTTCCACGCGCGCCTCAAAGAGATGTCAGCACAAAAATGATGGGGCCCGCAAGGGCCGATGCCTGTCAGGGGTGCGGGTTCGTTTGAAAGAGATACCACAGCCCCTGGCATACGGGCTAATGAAGGAACACGGGTGGGTTTTAGTCAGTAAAAGTCTGACACGACCTCCTGCTCCACCCAGAGCGGGAGAAGTTATTTGATGATTTCCCACCCAAAAAAAAAAAAAAAAAAGCCCTGTCCCTTTTAGATCACCCACGCCTTCTATTGCCAAGACAATGACTAGATCAATAATTTATGTATCCTAAGTATCTCTAACATAATATGAAGTAGTATTTCATCATCATCTGCCCAGCGTTTTCCCAACTATTTTGGGGTCGGCTTCCAGTCTAACCGGATGTAGCTGAATACCGATATCTTATACTAGCAGCGCTCCGCGGTTTCACCCGCGTAGTTCCCGTTCCCGTGGGAATACGGGGATAAAATATAGCCTATGTCACCCGGAGATAGTGTAGCTTCCCAACAGTGAAATAATTTTTCAAATCGGTTCAGTAGTTTCGGAGCTTATTCAATGCAAACAAACAAACAATCAAATCTTTCCTCTTTATAATATTAGTATAGATGGAGCCACTGCCTATCTGACCCCCACAACTCAGTAACTGGGTACCACGATACCCACATGGGGTATCGTGGTACCCACGGATAGTTTCGGTCTTCTGGCCGCCCGTAATGACTATCAAAGATCTACGAATTACAGCCGCGACCAACAGCTTAACTTGCTATTCGAGGCACGGATGGTATGTAAAGATGGTCACCCATCTATCAAGGCAACCTGATTGATCAAACCGTATGGCTCTTCTTAGCTAGCCACGAGCCCCGAGTAGAGTACTCTATATAAAGTACTATTTGATCTAGTCAATTATAAATTAATACGGAATCAATTAACACTTCAAGATGACCAATTAGGTAGTGTATTGTTAATGTAACGATGACAATGACGGTAATCCGCTTAGTACTGAACATTATATTCTATTCTATTGTTTATACATAAGTAGTATTACGTGTGGAGATGCTGAATGATTCGATTATTTATTTATGAGATACTACTAGCTTTTGCCAGCGGCTTCAAATCAAATCAAATCAAAATCATTTATTTAAATACAATGAATAAAATAGAAAACATTTATTCGACACAGGCACAACACAACAGCAACAAACACATTAAAAAAAGAAAACGTTAAAACATAACAAAACACATTCAGTATAAGTTGTGCTGAGCGTGTCCATACCGAAAGGGTTACCATCTCAGCATTTGCTGGGCGTGAGACACCTAGCGCTGGTTTTCAGTTGGCACCCCGCAGCGACGAAAAAATAAAAGTAAACTATTGGCAACGGAAATAAAAACTTTTTAATAAAACAGACTTCCGAACTTAGTTGGACAAAGCTAGTTTATTATTTTTACTTTTCGGTTTTTCGGCGGTTTAATTTTTTTATTAAAAAGTTTTTATTTTATAATTTTTTGTGGCTATAATCTACTAATTACTTCATGCTTAATTTTTGATTTAATACACAACTCAGTATTAAAATCTGTGAGTAAACAATCAATCATCCCCTGTTTTCTTACCCTTAGGGTTGGAATTTTTCTTCGAAAATCGACCAACTTCGAGGTATACCCTTTCCAATAAAAAAAGAATGATCAAAATCGGACTACTCTGGAAAAAGTTATGCGTGGTAATACACAAAAAAAAAAAAAAGAATATACGCGTCGAATTGAGTAACCTCCTCCGTTTTTTCGTCGGTTCAAATAGATATACATATACTTGAATATTAGTAATAAATATATATGTTTAATAATACGTAAATAAATCATCATCATCAGCCTATAAATTTTCCCACTGCTGGGAAACAGGCCTCCTCTCAGTGAGAGGGATAATAAGGTGAAGGCGTAAATAAATATTTTTGGAAAGAGCAGAAGGTTGGTAAAATTTACAATATTGTTATCTTATTCTGCCTTTAATTTCGGCTTCGGAGGTCGAAAATTATCCTTCTGGAACGTACTACCGTAATAAAAAGTAAAAATTCGTTCAGCTGTTTCTGCGTGATTGAGTAACAAACATTCAAACATCTAAACATACAAAATTTCACATTAATGATATTACTAGGATTAATATTGAATTATATAGGTAAATCTTATTTTCAAAGTCATATTATCCCCATTTTCTCTACAACACCAATAAACTCAATTTACTTAGGTACGTAATAGAACTTAACATAACAGCTATTTAACGTTCAAAATTTATGGACGAACATTAAAGTATTCATAAAAATGCATTAGAACCAGATTCGGTATTATTAAAGTGCAGTTTTATCGTGAATATTAAATGGATTGGTTCGCCCATAAATCGTGCATAATAAATATTTGAAAAAAAAAAACGTTAGTAAAATAAACTTAAAACAAAGGAAGAACACAAAAAGAAAATTGCTGAAAAATATGCGCTAAACGGCCATCGTTCAGCATAGTGCTACGACCCTATACGAAACAAGAGCAACCGTAAATTAATCTAAAAAAATACACTTTTCCACGTCAAACTAGACAAGTTTGGTATTTCTTATCTGACAACTCCAAAACGAAAGACCGAATTAAATTCAGAGGTACCTACCTACACATTCCTTAATTCCAATTCAGCCCATCCCTAAAACGACAGAATGATTTGGATGAAATTTGGCACACAAATTATTATATAAATGAATACATAAATTATTTCAATATTATAAAAGTGAAAGTTGGTATGTTTGGATGTTTGTTACTCAATCACGCATAAACGACTAAACAGATCGTTATGAAATTTGACAGATACGTAACCTATGATTTAGAGAAGGACCTAAGCTACTTTTCATCCTGGATCGCAGACGACGCCGCGAGGAATGGTTGGTAACATAATGAAAATACCCGACATATTTTATTGACCTGACAATAGTAATTTCTTATAGTGCTTAACGTGATTAAATATTACATTTCCCCGGATAAATAAAAGATTATTGTCATATATTTCATTTAATAAACCTTTAACAATATATACCAATTACATTTTCATTATCAATAACTTACGACTTTGAACTTTATGTGCCGGTAATAAAGCTCATAAAGTTATGGCGTAATATTTTTATATGCGTGCCGTGTGGCTTGACTTAATATATTTGCTGTTGTGAAAATTAAATGCCGAGGCATTTTGGATGTTACGACCATGGTTATATAGTTGGTTTTTCTGTGTTAATATCATGGAATATAAATATGTAGGAAAATAGGGAAAACAGATGACATAACTTCAATTCCAATTTGTTGTGAAACAAATAAAATGAAATAACGGGAATTTAAAACAGATTTCCCTGGAATTGTTCGTAGTTTGTACTTTTATTTGGTACTTTGATGTTTATTTTACTACCCACATAATTGGTCCGTATAGGGTTAGACACAAAAAAAAAAAAGCGTTGAATAAAATTAAACTGATAATTTAACACAGAAATCGTTGAATCGTTTCGGCCCCTAATTTAATATAACACCAAAACTATTTAATAACAAACTTAAACTGGCTATGCCAGATCAGGTTTTCGCCTGCGTGGAGAAACGTCCTAACCAGACAGAGTGATATACCTGAATGCCAAACATCGAAATTTGTTCAGCAGTTACGGCGTGAATAGTAGCATACAACCGAAAATGA
Organism: Polymixis flavicincta; assembly: GCA_949987655.1. Classification (NCBI taxonomy): domain Eukaryota; kingdom Metazoa; phylum Arthropoda; class Insecta; order Lepidoptera; family Noctuidae; genus Polymixis; species Polymixis flavicincta. The sequence continues at coordinate 19,559,434 of OX465172.1, read as the reverse complement.
TTTTTTAACCGAAAACGAAAAAGAAGCTTCGCCTTTAGTCTTATTTTCGGCTGAAAACGGTATTGATTGAGACATTTAAAAATTATTAATTTTTCCGGTGCACACCTAAAATTCGAAAACGAATCTGGTCGGTAGGTAGTTAAAAGGTTACATACATACCAAAAGAGCTACTTTCGCATTTATGGTTATAAAAATTCAATAAAACAGCAGGGGCCGAAATTGCGGCACTACCAAGTTACCCCGATATTACGGGTACGTAACTGACATAACCGGAATTAGGTAACCAGGCTAGATTACCGGCAATGACCGCTTACGTAACCTTTGATAAGGTACGACGATACACACAGCTCTTTAGGACGGAGGATTCTACAGTAATAAATTATTTTACATTTCAGATAAATTATTTCAATGTTTCAATTATTGTTGATGAATATTTTTGTTTCGAAATTATTAATATTTTTATTTTTCCTTAATTGATCTCATATCGATTATTTTTATATTGCCTTGTGTGATCTCACGCATATAGCATGGTTGTTTTATTTTAATTCATATTAGATTAGTTATTATTTTTAGTTTTTGTTTTCCTGTTATGTACTACTACTATGTAGCTCACTATGAAAATGTCGCAATTCCAACCTCCAAGATATAGGCAAATGCCTAGTTTGGGGGTCACCGCCCACACTTTTTGTAAAATATTATTACATAAATAAATAAATTTGAAAGTTTTAAATTCTAATACCATATTTGAGGTACGAATGCCAACATTCAACACATCAACACACGATTTAGTGACCACAATTGACTGATTTGACATGCATGTAACACCACTAACTATTTTAATCACTTAACAGGTAACAACCCTGTTAACCAAAAGCAAGTCTTTAAAATTTCTCTTGTTTAGGCTACACAGGGTAAATTTTTAACCAGTGCGCAAACCCTACGCGGTCAAAATGTATAGAACAGCAGATTTTTTTTTGTAACGAAAAATGGATAATCGTCTAGAATGATATGCTGAGTTCATGGTTACAGTTGGCACACTGGTTAAAATGTTATCCTGTATATTAAGTAAAATAGAAGATTAAAAAAAAACTTTGAGCAAAATATGCGGTGTTGTAGTAGAAAACCTTAATTTTCCAAGTAGAGACAATATTTCTTATTCTATCTAATAAATAATATGAGTGATCTCTTATGAACTAATTTTAAATTAACAATGTTATGATGGAGAGGGAGAGAAAGACCAAAGAATAGATGGATCGATTGTGTGAGGAATAATATGAAAAAGAAGGGAGTGAATAGCGTGACGGTTGACAGGAGAGCGACCAGCTGTTTCACAGAAAAGTGCAACACCTACGCGGTCAAAATGTATGGAAAAGCAGATTTTTTTTTTGTATTTCCGGCGAAAAATTTCTGCGCTAGGGGGTATAAAATGATATTCTGAGTTCATGGTTATAGTTGGCGCACTGGTTAAAATTTTATCCTGTATATTAAGAAAAATAGAAGATTAAAAAAAAACTTTGAGCAAAATATGCAACAGTTTGGCGGTGTTGTAGTCGGAAACCTTAATTTGCTTAGTAGAGACAACATTTCTTATTCTATCTAATAAATAATATGAGTGATCTCTTATAAACTAATTTTAAATTAACAATATTATGATGGAGAGGGAGAGGAAGACCAAAGAATAGATGGATCGATTGTGTGAGGAATAATATGAAAAAAAAAGGGAGTGAATAGCGTGACGGTTGACAGGAGAGCGACCAGCTGTTTCATAGAAAAGTGCAATACCTACGCGGTTAAAATGTATGGAACAGCAGTTTTTTTTTTGTGTAACCGGCGAAAAATTTCTCCGCTAGGGGGTCTAGAATGATATGCTGAATTCATGGTTACAATTTGCGCACTGGAAAAAAACTTTTCCTGTCTAAGGCGCAGCGTATATATTTGCTGGCGTACCATACAACCCATACGTACAGTCCCTAGGTACGATAAGCTTTACATAAGCCGGTTACATAATATACGCCCACCCTTGTCCGTTACCACGGAATTGCTGTGTATATGTAAATGAATCGGACACGCCTTTTCTGCTTAGATGAAGGATTATATCGGAAAGGATATACCTATAAACGTCTATGGACTACCCCCCATAGCTAAGGCTTGTAACGGACAGCATCACCAAGCTTCCACTCCAAGAGGTAAGCAGGGGCCTATCTACCCGTTTGAGAAATACAAGCGTTGATAGACAAAACCCTCCAGGGTGCTATTAAGCACCAGGGGCTCGTGGCTACGCAATACCAGAGGCACGTGTTGATCATTAAAGTAAAGCTATGCTTGCCGCGGTTAGTGTGTGGATTGGTTGGACCATTTTTATATACCACTGGCTTTTATCACTCCTTATCTACATTATAGAGAGAATCTATGTGGAAATTTTCAGCTTTCTAGGTCCAAGGGGTTAGGCTGGACGTTGATGAGTCAGTCAGTTAGTCAGTCAGGACTTTTGTTTTCGTTTTTAAAGATGTAGTTAAGAAGAGCCCGCCGTGCCTTGAAAAGCACGCTAAGCCGTTGGTCCCGGTTGTCATTCGTGGATCTTTGACAGTCATTACGGGTCTTCAGAAGCTCGAAAGTCTGAAAACCAGACTTACCAAGGTGTATCGTATGACCCAGTAACTTTGCTGAGGGCAGATAGGCAGTCGCCCCATGTAAATTACTGGTATTCAGCTGCATCCGGTTAGACTGGAAGCCGACCCCAATATAGTTGGGAAAAGATGATGGGGATCGGATGAACATCTAAAGCCGGGTTCAGACTTGTATAATGCGTGATGCAATGTATTGTGTAGTGTTATGCAAATAGTAACGGTGATCAAAACGGTGAAGGAAAACATCGTGAGGAAACCAAAAATTCGAAGACATGTGACATCTACCAACCCGCACTGGGCCCGAATGGTGGATTACGGCCCACTCCCTCTCACGGAGAGGAGGCCTGTGCCCCAGCAGTGGGAACGTTATAGGCTGAGTGTGTAGTATGTGTGTATGCAAATAGTGTGGGTGGTAGACAAACTCAACGCGTATTCTGTATGTGTTCAATTGCGTGAGGTTTTGTGTTTGCGCTAAAAACCAACAGGCGATAGGTCAGCGGGAGCGCCAGCCCGCGATGCAGTGCTCGTAGTGCCGTCCACACGCAGAGTTCACGTTACATTACATTACACACGCCCGGCTAAACGTCAGCGTAAACAAAGCTACTTTACGTCAACCCAATACATTTTTGACACTTGCAATGGCACTTTTTCTAGGCCCTAAGTACATTGCCATAACAAGCATCTTGACGTAACGGCGTAAGGTAAGACGCTGTATGTGGCTGGTGACTTTTGTAGATAAGTGCACCCTAAAATAATTTATTATCTTCTTCTTGGTCACGTACCCCATTACTGAAGGTCGTGTCCCGGGAAATATAACAATCTTAACGCCTGTATTTTAAAGGTAGGTAAGGGTTTAAAGGGCGGCACAGATACTGGCCCGGCTGCTACTGAAAACTTCCCTGCGGAAAAATTCAATCTCTTACGTTCTTTGGACCGAGGTTATAATCACCACTCTTTCCTATCGGATTGGTAATAGACAGAAGTATTCTAATTATGGTAACAACATTTTGGATGGAAACAATTTACTTCTTGTAAATGTTGACGACCAACGCGTTTTTAGGGTTCCGTAGCCAAATGGAACCCTTATGGATTCATCATGTCTGTCTGTCTGTCCGTCCGTATGGCACAGCCACTTTTTCCGAAACTATAAGAGCTATGCTGTTGAAACTTGGTAAGTAAATGTATTTTGTGAACCGCAATAATATTTTCACACAAAAATAAAAAATAAAACAATAAATTTTGGGGTTCCCCATATTTAGAACTGAAACTCAAAAAAAAAACATCAATCCCAGACGTGTGGGGTATCTATGGATAGGTCTTCAAAAATCATACGGAGATTTCTAATTTCATTTATTTCTAAATTGAATAGTATGCGCGAGAGACACTTCCAAGTGGTAAAATGTGTGACCCCCCCTGTAACTTCTAAAATAAGAGAATTAAAAAAAATATATGATGTACCATATAAAGTCCCACCAAAAACTGGTTTGAACGAGATCTAGCAAGTAGTTATTTTTTAATACGTCATAAATCGTAAACCGCAATTTACCTATGTACAGTAGCCCCCACTAATGGTGCCCCAATCTCAAAAAGCAATAGATTGACACTTCGCTTTAACTTACGACCTTCTTATAATAAGCAATTTCTATAGGCTATAATACTATAGACACACACACTCTCATACGTTTACAAATGAATGTATTTCCTAAATTCAACCGTTAAAGCAAATGGCATGATAGCTGAGCGGTTACCGCACTTGATTATTGCGTTTGAGCGCAGCGAGTCGCGGTTTCGAATCCCACTCGCTGTGTGATAGTCTTTTTATTGTTTTAAAAATCACTTTTGAGTATAGTTTCTTGTTCTGTTCGTCGTATTCACTAAACTCGTAAAACTTTATCATTATACCCACAGAAACCTAAATAAATTTAAATGATTTACGACTCATTCACCGCGACTTATAGAACGGTGTTGGTTGATATTGTGTGCTAGTGACGTGTGTTTCATCTATTAGCGTTCTTCTAATTCATTTTAAAATGGAAGCAAATTTAAATATAGAAATGAAAGCGAATATTATTGCGCTGCATAAAAGTGGACTTAATACCTATATCACAAATACCTATGTGATGAAACCGGACTGAGTGTGAGTATTATGATTTAAATATTTTATTAAACATTTATTTAATTAAAGTATAACTGCTGATCCTTGTAGTTATTTTAAAACGTTTTATAAATATCATAATGTCTAAATCGTGGTCTAAATAGAATAAAAATATAAAATTTCGATGTAAATTTATTTCCTAGATTATAGAACGATGAAAATAACATTATGCTTAATATTTATGTGAAATTGCCCTTTTAAATAATTTTGTTTCTAAATAGTAGGTAATACATAAAGTGTGTATTTTGCTTAGTAGCCTAACATTACCCCTTTTTTGTTTTAGTGAAATACTGTGAGTCGGTGGGTGAAAAGATACGAGGAAGGCGGTAGCCTTGCCCGTGGAAAGCAAAGTGGAAGACCCCAGCTCCTATAACAGGCACACGTTCAGCGAATTTGAAACAAGTGGTTTCAAAACGACAAGACATTTTGCCGAATTATTCGACACATCTTTACGAACCGTGCGCCGTGCACTCAACGCAGAAGGCCAGCTCGAGAATCTGCTCAAAAAACATAGTTAACGGAAAAAACATTAACATTAAGTTATAAATTACAAATATTTATTTGTTTTAGTAATATTCAAATAATATTTTGTCTTATCCGTAATCTGGATTATTTTGAGGTTTAGTTTCAATCTTCTTTTCGGAATGAAAATGAACACTTAAGCTATAACCTCTTTAAGTCCTATTAAATACGATTTGTTAACTTTGAGGTTTGAGTTAGAACGAACTCACTCGCAGTAGAATAAAAGTAGTACTACTGAGTCATTTAATTGTATTGTGACAACTTGTCTGCATTTGTTACTTTTACGTGGGTAGATTTTTGTAGAATATTGTGATTTATTTAGAGTACCGACACACAGTAGTAATCAGCACAATATTATTATATTACTAAGATACAATAGCCTGATTATCATAGTTCACCAACTAGCTTATTTACTTCAATAAATTGTTCTTTATGAGAAAATAAACTGTTTTAACAAGAAGTTATTATTAGTTATTTTTATACATTCTTCATGAAGTTATAACGAATAAACATTTTGTAATCATTTATTATTGGTAAACCTTTATTTTACTCCCTCCCATTGGGGAGGCCTGTGTCCCAGCAGTGGGAACGTTTATAGGCTGAGTATGTAAACCTTTATTTAAATAACAATACGAGTAATAATAAAAAAAATGTTACATTATTATTCTGGTATATTAATAAATCGAATAATAAAAGAACAGATGAAGATGATTGTTAAAAAGAAAAATTAAAGCTTCATCGTGAGATTTGAACCCAGACCTACGAGTTTCTTAATCCAAGACGATACGCTGCACGCTACCGGAACTCAAATTATAAAAGTAAATTTTAGCAATGGTATGAACCGACCAAGGTCATGTCTGTCGTCGCCGACGGTATGTATAAAATACATAGATTAACGCCAGTGTGTGAGTGGAGCGGTGAGTTTTGTGTTAATACATCACTTATACACACAGCTGTAGGTACGGCCCGGACCGCCACTTCATAGCAATATAGCCCTTAGTATGCGACTGCATTAGTGAATCGTGATAGTACATAGTTACATCATTTATAATAAAAATATGTTTAATATTTAATAAGTTATGTAATATATAACAGGTTTGTACGGAACCCTCGGTGCGCGAGTCCGACTTGCACTTGGCCGGTTTTGTGTCTAATTGAAATAAATTATATAATTTTGACTTTGTTCTTAACTGTACCTTTTTCCATTTCTCGACACAATAGGTGCAGAAAATATGGTCTTCTCTCAGATCAAACACATTTCTGCAAATAAAAGCTTGTTTAATTAAATTAACATACTGCGTTCCGTTGCTGTCCGATACAACTGATTGCTGTGTGTTTATGGAAATCAGGCTGTTCAGCCTTTTCTTGCTCTATACACATTTATGTGTCTACACGGCACACGCGCGGCGAATGGGTCGATCGATCAGGTTAAGCTACACTTGCCGCGGTTGGTCCGTGGATGGGTGACCATCTTTACGTACCAAGACCTTTTTGTGCCTCGGAAAGCACGTTAAACCGGCTGTCATTTGTCAATCTTTGACAGTCGTTATGGGTCGTCAGAAGCCCGAAAGTCTGACAACCAGTCTTACCAAAGGATCGTATTACCCAGTAGTTACTGGGTTGTGGAGGTCAGATAGGCAGTCGCTCAATGTAAAATACTAGTATTCAGCTGCATCCGGTTAGACTGGAAGCCGACCCCAACATAGTTGGGAAAAGGCTAGGCAGATGATGTGACATTTATGCGTCTACTCATTTATTTTGAAAGAAAAGGGATAAAAAGTATCCTATTTGTTAATCTAGGTTATAATCTATTTGTGCGCCAAATTTCATCCAAAACCATTCAGTTGTTTTTGCGTGAAAGAGTAACAAACATTCATACATCCATACATTCAAACTCTCGCATTTATAATATTATTAACGATTTTAATTGAAACAGTATTGACAGAAGTCACTTATAAAATAGGGCACAGTTTTAGAGGCTAGAAAAATATATTTAGTCGAAGCAATGAAATGCGTACTGACGATCCCCTTAAAAGCTTAAATTCATACAATTTCTGCTCGTAGTTTCTAGGATATTTTAGCTTAATTTGGTTTTATATTTTCTAACCAATACACATTCCTCATCATATTCCACGAAAACTACGACAACCATCAAACACACCCACACAATTTTCGTAGAATTCGCGACGCCAACTAAAGTACGAAAACAAGTCCACCTGAAACAATTAGTGTCCAAATACCGCTTCATTGCCAAAGTGAAGCTAAATTTTAATTAAGACGCTCCCCGATATTGCTGAACTGACAAAAGTAGCCTATCAAACTTGGTCGGCTAATTAAGACCTTACTTAGTCAACTTTGATGCACATCGGAGACAGTTTGCACTTGTGTCCCCGTGTGTAACAAATTGGTGTTGGTTCCAGGTCAAGTGGAGGGAGGGGAACACAAGTTTCGTTGCATGTTCTTCGTGTGGTTGGGTATTTAGAAGCTGTTATTAGCAGGAATAGTAGGTTGTGTTGTGGTAGGTGTTACGTGTTGGTTGCGAACTTAAAAGAACTTTTAATTATTTCAGCTCATTGCATAATGCTGTCGTTTATTGTTAATTGTTGTCGTAGGTAAAATAACGCTTTATTTGTAAGGTGTTTGGACACAAAATCATGACTTTCTCTAAAACGATTGTCATTTGTTTAGTTTGGTATGTTTCCCGGGAAAGAATAACCTACTCTCACCGCACCTATGGCAATTATTATGATATCTGCAGATGCTTGATTTTTAGGAACAGCCAAGCATCTTCAGATCTCTCCTACCTAAAATTCCAAATAAAAAAAATGATTTCATCTAGAAATTGGCTGCAACACGAAACGAGGAAATTTAAATTATTTTTTCCTCTGCACGACATCGCAAAGAACCTTATAAATTGATATTCAAGACACCAACTTATCTGACAAGAAATATTACTACCCATAATTCCCTACACAAACCAATCACAGCGAAATAAACAGAACACGATTACTTACACTAAAATCCAATTACACACGCATACACCCACACGCCCCACTACTTACACACATCACCAATATCTGTTAATAGTGCACACAAGCTCAAAACATATGTAGTGTGTGTATGCACACAAACTTATGTCTTTCAGTGTTGGTTAACAGCATATCTGTGTAACTAAAGGCTTATGGGTGATCAGTGATCCCTGTAATCCCTTTCAGGGCTGCCACACACTGAAAGCCGATTTGTAAACTCGATTCTACCAAATTATCATTATTTACTCGAGTTGGTTGTGCGGAAAATCCTGTAAGGTGGACGTTTTTTGAGCGTTGTTTTGATTTTGTGATGTCGAAAACATATTAAAGTTTACTTTGACATAGAGAATACCTCATTGTAAGTATTCAATGTCAAAATAATGTTCCGTGTGGTGCCGGACGTAAAGAATAGCACCATCCCATTTCTTCTCGTGGGTGTCATTAAAGCCGACTAAAGGACTTAATAGAGAATGGGCAGCAGCGTTCTCTATGCATTTCACCACCATACTGCGATCACCAACCCGCCTGCCAAGCGTGGTGATTATGGCAAACTCCTCCTTGGGGGGGGGGGGGGGAAGCTTATGTCCAGGAGTGGACGTCTTTCGTCTGAAATGATGATGATGATGATGATGAATGGTTAACGATGATATAAAATGAATGAATGAAAACCAAGTACAGTATTGAAGTTATGGTTAAGTTCAATCGATTTATTGACATGGATAGCTGACATATGACAAATTATTTAAGTTCTGCGTCTCGTAATGTTGATTACTTTCACGTGTGTCACGAGTATTTATTTATTTAAACTTCTCGCACACAAAAAGGTACAAAGGCGGACTTAATGCCTTAGGCATTCTCTACCAGTCAACCAAGGGTGGTGAAGAGATTGGATGGCAGGTGCTTTGGAGGAAAGGAACAGTGATAAAAAAGAACTATAAAATATATAATTATGGATTACAAAAAGGATTGGTACATAAATTGTTTATAAACATATAATCATATAATACACATACACGCATATCTCAAAAAGCACGTTAAGCTGTTGGTACCGGCTGTTATTCGTAGATCTTTGACGGTCGTTAGGGGTCGACAGAAGCCCAAAAGTCCGACAGTCAGTCTTACCAATTGGTATCTTATTACCCAGTTATTGATTTGTAGAGGTCAGATAGGCAGTTGCTCCCTGTAAAGTACAGGTACTCGGCTGCATCCAGTTAGACTGGAAGGCGACCCAAACATAGCGTCGGTAACCCCAGGCTGATTCACGGTCACCGTAGGCGCGGGCTTGCGGACGGCGAGTAATAGGTGGCTCGCTGTCCGGTAAGGACCAAGCCAGGGTCGACGAGCGCGTTGTGTTCCACGCGCGCCTCTAAAAGATGTCAGCACCAACTGGTGGGGTCCACAAGGTCCGATCCCTGCCAGGGGTGCGGGTTGTTCGAAAGAGATACCGTAGCCCCTGGTGCACAGGCTACTGAGGGAACACGGGTGGGTTTTAGTCAGTAAAAGTCTGACACGCCCTCTTGCTCCACCCAGAGCAGACCGCAGTTATAAAAAAAAACATTGTTGGGAAAAGGCTAAGCAGGTGATATTCACAAGTATTTAATTATTCACGCCACATTTTTACCAGTGTTTTACAAAACTATAAAAGCTATTAACATTTCATATGCAACACTCAACATAAATTTGAACAATATACAAAAGGATTTACTTACTTAAAATTCATTCGGGAATAATACTCGTTCGGCCAAATAATGGAAGCATCCATTTAGTGGTGTTTCAGTGTCAACAAAAACAAAAGTAAAATTATTTTGAACAATAATTTATGCATGGAAAAATATTGTTGGAAAACAATAGTGTTTTATTTTTAAAGGGAGATTAATCGTACTGCTTTTTGTAACGTTTTATATTTACTATTTGAGCTTGGGTCAGAATTTAGAGGTCGTGCTATAATCACCAGCGGGATAATGCGTAACACACAAATGTCCTTTCTTTGGTATTGTTCGTCGAATCGTTGAGCTCCTTTTGTTCTGAGTTGAGCTGCACGATTACAGATAAATGCGTGCACTGACTGGACAGGTCCACTTAATCTGTGTGTTTCTTTCCTAAAAAGAACATTTAAGACACCAATCTTCACATGATCTGACCAATATAATGTGACCTCTGAGTTTGTTTCGGCTTTTCTTCTCCGAGTAGTCAGATAGGAAATGCCGACCTCATCAAGTTTTTAAAATGTGACTGACGTGTAAAGTGTTTGTACATACATACTTACAAAAATAAAACCATTTATCATTATAATTTAATGTGCTTAGCAATGAATGTCTCTGACTGCACTAATAGGAGGCGAGCCTTTGCCAAAAATTCGGACAACGAGCTCTTTATTAATCTCTAAATTACCAGAATCAACACCTATTTCTTCTAACTCACACCGTTAATTTGACAGTATATCACCAGCTTTATTTCCCCCTATTTTCACTAGCACACTAACTAGAAGGCTGACTACACACGATCCTGCACTCGCGTTGAGCTTTAAGCTCTAATTACGTAGGCAAATAAGACTAGGAACTGTGTTGCAGGAAAACTTTCATTATTAATGTACAATGGGCCGACTACCGAGTTGGCTTGGCTGTTGCTGGCAGTCTCGGGAATCAGAACTTCTGGGAAATGACTAGAAAATGAATGCTTTTGAATTTTAGGATTGTGGCTTTAGGGGTAAGTAAATAATGATAGTAAATTAACCCACCGGGAATATGGTTCCTGGACAGAATATAGCCTTTTAACAGAAGATATTTGTTTTACCTATATTACTGCTTAAAGCATCTTCCTGTGAAAGTACCGTCAAAATCGTTACCGCTGTTTCGGAGATAAGCTGAAACAAACAGACAGACAAATAAACATTTTTTGTTTTTAGTAGGTATACCGTAAATATTTTCATATGCATTTCGTCAAAAGCTTTTATTTTGAAATTACAAACAGACACTGCTGTTTTATTTATTTGTATTTATGTAACACGATGATAATAAAAATAAAATACGTGAATTTTGGTGGATCGTATCCCTCGAGATATCATGTTAGGCAAACATTTTTAATACTCAACAGAATACATATTATTATTATTTTTCGCTGGTTGATTTAAAATACAAAGTACCGAATAGTGATTAGAAGCTAGTAAATCACAACTAAACAAACATGAAACAAGATATCCAACATTACAATCAAAAACATATTCCACCCACATTAACACAGTACAAGCAAATAACATTTAAACAGGGTAAAACTTGCATTAATAGTCTGCAACACTACCCCGACGTTACTTGCGAACTCAGACATATAATAAAACGACTAAGTAAGAGATGTAACATTTAGTTTTAGTGCTAACTTTAGTGTCACGCCTTAGCGAATTTTGAGTTTTAGTTCTAAATGTTATTGCTGTCAGTGATTTAAACTGAAGTGCATAGTTGAGAGATTTGTGCATGAATGGGATATTTTTGGAATGGAGATTGAAGATTCTTGAGTGTATTAGAGTAGTGATAAATGAACAGTGTGGCTTTAATTTTGACAGTACAACATTTATTGCAGTATTTAAGTTGTTGAGCAGACAAATTTTTCGAACATCGAAGGGGCACAGATACTCGTATTCAACAAACTAGCACGAGAAATAAAAACCGCTAAATGTTTAGAAATATTTAAAACTCAGTTAAATCCTTTATTGTTGACAAAATTTAAGTCCGGCCCTGGTTTATTTTTTTAACTTACCCACATATTTCGATTTTTTGCTTCGCATAAATCATTTGCTGCTACCTTCAAGGTCGTGTTATTGTTGTTGTCTTCATTTATTAGGTACTTGTTTTGTGCGTGTGATACTAGCTCTGCTCACGAATGTTATCAGTAAAATATTGTACTTAAAATATTTCTCATTAAATGAAATTTTAGTGAATTTATTTTGAGAAAATAAAGATTCTTTAACCCCAACACAATGAAGCAGTATTTTAGCACTATCGTTCAAAATGATTCAGAGTGTGTTACGCAATAGAAATAAAGAATTATACACGTATTTCATTTGGAATACGCACAGGAAATACAAACAATAAAGAAGGTAACGACGATGCAAAATTGCATGTTTCTTACTATTCCAAACATAATTGGTTCACTAGATAATACTCGTATCTGCCTACCATCCCCTTAGTAACACAAAAACCTGTCTTTATGTTGTCCAATTTGAGAAAACAGATAATAATCGCGTGTCGCCATACAATAATAAGAACATATTATTGTATCGCGTATTCTTTTCTAATCTATCGTCAAAGCCCATCAACCACCATTTTAGAAATTAAGTATCATTGAGATACGTGTTTTGTCACTAAATAGAACCTGCTACTTTGAGATAGATGATATACTTAATCAACGCAAAATATCAACTTTCATATTTTCAACAAAAACTAAACTGCGAACCACAACCAATAAAAACTGTAACAACTATTCTCAACAACTACCTGAGACATCGCAAACGTTGTTATCGGTTCCCTCTCGCGCCGTGCACTAATTGTTGAAGTTCCACATAATTAGGAAGTTCCTCAATGCAACGAGCTCGAACATTGTCTGCGACATTGACATTTGTTGTAAAGTTTACGTAGCGACACATGTGAGGTCGAAGTTTATTAAATGCCACAGGCCGAGTTTCGTTTGTTTCGGTGGCTTATTATTTCGCGTATTTTATAGGATTTTATAACAAGCAGTGTGCCCAATGGGATTTCCTTACTAGCAATACTTACATACAATATTTTTTTTTTTTTTAAACCTGTTGTTGTATATTTAAAAATCCTTCCGTAGTGCTCACTTTCGCTATACAGGGTGGTAGGGACATCCATGCGTAACCTGTCAACATGGATTCAGTCTTTACAAAATTCTGGAAATATATTCATTTTCATAATTATCTATCGCATTCCTTATTGTGAAATAAGATGTTTCAAAGGCTAGGCACAGAAATATGGACCCTGTAAGAGCACAGCAGAATGATAAAATTTATATAAATAAAAATAAAGCTAGAATACCAGATTCTGATAGGTAGATATTAGTAAGTACGCTGCGACACTTTTTAAATGTCGCAGCATTATGCTGAGGTAGGAGCCTTTTGGCCTCGTGCAGGACTTATTTTTATTATTTTTTTACTTCCAAGAAATTTGTTATTTTCTATATTTTTTGTACTAAAGTGTGTTTATTTTACGATGTGATCTTCCTGTGCGAGTCACAATAAATTCTTTTTCTTTTCTTTCTTTCTAATATAAATTAGAAAATCTAGGTTATTAAATTAATTTAAAAATAAAATTAGAACATAAATTGCAAACTTTTCCTTTAAAACATTATCTGTGTTGCTATTTTGTTTGATACCACATTGTTGAAGTAACAAAGTACTTTTAGTTTATTTATTTATATTTTCCATACTATTTTACCGCGTACGTATTGGCAGTTTTCTAAGAAACAACAGAAATTTTATGGTACACGTGTTCGATGCCCTAGTACAAAAAAAAACCTGTGGCACTCGGAGACTGCAATGCCGCGGTTTTTTTTTTTTTTTTGGGTGGGAAATCATCAAATAACTTCTCCCGCTCTGGGTGGAGCAGGAGGGCGTGTCAGACTTTTACTGACTAAAACCCACCCGTGTTCCTTCAGTAGCCCGTATGCCAGGGGCTGTGGTATCTCTTTCAAACGAACTTGCACCCCTGACAGGCATCGGCCCTTGCGGGCCCCATCATTTTTGTGCTGGCATCTCTTTGAGGCGCGCGTGGAACACAACGCGCCGTCGACTTGGGCTTGGTCCTTACCGGACAGCGAGCTACCCATTACTCGCCGTCCGCAAGCCCATGCCTACGGTGGCCGGAAATCGGCCTGGGATTCTCGACGCCCAGGGCGTCTCCGTATCCTGCGGCGGCTGGGGTCGCGAGGGCGCATATGCTGCCTCTCCCTCACGTGCGCCGCCTCCCTCTTCGCGAGCATCACTGCTTCGCTGAAGGAGGTGACGGCTCCCCATGCCCTCTCGCTCCGTACGGTCCGGTAAAGCTATTGCATAGCATTTTTTATCAACTTATGCAATTATAATTGAGTGAGTGTTTTTGAAGTCAAAGTGCATATTTCAAGCATGAATACGTATGTAAAGTAAATCAACTTTCTATTTATGTATTAGTTATAAGCAGTTTAATATATTTACGCATATATTTCACGGAAAAAATTCCACGAGGTGAAAAAATGGCCGCCATATAAAATAATAAAATATTTGTGGTGACTTTTCGTGTGCGTATTTTGTATGAAATGGCTAGAATACTGCTAAAACTGTAAGAAAATTTCATAAACTATGATACGATGTTATATATACGATGTTGTGTATGAAAATTCAGATAAAGCAGTCAAAATTGTAATTTTAACATGTCATTCCTCCGTTGCTATGCAACAGTCTGACCTGTTGCTACGGTCGGAGTGGGGGGTGTTAGGTTATTTTCTTACGGAATTTCTGGATTCGGTCTCCACGCTCAAAGCCCCCGATAGAAGCTATGCAATAGCTTAAAAACCTTCAATTTGCACTCTCCAAGCATGCTCAAAGAAGCAATATCTCCCCTTTTAGCTGACGAGAACTAACAGATGCCTACCGCACAAGAGCTCATTTCAACGCCGGGCGGCGGTACCGAAATTGCTATAGACAACAATATCCCGTAATTTAATAAGTTCGGAAGACGTCGACGTAGCTGCAATAAGCTACCGTCAATGAGTGCTGCGCCTGGTCCTAACGACCAAATAAAGGTACGTCTTAGTGCAAGCGGGAAGTGGGATGAAATTCATACAAAAATGGATAGGACTCGCCTCCTGTTGCATGGGGTTTGCAATGCAGTATATTATATGCAGTATGCACGTTTGTCAATCTGCAATGGTCATTTCCCAATTTGTTGGAGTTACCAGTGCTTTTGTTGGATCGACTGCCTATCTGCTCTACACAACCCAGTTACTGGGTAATAAAATACCACAATTGGGCTTCTGACTACCCGTAACGACTGTCAAAGATCTACGAATGACAGCCGGGGCCAACGTCTTAACATGCTTTCCGAGGCACGGAGGGGTCTCGATTTGTGGATGGTCACCCACCCACAAGCCGTTCCCTTTAAGAACTACTCAAAATAAAAATAAAACTCCGAGCTGAAAATCTGAGTGAAGAAACACGTCTGGCAAGAACTTGTCGCCCACGGCTAAAATACTTAAACTTATGAAGCATTATATATTCACATTAACCTTTAATTAAAACTAGTTCCAGATATTTAATAAATACCGTAAAACTGTCGGGCGTCAATCGTTTCACAAAATCCTCTTAACTAAGTTCATAAGCTCTTGCAACTTTGCTTAAAATACTTACTGAGGGTGAATTTTCATCTTGGAAATTGAGGAGAGCAACATTGGTGTTGTCATATAGCTTGTTTACACTACTTGACGTTCAAAAAAAAGAATAAAATAAAGTCACTTTTTGTGTCTGTCCATGTTGCCGCTTAGTTCTAATCTATGCAATTGATTTATTTATATAGAATATCTGGATGACCGTGCTTATCTCGGTTTTTTTGTTGTTTAATGTTTTCTAAAAATATATCATTGAAGTAATAGAATCCCAAATTTTGAGTTGATCAGACCCATGGAAGAGGGTAAAATCCCTTTTTCAACCAGAAAAGAGCTGATAATCTTCAAACGGCTGAACCGATTTTGATGAAACATATCTAAGAACACTCCCGACTAATACACCTTTCAAACAAAAAAAACTAAATCAAAATCGGTTCATCCGTTCGGGAGCTACGTTGCCTCAGACAGACACACACACACACACACACACACACAGACACGTCAAACTTATAACACCCCGTCGTTTTTGCGTCGGGGGTTAAAAATCGTTGGAGCCGTTTCCGAAATTCAGATTATATATATACGTATACCCTAGCTTCTGCCCGCAATTACGTCTCCGTCAAATTTGTTGCTCCCTCGACCCACTCCGTCGCATCGAATCGCCTGAATATTATGAATATCACTGTTTTTAGTGTATAAGTGTAAATTTTGCCTAATATATTTATATATTTATTTATTCAATATGGATGACTTACAGCTAAAACAAACAGATTAAAAAATAGTATGTGAGACTGACAGCCAATTAAAAGTCTTCACTTCTAAAAAAATTGGAAAAAAAAAAAAGAGTGTGAACAGCACAACACTGCCACCGAAAAGGAAAAGGCAAAACAGTATAACATTCAAGCTCAAACTAAATGCACATTTCATATTAAATACAAAAATGTAAACCAAGACCAAAATCCAAAAAAGAATATAAACCAAAATCTTAATTAAAAAAACCAAGGCTCAGGCACTTTCTGGCCGAGGACACACCTGTTGTGAAAGGATCAAAATCGTGTTGCTTACAGATGCTGTTAAAGTTGCTACTTGCACGCACTATAAATGAATTCTGCCTGTAATTCGTAGACGTAAATGGAACACGCAACGGTGCGTTCCATCGCTTCGACCTACTGGGAACATTAAAATAAAATTTGGATAGAATATCAGAGTTATTAATAGAATTATTGAAGATTTTAAATAATGTAATACAGTCAGAGATTGCTCGCCGATTAATTAGGGGTAATATATGATACTTCTTACAGAGGTTGAGGTATTCTTCAGACCGGTAGGGTACTTTCTGATGATAACACAAATACTTGATGAACCTTTTCTGGACTCTCTCTATACGATCAATGTACTTGTGATAACATGGATTCCAGATTTCAGACGCATATTCCAAGTGGCTTCTAACAAAGGTACAGTAAAGGATTTTTAAAGTTTTGGCTTGAGTGAAGCACCTGGACAGCCGCATTATGAAACCTAGTGCTTTAGATGCTTTAGCGACTATGGCATCAACATGAAGTTCAAACGTAAGCTTGGAATCGTGATATACCCCCAGATCACGGATGCAATTTGTTCTAGGTAGTACTTGATCGCCTAAGCTATACGATGAGGGTATAATTGCGCGCTTTCGAGAATAAGTTAAAACCGAACATTTAGCAGGGTTAAGATCAAGCTTACTCCCACGACAATATGCTTCCAGACGACGTAAGTCATCCTGAAGTGCAACCACGTCCGCATGTGATGATATTGTGGCATAGATTTTCATATCTCGTAGTCTGCAAAACATAGCAATTTGGATGAACTCAAGCAAGAGTTGATGTCGTTAATATAGATAATAAAAAGTAATGGGCCAAGCAATGAACCCTGGGGGACTCCACTGGGAACAGGCACCCAACCAGACATATAATTGCTTAATACTACTGCTTGGGACCTGTTGTCTAGATAAGAAGAAAACCATCTGAGTAAGTCACCCCGTATTCCCATACCATATAACTTTGATAGTAAGATCTCATGGTCAATCCGATCAAAAGCTTTACTGTAATCAATATAAACGACATCAACCTGCCCACCGTTATCCATGGCGTCAGTGATAAAATCATTGAGTAGAATTAGGTTGGTGACGGTAGACCTTCCTTTCAAAAAACCATGTTGAAAGGAACTAAACGAATTTTGAAGAGCACTATACACCTGATTATAGATGATTCTTTCGAAGATTTTTGCAACAATACAGAACTTGGATATCGGCCTGTAGTTTACAATCTCGGTTTTGACTCCTTTTTTGTGAATAGGCGTTATGAAAGCCGATTTCCAAAGTTCAGGTACAACGCAAGTATCCAAAGATTTCCTGAAGAGCAGCGAGACAGGTTGGGCAATCGAAATCGAACATCGTACAAGAAATTTGGATGAAATATTATCTGGGCCGGCCGCTTTAGAAGTATCCAACTTGCGAAGCAAGTTAGAAACTTCCTCAACGCTCACTTCAATGCTACAAATATCAGATAGGCTGGAGTATTCGGTAAAAGGAGGGGGTGGCGAAATTCCATGACTAGGTCTTGTATCCAGAAATGTAGAATGAAAGTACGTAGAAAACGCTTCGCATATTGTTTCTCCAGTACGCAAGGCTTCGTTATTATAGTTTAAGGTGCTCGGAACTGCATTTGAGTTGTGTCGTTTTTTAACGAAAGTCCAAAAATACTTAGGATTCTCTTTAATGGATTTTTCGGTTAAATTCAAATAATTTTCATAACATTGCGATTCCAGCAACTATATAAGATGTTGGCGAAGATGAATTGTGAAAGTCTTAATATTATTTCATTATAAATCTAAAATTAAAGAATATTTCTAAACAGCATCGCAGCAGCATCATTTTTAACAGCAAGTATTTCGTATTCGTGACTTTTTTTCTTTTTGCTCGGCTCTTAAGGGCCCTAGCGTGATGTTATATAACCTTCCTCGATAAATGGGCTTACCAACTCTAAAATATTTTTTCAATTCGAACCAGTAGTTCCTGAGATTAGCGCGTTCAAACAAACACACAAACTCTTCAGCTTTTTAATATTAATAATATGTATATGTAACTAGCTTTAGCCAGCGGCTTCGCCCGCGCGGAACTTTCATCCCTTATTTAACTCCCTTAGGCGTTGAATTTCGAAAAATCCTTCCTTATTCCTTGTCTACATTATAAAGGGAACCTCTGTGCAAAATTTCAGCTTTCTAGGTCCAAGGGTTTGGGCTGGGCGTTGATAAGTCAGTCAGTCAGTCAGGTCTTTTCCTTTCTTTTTATTTATATAGATAAATATAGTATGGATATAATACAAGAATTTCTCGTTTAAAGGTATTAGAAATGAGGAACAGGGTGTAAGGTTCACTCATCCTCCATAGGAAAAAGAGGATCCTCCGACCAGACGGGTGTTGTTAGATACAAAACCCGTCTGGTCGTAGGATCCTCTCGACAACTGCCCTACGATTGATGTCGGGTATACTCTGCCTGCGCCATGCAGGATTTTGCGTGTCTTGTATTGTGTAGATCACACATGTGTGATCTACATAATACAGTGCCATGGCACTGTAGATGCTACCACAGTTTTTTGATGTAGATTTCACCATCAATTAGACAACTTATTCTGGATGGTTAGTGGGTGTAATACTTTGATATTTAACGAAGATTTAGGACAGAAATCTCGATCGTTTGACATGTCGCTATTAAGCACTTTTACGGGTTCCCAATGCATTACAGGAAAATTCTTAAAAAGGTCTCATTTATGTTCAAAATGTCGGTCACTAGATCCTAGATGGCCGATGGGGCCGAAAATTTCTGGAGTGGCAACAGTGTACCGGAAGACGGAAAGTTGTAAAGCCTCGCACAAGGTGGACCGATGACCTTATGAAGGCTGCAAGAATCCGCTTGAATGCGGGAAGTACAGAACCAGTCGAAATAGCGGAACTTGGGGGAGGTCTATATCCAGCAGTGGTCGTCTTTCGGCTGAAATGATGATGATGATGATACCCTTCAAATCGAACAGCAGTGGACAACTCCAATCGATTCTCCACTTTGCTTTTCTTCCCTTGTTCGTCCCGCTATAATTCCGCCCGCTGCCACTCGTACCCGACCCTCAACGCTTCAATATTCCGACAAGATGCAGGCAGCCGTAAAAGAGAAATTCCTTTATGCGCCTGTAAAGTGCTTCGCTAATATTTAACGGAAAGGTTTTTTGGTAACCAATCTTTTTACAATTTTCAGCTTTAACATCTAAAGTGCAGGCTTTTAGCGTTTCACCGTCGTTTTTTCTGCGTAGTGTAGAGCTTGTGTTATCTACATATTAGGGAATTGTTTGTGAGAAAATGCTTAAATTGGGGATAAGTACTTAGATGTTCCTCCGCAGGAGATGAGGTTAAGCATAATGGAATTGCAAGCGGTGGGTAAAATGCCAGGTTATCGATAGCAGCGTATTTTTCAGTTATGTTTCGGTCTAAAAAAAATCTAAATATTTGGAAGTATTCCATAGACACTCCAAGCACATATAATAGATGATAAATAAATAATTTATTTTTCAAAACTCATAACAACATAACATCACGCCTTGTCTCCCCGAAAGGTTGGGCAGAGGTGTAATCATAGTATATCCACATTTCGACAGTTATGTTTAAGGCCCCTGTATTAGGGGGCGAGCCTATTGCCATCAAAAATTCTAGATAAAAAACCCAATAACAATAATATTATTTAATTTTAGATTTATAATGAAATTATGTTAGGACTAGCTTTTTCCAGCGGCTTTGCCCGCGCGGAACTTTCATCCCCTATTTAACTACCTTAGGGGTTGAATGTCGAAAAATCCTTCCTTATTCCTTGTCTACATTATAAAGGGAACCTCTGTGCAAAATTTCAGCTTTCTAGGTCCAAGGGTTTGTTGGGCTGGGCGTTGATGAGTCAGTAAGTCAGGACTTTTCTTTTTATTAATAGAGATGAAACTGACATGATGAAGAAGCGATGAAATCTTGCAGTACAGTGCTGCAAAATTTAGAGATCTTAATCATTGCTGGGTGACTTGTAGCAACTGGATGAGAGTTGCCGAGAATCGAGCTTAATGGCGTGCAATTGGAGAGGCCTATGTCCAGCAGTGGACTGCTGTAGGCTGATGATGATGACGGTGAATCATTGCTTCTACTGTTTTTGACCTTGCTATATAGAGGGTGACTGGTATTTAAAAACATGATTGTACTCATTATAACAAACAACTTTCCCAAAGAAAAGTACCTATAATTTATTTTTTCATCTTTCTTATTGACCCCGATTTTAATACCCCAATAGAATATTGAGTACCTAACAAAAATAATACACCTTCAGCTGTAATTTAATTTAGCTACCTAATACCTACAAACAAAAAGAAAACACTTTTTACCATGCATCAGCTGTGTTGCTTGACCCCGGGGTCAAGCGCTTAACAGCTGATAGCGCGCGTGCGAATCGTACGGTGCCCCATTGGTTAAATTAATGACAAAAGAATAATGCAGGTAAAAGTGGATTATTTTGTTTTTGTTTGTAGATAACTAAATTAAATTCCAACTGATGGTGTATTATTCTTGTAAGGTACTCAATATTCTATTAGGGTGATGGGGACATGCGCTAGTTAAATTAAAAAAAAATAGTTTCTTTGGGAAAGTTGTTTGTTATCATGAGTACAATCATGTATTTAAATATTGGTCGCTAATTACCAGTCACCCTTTATAGGCACGCTAAAAGTTGCTTAAAACCATCATCAAAATAAAATTCAAAGCTAAAACAAATCAAATCAAAAATTTATTACATTCCCTTTTAAAAGTCTTTCAGCTGTTATTAAACACGCCATATTTACTGAACTCAAAACTTCGTGTCTATTACCATATTAATAACAAATCCCCACCACATTCGGAAGTACGTGGTTTCATCTCATCTAAGTTCCAAACAGAATTTAATATTACGACGTTTTCCAAACTTTTAGTATACATTGCTGCGGTTTCCAGACCTGAGTACGCGCAAACCGTATTTACCTATCAGTGTATACATAGGTCGAATTAATTTCCGTGTCGCGGTTTGTATCGTACCACATCGACGGAACCATTACGATGTAGACAACATCAAACAAGATGTCGGCTAAACTTGGCCGGAGTTGCCCGAAGTTTCCCGAACTTGGCCGAAGTTTGAACAACTTGCGGCCGATTGCATAAAACTTTGATCGAGCGTTAGGTTTAACCGGGATTATTGTAATTCAATGGATTAATTAACGTGCAAACGATATTCTGAAGTGGGTGCTAGGGATTAGAGGGGTCGTGTTTCATGAAGGTCGTGGGGTAATAGACGCCTTTGCTAAGAATAGTCATCAAGGTCTCTCGCACTGCTACTACCAATTTAGCGGCACTAATCCTTCTTGTACATACATACAATGCATACATTCTGATATAGATCACAGACTATGCCTGTTTTAGACTCGTGATGCTAGCACGGCACCTACATAGGTTCAGCAACGCAACCGGCCGTCAGCAGCCACTCACACAACAAGCAACTTACGCATTCATTGCAAAGAATACAAAAATACACAAATAAATACAATTAAAATTTATGTATGCAATGTCAAAAGAACAGTTTTATAAGGCACTTATAACAATAAAAACCTGAGTCACCGACATAGCTTATAGAGTGAGCAAGCTGAAGTGGCAGTGGGCTGGAAATATTTGTCGAAGGACCGATGGGCGGTGGAGCAGACGAGACCTGGAGTGTAGACCGCGTATCGGCAAACGTAGTGTGGGACACTCCCCAGCTAGATGGACCGACGACCTTAAAAAGGTGGCTGGGACAGACTGGATGCGGAACACGGAGGATAGAGTGTTGTGGCGCAGCTTGGGAGAGGCCTATGTCCAGCAGTGGACTGCGATAGGCTGAGTTGATTGATTGGTTGAACAAGAAAAAACCTTTTGAAATTTTTTGTGTGCCTATGCCCGTCTGTTGTATCGGTATGTTTGTTCCGGCTGATCTCTTAAACGGCGGAATGTTATAAGGAGTAGCATAGGCTACTTTTTGTCTAGGTATCACGTTTCCGTGGGTTAACATCCACGCGAAGCCGCGAGCAGATAAATATTTATTTATTAAGTTTATATTTATTTCTAGCTTATATCGTTAAAATATTAGTCAGAAGGTAGCGGTGACTCCAATGTCCTATCACGAGAGGAAATGACGGGTCGTGGGGCTTTTGGGACCGGGACCGCCGTCCCAGATGCCGCCTTTAAATACAATAATTATTTTTAGTAGTATTTTGGGACCACAAGAAAAAAGAAGTTTAAGTACAGATAACAAAAAAGCAAAAATGTTTTCAATTAAACAGTTGTAATTTAATTTTTGAATACCCAAGATGGCTGCCACGATTACCATAGATCGACAGCAGTTTCGGCCATAAAGAGACATGAAAATATTACAACCTATCATCTCGACCTTTTCCCTTTCGCTCCTTTTCAACAACATAATATATCGCCCACTTTTTTCCAGGAAACCAAAAACGTAACCTCATAAGATACGCCATATAGTTCGCAAATCCTCCATAACTAGGCCAAAATACATAAATAACAGTTTTCAAGCAAAATATGGTTGGTAAGAGACATGGTAAGAAGGGATAAGTTGGTACTTACCAAACATCTGGTAGCAGGATCGATCGGAATTCAATAAAATTAAACATTCAGGAAACGTGCCTTGGGAGAACTTGAGGAGTTGGTGGTGGAAGTTATAAGAGGAAAGCGGGTTTTCTTAGACAAGCGTTTCGTGAAGGGAAATAATCATCTGCCTAGGCTTTTCTCAACTATGTTGGAATCGGCTTCCAGTTGAACCGAGTGCAGGTGAATAACAGTATTTTACATGAAGCGACTCTCTATCTGACCTACACAACCCGGGTAATACGATACGTCTTGATAAGACTTTCAGGCTTCTGAGGATCCGTATCGAGAGAGATATTGAAGACGCATTTATGCAGTCATTGTCGTTGCCATGCATACAGCATACATGTCTCATCATGAGAATTAATAGACATGGAGAAGCATTTATTTTGTAAATATCAATCTCACAATGATACCTAAGGCGAAATAAGCTTCACTTGAGCTGTTAATAGTGCCAATCCATAGCATAAGGTGAAATGACAGCTCATTTGACCTAAAGTTTCACGGTGAGATCGGCAGAACGCCACATACACCCCACTTGCTATGGCCTATGAACCTTAAATGGTCCTTAGATGTTATCCAAGCTTAATTTATCAATATTTTTCAACAATTATCCTGTATGCGACTTACGAGTTAAAAAATATATTCGAGGACATGTGACATCTACCAACCCAAAAATGGGCCCGCGTGGTGGATTATTTCCCACTCCCTCACAAAGAGAAGAGGCCTGTGTCCCGGCAACGGGAAGATTATAAGCTGATGACTCTTATTATACTATTCCTGTATGATATTTGCCAAATCGCCTCATCTCAAGCCTTGCCCCACAAAATTTCAGCGGCCCAGCGGCCGGGCCCCCACTTAAGGTTAATATGTTTATTTACCGAAGCCCGCTATGTGTGATGCCCTTCTGAATGTACCCTGAAGGGTGATTTGTGTGTTCAGGGAAGATACTTCTTTTATTGTCGGAGTTAGGCGGTTGTGGTAGGTATATTATGTACGTAGTCTTTCTTGTATTTGTGTACTTTGAGGAGCTGAGAGTTACAAGGAGTCGGTTTTTGTTAGTATTGTTTGAGGCTTCGATTTGTTAATGATATTCGTGTCTTCTGTATCAATGGAACGTTTGCGGTCTTAATACAAACAGCATATCGTCGTATAAAGTCTCCATCAAACAAGCGCGACGCGACATCACAACGCGACACTCGTAGAAAAAAATATTTGAAATCTTTATGGAAATTGTTCTACAAGAGTCAACTCGCATGTCGCGTCGCGCCTGTCTGCTGGTATCTTTTTTTAAATTATTTTTAACCCCCGACGCAAAAACGACGGGGTGTTATAAGTTTGACGTGTCTGTGTGTGTGTGTGTCTGTGTGTGTGTGTGTGTGTCTAAGGCAACGTAGCTCCCGAGCGGATGAACCGATTTTGATTTAGTTTTTTTTGTTTGAAAGGTGTATTAGTCGGGAGTGTTCTTAGACATGTTTCATCAAAATCGGTTCAGCCGTTTGAAGATTATCAGCTCTTTTCTGGTTGAAAAACGGATTTTAGCCTCTAATCAACTCAAAATTTGGGATTCTATTACTTCAATGATATTAGACGAATAAAATAACCTTGAACTGATGCTGGAGCAACACCTGGAATTTCCAGGAAACCCAAGTTATTCCAAGACACCCAAGACATTATTGCGTACTGTAAACTATTTTATTGGCTACAGTTATAGTAGTATTGTTATTTAAATTTGTCAATTAATTTGAAATTGTACCAACTGATAGTTTACATTTCTAAATTGTCATTTACTGGCACACTATTCTATTCTATTTTTTATTATGGCAAACAAAGCCGACGTCGACTACTCTGCCAATGTCTAAAGTGAATTGGAAAAGAACTTATGTATTTAAAAAAAATAAGAAGAACAATCTTCGATGATACAGTTGGGCTTAATGTTGATCTTGTAGGGTTAGTACTGGATGCTGGCACACAATTTTTTTACGTGATATGTCATTTTCTTATTTTTAAATTTAAAGTACGTGTATGGAACGTTTACGTACTAAAATGCGTTAAGGAAGATTTTTTTTTCCCTAAACCAAACTTTTTTTTAACCTGACAATTCTCGTAATTTTAAGAACGTTCACAGTCTGATCTCAGTTTCAATCTGTCAAAAACACCTCGAGTTTTATTTTTGACACTTGCTTGTCGCCGAGATGACACTGCGAATAGATTTTGAACGTTTTTAAAATTTCCCTTCTGATTATTATAGCTGTTAAAGTCAAAATATTAGCAAGATTAAATTCAACAGCTTGCTTGTCTTCTTACCTCACTGCTGATGCCTACCAGTACGGTCTGCACTCCCGTGTCGTCTGCACTTTTAGTTTCGCTTAAAATACGCTACTAAATAAAATAAAACATTGTATTGAATATAGATATGACATTGTATTCAATAATTCTTTATATTGTATTTATTAATTCTTGACATTAAAATTAATAATCCTTGACATTGTATTTGATAGTTGTTCACGTTTTCCTTATCCTTGATATTGTATGGTTTCAACAACTAATTTTGATGTAATATATTGTACATTTGATTTTAATTCCCTGAAATATTTTTACGCTGGAAACAGCAGAATATTATGGACCTCATATTATGTGTAACACCTTAGTAACAACAATATTCTAACAAATAAATTTCAACCATCATGTCCATATTTTGATTACGACGGGTACACAGTTTTGAAAAGCAGGTTAGCTGAAACACTTTTAAAAAGAAGGAGATTACTTATTCGGCACTGTTAACTGGATCAACGATCGCAAAATAAATGCTATTTAGTTCACCCTTCTAAATTAGTCATATGCATTTATATCATCATTTCAGCCGAAAGACGTCCACTGCTGGGCATAGGCCTCCCCCAGGCTCCTCCACTTCGACCGGTCTTGTGCTTCCCACATTCAGCGGATACCCGCGGCCTTCACAAGGTCATCGGTCCACCTTGTGGGAGGCCTTCCCACTCTACGTCTTCCGGTACGCGGTCGCCACTCCAGAACCTTTCGGCCCCATCGGCCATCTGTTCTGCGAACAATGTGCCCTGCCCACTGCCACTTAATTTTGGCAATTCTTCGGGCTATGTCGGTTGCCTTGGTTCTCCTGTGGATCTCTTCATTTCTGATTCGATCGATCGGAAACTCCGAGCATAGCCCTCTCCATTGCCCTTCGTGTGACTTTAAGCTTTCTGATAAGGCCCATTGTGAGCGACCACGTCTCTGCATTTATGCAGGGTAAGTTTTTATCCAGTTCGCAAATTGTAACCATGAATTCAGCATATTATTCTAGAATCCCTAGCGCAGAAATTTTTCGCATAATATCAGCTGTTTCATAGAAAAGTGCAATGCCTACGCGGTCAAAATGTATGGAACAGCAGATAATTTTTTTATATCTGGCGAAAAATTTCTGCGCTAGGGGGTCTAGAATAATATGCTGAATTCATGGTTACAATTTGCGCACTAGATAAAAAGTTTTCCTGTAGGTATAGATATCGTAAAATTAAAAAAAAAATACTCAAACATTCTACCTCGCCTTGTTGGGGTCGGCTGCCAATGTTTTACGTGGAGCGACTGCCTATCTGACCTCCACAACCCAGTGACTAGGTTACACAATACCCCTTGGTGAAGACTTTCTTTTTTCTGACCTTTGACTACCCGTAACGAACGACAAAGGTCTAGGAATGTCAGTAGGGACCAACGGGTTAGCCTGCTTTCCGATGCAAAGGGGTCTCGATATTTAATGGTTGGGCACCCATCCTCGAACTGACCGCGGCAATCGTAGGTTAACCTTTGATCGACTTGCGCTGCTACACGACCCCCCATTCATCGAATTATTCATCGAAAAGCCTCTTTAGCCAAGAGACTTGCATCGTACTTTATGAGTATAATTATCTAACATAAACTATCAAATGACTACTCGTACATAAATGAGACCAGCCATAAATTAAAATTATACACAAATGTCGATAAAATATTATTTACTACGTCGAACTTGCAAAATCAATCAGAATTAAAATGTCAGAGACAGGTCTCGGTCTTGACATACAAGCTAAAATATCAGATGTATTATTTACTGAGTATTTTACAGTGAAAAATGTGCTTTTGAACTTGTAACTGCCAACTGTAACAAAATACGCACTTAAAGTTGTGATTTTGGAGTATTAAAATAATAATATACCAACTCAAGGAGCAATGGTGGCCCAGAGGCAACGGCCGCGACTTGTAGGACGATTTGTAGGTCGTTAGTTCGAACCCAATCAGGCGCTTTACTTTGTGTAAATTATTTCAACACCACTGCTCTCAAAACGGTATAGAAAAACATCGTGAGGAAACTGGCATGGCCTAGGACCAAAATTAGGGTTGCAGGTTGTTCAAAAGACATACCGTGGCCCCTGGCACACAGGCAACTGACGGAACACGGGTGGGTTTTAGTCAGTAGAAGTCAGATACGCCCTCTCGCTCCAACCAGAGCTGGAGAAGTGATTTGATGATTTCGCATCAAAAAGAAAGTAAACCTTGTGTAGTATGTTCTTAGAAAACCTTCTACATACTTGAAAAGGCTGATTAATATCCCGCACTTTAATGCGTAACACACTATTAATCATAATCTAAATAATTTTGAAGAATATTGCTAATTCATTGCTTCATGTGCTCGAAAAACGTGTCTTTTCAACAGCGGAATAACGCAGTGAATGTTGTTGAACTGTCAAAATGAAGTGCATTCCTTTTTGTTGTGTTTGTCGCAATTACCCCTCTATTCTACAAGAAATGCTGTATTTACAATATATTTAAGAGCGAAAGGTAAGAAATGAACTTCTAGAAAACAAAATTTTCTGCGAAATTCTTGAAATTCGTAGTGAAATGCTCCTTAGTCCTAGCAAAATCAAGCATACATTCAAACAGACGAACTACAAACTATATTAAACAACATGCAGCGTAGAATTTACATATCTTACTATTCCCGAAACACGGAGCAGTGAGTAAATCTAGTCACACATAATTTGTACCCCTCACAGGCGATGCGAGAATTAATTTCCGCAATGAAATGGGGGTTTGATTGCTCTACCGTTTATCACTGAACAATTTACTTTTATTTATTGAATCGTGGTTAATTGTACTTTGTGAGTGTTGTCTTTGTTGGTCTGTCATGTGTAAGTTCTGGTGACCTGGCTCCCGGCTTTATTTTCAAAGGCAAACATTATTTGCGGCCTGAACATTTCGGGTGTAGATTTCTGTGTAGGTATATCATGTTTATGAGCAACGCTTAAAATATGCTAAAAAAACAGCTGCTTCATTGAAAAGTGCAATACCTACGCGGTTAAAATCTGTGGCAGTGCTTTTATTTTTTATCACCAAAGAAATCCATGATTATGTATGGACTTTAAAAGAGACTGTGACCTCTGAGTTTGTTTCGGCCTTTCTTCTCTGAGTATCAGATAGGAAACGCCGACCTCATCTAGTTTAAAAAAAATGACTGACGTGTAAAAGTGTTTGTACAAACCTACTTATAAAATCATTTATCATTTATCATGAGCCCTTCGAGGTATTAACCACGAAAACTATTTTTTTTTTCCTAGAAACTAAATCAACAAACAAAGTATAAATTCTCACCAAATATTAACCAATTCCCTTCTATTTACTTTCAGGTAATTGCCGGTTTTACTCAGCAGAATTTTCTGATCGTAAGTAAAACGTATTTTAGATATGGAGGGCGATTCATTAAAATTTCGTGCGTCACTGGTTAGCAAAATAACCTGGTTTCGTCTTGGTTCGAGAATATTTTTATTGCTGAATGTTCCTTTCAATGGTTTCGCATTCATTATTTTCCAATAGTCGTCCAATATCTTGATAGCTTCAGAAATGCAGGTTAAGAGACGGTATTAATTGCTCTGAATACCGTTTCGCTGGAGTTTTCATCGGATCTTAGAGAAAAGATGGAATAAAGTATGAAATACCTTTGGTTTGCATGCTGCTAAATGAGACAAATCAGCAGTTTAAATATTGATACGTAATACTGCAAAAGTGATATTTGAAGGAAGTATTAAAGAGATTCTTATGTACATTCAAGAGGATGCGCTGAAGATTTCATCAACAAGATTCAACAGGGCTTTTTGCCCGACTGCGCCAGAAGGAGGGTTATGGGCCCTTGCGGACCCCACCAGTGGTTGCTGACATCTTTGACGGCGCGCGTGTGGAACGCGCCGTCCCGTCTACCACTTTTCGGTCGCAGGGGATAGGGAGTGCGTCTGACGCTATACCGACACTCCTCTTCCCCTGCGGCCCCACCGCGTCTGCCATCAAACGGCCGGAATCCACGGTTACTGAGCCCCCCCGCAACGACAATGCGGGAACCCACTCGGGGGGGGAGATTGCATATAGTACCTAAAGTTCACTTCTTAGGCAGTCGGGTTTTTTTTTTTGTATTTAGAGAGTTGTATCGAAATTGATACTTGAAGGAAGCACTTCTAACTTACGATACAAGGGAATGCGCTGAAGATTTCATGAAATAGGTTCAATAGGGCTTTTTGAAGATGGACTCTGCAACTAACTTATTGATGAGTTTAATTGTTACAATTTTGCAAAATTAACTGAAACCGCCAAACACCCCAATTAGCAAATTATGTAAATAATGATAATACATACATTGAATTTTATTATTATGCATAAAGATTTTTTTTTATTAAATTAGTTATACCGACTGTAGGAGAAAATTGTGGTCACATTACAAATCTATGCACGCACACATTCGCACACGTATAGCGTATTAGCTTCGTTAATTTTGTGGTTATTATGAATGTGTACTATATTTTAATTATTTTTGGGATTAAAAATATTTTGTAATGAAAATGGCCGTAATAGATTCTGAACGAATTATTTTCTTAATGGGCATTAATTCCGTTGAACATTTTATATGCTACGGTCGCGAATTATTTTAGCATCAACAGAAGACCTGATACTGGAAATTTCAAAAAACCTAACAACCAGAGAATGTTGAAGGAATGTTCCATCAGGCGAAAGCATCAGAGGACTACTCCGATGCTTTCGCCTGATGGAACATAAAGTAGATTTGCCCACTAGTACCTACAGCATTTTTTTATTCTTTTTAATATTTCGTGGTAAAATTACCAATCCGTTTATACTATTCTCTACTGTGAAACATGACCATCAAATACCTCTTCAAAACTACCCACATTATAATTAACTTCACATTTAATAGCAATATAAACTATTTTACAGTATGTTACGCCACCTTTCACAGCCACTCTGCGGTAACCACATGGCCCTGCAACTTAGAACCCACGCAACTTAACAAATCCGTACAAATTTATTTCTTACAGTCACTAACTTAAGGCATAAATTAGAATAGCAGTGATTTTCGTAATCGTAAACTTAGCTTAGAATTTTAGAGCTATAGAAATAAGGTCAATTTTTGTTTGATAAAATACATTGTTGTATGCCTCCTAAAGTGCATCATAAGTTATGTTTTCAAAGTATTTATTTTGTTTTGTGGTTTCCGGGCAAGTTTAAATAACTTCACACTATTAAGGAATGTGAGTGACGACAGACTCAAATATCAAACAGAACGTCTTGTAGGGAGATAAATAATATTAATAAATAAAGATGCTGAAAAAGAAATGTCACACCCGTGACTCGTTTGGGACCTGCCCGAACCGTTTCGGACTCATTCGTAGTCGAAAGTACGACTCTTTATAGAAATTTCGAATGGATTATTAGAACGTCTTACCGATTCTTGAAAACAGTTTCAATCTGGGAACTGTTCAAAAATTAAATCAATTAGAAATCAAGTAAGTGTAGTACACATTAATCTCTAAGAAGCCAAAAAATCCAAATCATCATCATGGTCTATCTCTATTCTTGAAAACATCTATTTAAGAGTCTTCAGGCCTCAATTTGGAACACAAATTCTTCTCTTGAAGATGCATCTACTTCCTCCGTTTACCAACAACTTGGAAGCATCAACGAACTGGATTGCATGCGCACATAAAACTAGTATACGACCGAAGAATATACATTTCCGTCAAGAATACGTAAAAGATTTGCACAAATATATCTAAGCTTCTTGAGATGTCTTATAAATCTCTTGGCAGTCTCTGGTGCAGTAAATGTACTTAAGAGGCCGTATACGATATTTTGCCGATTTCGATGATTGTCGTGATTTTATAGACGTAAAAACAATATTTAAACGTTGTCAAATTTTAGAAAAAATGGGCAGAAAATTACTTTTAATTTTGGGTACCTACTGAAAACTATTTTTCATAAAATTAAAACAACAAAAATAAACTTCAGTTCAAAAGCAATAAAAAGTAAAAACATGAAAAAATGCAAAACTGAATCAACATTGGCGATAAAAATCTTTAAAAAAAAACTAAATCTCGCTTTGTAATCCTACTAATATTATCAATTTGTGTATGATTTGATTATAGGATATTTATTACTCAATCACGCCAGAAAATTTGACACACAAATAGTTTATTATTGCAATTAACACATAGGATACTTTTTACCCCGGTAGTACTTTCCCTTGGTATAATTTCCGACCTCCATGTAGGCGAAACCGCTAGCAAAAGCTACTTTGAAAATGCTTTGAGTTTGTCCATATATTATTATAGTAGTGAGACAAGAGCAGTAGTATGTACTTACACAAAATACTTTGACGTGGAATTGTGGACACCAACTCGTTAAGCTGTGGTTTTCGTAAGACTGTGGTGTCTGCCGCATAGCGTAAAGAATTACCATTTTCAAAAAAAAAAAAAAAAGATACTGCTAGAAGGGAAAGCATACTACAGTATTCCAGAATTTCTTAATGACAACGTCTAATATCGTGTAGTAACCAAAATTATCAATACATCTTTGACATAATCCGTACATGCAGCAACATTTATTATTGCTATGATGATAATTTTAATTGACATTTAATAATTGTTGTGTAATAATGATGACAAAATTTAAATATTTGTACGCCACTAAAGCCAAATAAGACTGATCTTAACTAATGTAATTTAATAATTTGCGTGCTCTGTATGTGTACTCATGTTTCTTCTCAATCTTACTGATCTCTTTATTTCTGATTCGATTGCGTAGGGAAAATCCAAGCATAGCCCTCTCCACTTTGGGTAACTTTCAGCCTTTTAATGAGGCCGATTCAGAACGGTCACATTTGACTGCAGATAGGGCATCACTGGCAACACGCACTGGGCAAAGACTTTTGTCTTGAGTCATTGCGAAACAATCGCAGAAAATCGGACCAAAATAAATAAGGATCTGAAATTCGTAGATAGAAACTTTAAAAATAATAGTTTAAAAAAACTAAAAATCACGCTTTTTATAGAAAACCGAACTAAAAAATTGAAAATAAATTTGAATTATAAATTATGTTAAAAATTTCAATAAATATAAATTAATCATAGTGTGAAAACATTTTTTTTTAAAAGCGTGGGGTGCAGGGTGTCAATAGTTATAAATATTTTATTGACAGATATGAGAAGAGTGATTATCATTTTGATAATATCTTAAAAAGCACCCCACGCTTTTTTTTAGTTTTTTTAAACTATTATTTATTTTCTACTTTTTAGTTTGGTTTATTTATAAAAGCGTGATTTTTTTAGTTTTTTTTAAGCTATTATTTGTTTTGTAGAATTAAAATTCTCCTTAGTATTCTAAAATTTGTCAATATTAGAGAAATCGGCTAAAGATAATTATTGGAAATTAGAATTAACATCAAGTCCTGTCTTATCGACTGTAGAGAACAATTATAAAAAATTAAAATTAAGTTTCTTACCTTATCGACTTAAATTAACAAAAATCATATTTTGCAAATTGAAAAATGGAATAATTTTATCAAATTAGAGTATTGTCATCGGTCCTCGATAAATCTACAAAGTTTGAACGAAATCTGGCCGTTTAAAGTTGGTCAAAATCGCACCCAAAGAAGTCGGTTACAAACATACGAGTACATACAGGTGAAGCTAATAAAAGCGTGTAAAAAGAAAGGCATCCTTATTATTTACCTTAACTGGTTATCAGATCATCTCGTACTTATTTATAACAGCGAAATTAACCATCGTGATAAAAGAGATAGAACTTTATCCCAACGCTCAATATTTTTTTTTTAATTAAAGCTTCTTCTCAGAAACTACGACTGAAAAATAACAACTTTTTTTTTCCATAGAACAAACAAAGTCTTCTGAGTAAACGTAGAACTAAAATCAAATCATGAACATTAAGCCGAAAATATCAATTTCTTAGAACTTTTGATTAGTTTGAAGTGTTCCTTAGAAGTATAAATATGGTTCGTTCTTTAGTCTTGTCAGCGAATTGGTTCGTTCACATTGATTGATACGATACGAGAATGAAATCATTTGAAAAAAGAGTATAATAAAATATGTAGATCTATAACAACGCCAGGTGTGTAGTACTCGCAACTGGCGGGCCCATGGGTATCTATGTATGCAACGAGGCACAAGTTGCGTTCTGTAGTTTCTGCGTAGGCAGAAATGAGAAAAGGCGTCAGTTTATGTGTATGTATGTATCTATGTAAATATAAATTACTTAAATTACCGAATATTTAATAATTATTAAATATTCGGTCATTTAAGTAACTACTTTTTATACAGTAAGTAAATAATTTATATATATATATATACGCAACGTTTGGCGGTGATCCTCTTGCCATCAACCGAACACAAATCCAGACTCCTGGCTGTTTCTGAGAAATTCCAGATAGAAAAACCCACTTCGCCCGACCTGGGAATCGAACCCAAGACCTCGTGCTTAGCAGTAGCGCTTGCGACCAGTAGACCAACGAGGCAGTCAGTTTTCCATATAATTAGTCAAGAATAATAAAAAGCTTGGCAGGAGTTCCGTCGCTTCCGCGGACCATACCCCTGGACTGCACAAACTCAACTGCAAACTCAAGTGCACTCAAAAAAGAAAGACTATGGGAACAGTCTTTTTTTTTTTTGAGTAGGAAATCATCAAATAAATTCTCCTGCTCTGGGTGGAGCAGGAGGGCGTGTCAGACTTTTACTGACTAAAACCCACCCGTGTTCCTTTCGATTGCCTGTGTGCCAGGGGCCACGGTATTTCTTTCGAACAACCCGCACCCCTGAAGCTACTAACATAGTCTTAAGTCTTTTTATTAACATAAGTTTTTATTAAAATACGAATAGGTTAAAGTATTTATCTGCGGGCTTATTTCGCCTCGCTTAAATGGATTATTATTATTTAATCAGACCAGTTAGTAACTAAACTACAATACTATAGTACTACTAGTTTCACACGGGTACGTCTATAGTAACCCGATCCATCACACCATATGGCATAGGAATTTCGCATCGTTGACTCGGTGTGGTACATTATGTAATTAACTATGTACTTGAATATGTTCACGGTGACTGGTTTGCGGCGGTTGGTATGCAGAATTGTACCTCAGACCGACATATAGGCTTCCTAGAATATTGGCTAATTACTGTCTTCCTTTGGGGGTTGTTCAATGCAACTTAGAGTAGAAATATTTAAAACAGAATTTTTAATTGCATTTAATGACCTACATTTTATGCAAATGAACATTTCTATTCCAAATATAGGTGAGTTGTCACTAATAATGATTATTTCCTGGTACATTTTACCATCATCATCAGCCTATAATGTTCCCACTACTGGGACGCACGCCTCCTCTCTGTGAGAGGGAGTGGGCAGTAGTCCACCATACGGGCTCAGTGCGTGTTGCTAGAAGTCACAAATCTTCGATTTTTTTTGTTCAAGGACATGTCGGTTTCCTCACGATTTTTTCCGTCACCATTTTGAGAGCAGTGGTGATGAAATAATCAGCACAAAGTAAGTTGCCTATCTGGGTTCGAACCTACGACCTATAAACTCGTTAGTCGCGGCCATTACTACTGGGAGAACACTGTTTTGCTCTCTCTGATTAGAGCTGTTAAAAAATTCCTTTTTCCATTTTCTGCATTTTCTTATCTAATTACCTTTAAACGAGCAATTCTTGTATATATATATATTCTGAATCTCGGAAACGGCTCCAAG
Source organism: Polymixis flavicincta (assembly GCA_949987655.1). Lineage (NCBI taxonomy): Eukaryota > Metazoa > Arthropoda > Insecta > Lepidoptera > Noctuidae > Polymixis > Polymixis flavicincta. The sequence goes on along the minus strand of OX465172.1, from coordinate 19,523,927 downwards.
ATTTTCATGAAATTTGGTATGCAGGGGTTTTCAGGGGTGATAAATTGATCTAGCTAGGTTTGATTTTTAGAAAACGTCAAACAAAAGGTCATCCAGATATTGTATTTTTAAACACATATTCAATAAGGCTACTACATAAATACAGGTAAACAAACTATAAAGATGACCATTAAGGGGGAATACTCGCCCGAGTTAAGTGCTAGTCTCACCGCTAAATGCTGAGAGTCGGAGAGCACTACACCAAGCTTCCGGTCTGGCAGTACACCTCTTAAGCTAAATGTTTCTTTTTTATAAGTCACCTTTACGGCTTTTAGTTTTATATTTGGACATGTTAGTTTGTAGTTTTTATGCAGGTCCTTTGTTAAAGCCGACTTCAAAAAAGAGATTATCAATTCGACATGTATATTATATATGTTTTTTTTTAATGTTCGACCATAACTCCATCATAACTAGACTGATTTTAAAAAATGTTCGAAAGGGCTTTATTCCGAAATGGCATCATTCAAATTTCATATAGATATGATGATGCATTTTGGAGTCAGACAACGGAACTCTTCAAAAAATTACAACAGATCCACCGCGATTGCTGCTATCGCATAAATATGCATTTTTTGACCCCGAGGAAGATGAAATTTCGAATCGGTGTGGAGTAGGTAACGAAAAATAGAAAAATAAAAACTTTTGGCGGTGAAAAAAAAATAAAACACATATCCAAAGTCACCGACTTCCGAAATTAAAGTTATTTTTCAATTTGTTGTGCTTTTCCGGAAACCGGTTGGTTTTTTTGGAAAAAAATCACATATCTTAATGCTCATCTTTCCTCTCGTTTTTGATTCTTCTTTAAACAATATAAAAGTATACATAACATATCATCACGCCTTGATGCCCCTAAAGGTTAGGCAGAAGTGTACCTTAGTAGACCCACATTTCGTCAGTTATGTTTTAAGTCCCATATAGTAAGGGGCGAGCCTATTGTCATCATCCGGGCACGAATCCAGACTCCAGCTACTACCGTATATTATACGTTGGTGTAATAATCAATTATTTCACAGAGAAACCTTTCGGATTAAATGCTCTATCATCATCATCGTCTGCCTAGCCTTTTTCCCAACTATGTTAGGGTCAGCTTCTAGTCTAACCGGATGCAGCTGAATACCAGTATTTTACATGGAGCGACTGCCTATCTGACCTCCACAGCCCAGTTACTGGGTAATACGATACCCCTTGGTAAGATTGGTTGTCAGACGTTCGGGCTTCTGAAAACCCGTAACGACGATTAAATGCTGAAATATCATGTTGAAAATCCGTCCCGTGTGTGTTGCTGGGCGTAAAAGAATAGCACCATCCCATCTCTTGCCGTGGGTGTCGTAGAAGGCGACTAAGGGACTTACTAGAGAATGGGCAGCAGCGTTCTCTATGCATTTTACCACCATACTGCGATCGCCAACCCGCCTGCCTAGCGTGGGGATTATGGCAAAACCCCCCTTCTGGGGGAGGCCTATGTCCAGCAGTGGACGTCTCTTGGCTGAAATGATGATGATGATGTTGAAAACCGCTTCAAAATCCGTTGCATGGTTTAGTTAGAAGAACAACGTAGTCACTTACACACTATGTTACTACTCAGTAAAAGACTTTATAAATGAAATGAATTTAACCTGATTTTGATTGTTATAATTAATTGCACATTTGACCATTTATGCCTTATGTACTATAATAATATTAATTGACTTCATTAAATTTTTTTTTTTTTGTTTCGCTGACATTATTTAAGTTGTATTAAAATTTTAATTTATGTAATAATTTGCACGCCGTAAGGTAGACTGTAGCTGATCTTAACATCTTATACCTGTACCTACATTCCTAGCAAATAAAAAATCTGATTCTGATACACATATACCAAAAGCGACTTTAATTAATTGTGTGTTTGGATATAGTTTCTGCCCCTTTTTGGTTTAGCAAATAGGATTTGTTAACACATAAGTTTAACAAACAATGTTCTAATATCTAGTAGTTAGTATGCATACATATGTATAAATGGTACTCATTGGCCATTTTCCTCGTTGGTTTAGTGATGTGCTTGCACCTATTATTCTGTAAACATTTACCGAAATAAAATACCTGCAACACGTAACTATTGCAGAACGCAACGGTGAGCACGTTAAGCCGTTGGTCCCGGCTGTCATTCGTGGATCTTTGACGGTGGTTACGGGTCGGTCATAAGCCGGAATGTCTGACAGCCAATGTTACGTACGGGTATTACCTAGTAACGGAGTTGTGGAGGTCAGCTAGGAAGTCACTCCTTGTAAAATACCGGTATTGACCTGCATCCGGTTAGACTGGAAGCCGACCCCAAAAATTTTGAGAAAACTCTAGGCAGATTGATTGGTATTAAAAAATACAGTGCGTATGTATAATATTAACTTCCCCGGGCCTAGCATTGCCACATATTGGTAAAAAAATCATAATTGTCACATTTTCTCGATAGGTTATTTCTCAAGACAAAGTATATGTTCGTTATATGTATGTATGTATACATGTATCTATGTATTAGTATGTATTATTTTCAAGTTACCTATCCCTTATGTTGCACCTGCCATGTTTTCTCTCAGCATAGAAGATGCCTCAGGCATAAGTCTGCCTTTGTACATTATTTTTTTACTTGTGCATTAAGTTTTAATAAATAAATAAATATAGCAGAAAATATATGAAAGAAACTTTTAAAATTGTCAGATTGTCGCCTCTCACCTGTCGCCTGTCAGTTTTATTAAATAGGCCCCAGGTGGACACGGAAACGTATGCCCATCCTGTTGACACATGCCCACCAGTCAATCAGCCTCGCCATCTCCTTTCTGCCTGGCCAACATTTGGACATTGTGTGCCAACCTGGTGTAACCAGCCTTGTACCTAAAAGATCAAAGCCATTTTAAACGTAAACGGCCACAACGAAATCCGCCACAATTGTTCCAAATAATGACTTGCAAATACTAGAAGTTTTTCTACAGTTTTTTCAACTACATCTAAATGACCTCGACGGCCGTTGACCTATGACGTCATTCGCAAGTTTCCGCAACCATGTTTGTGATGGAATTATTTAGAGGTAACCAATTTATCTTGATTGCCTAGAGAGGCGCTAGCTGTTAAGGAAAATGACAACTTTTATGTTCAATCTAGTACATTTTGAATTTAGTTCCCAATTTTGCCACAGGTCCAGATATACTGGATGATGTGGTGAAATAGTTATAATTATACTTACACGTGCTGTGTACATTGTTAGGTACTTATCTGTTCCAATGTCCAAAACCAGTTCGTGGTAGACAGTAATTGTAGGTGTCTGTGATCCAAATTGCTAAACTGTTTATAAAATAAAATAAGGTCAATTTTACCAGTAGGCTACGTAGCTTACTGGTATTTGCCAAGTAAGTAAACGTATATCCTAGCAACCATACGTATGGATGCTAGAATACCGTTTTCTTGCTTTATTTAAAACACCATATTTTAATAGTACCAAAAAATATACATAGGACATCCCTACATTTCATGATACGATAACGGAGTGATTCTATTAGTACAATTAAATGAAACCGACTGCCGTAAATATTCGTTAAACACTGATTTATTTAAACATATTTTAACATATTATGTGCATTAATAAATGGTGTGTGTGCATTAATAAATGCAAGACGCGTAACTCGGTAAAGTAATGTACGGTTCGGTACTAACAGTGCAGTTAGCCTCTGAGCTTCTGACTGCCAAAGATCTGGGAATGACAGCCGGGACCAACTGCTTTCTGTACTTTATTAGATAGCCAAAAGCTGTTATTTGGTATTACATTAATGATGATACATAAAAAGAGACATGATACCTATTGTCACACCATTTATGCTGTCAAGTGACTCACTCAGTGTGACCTCTAATTTAGTGTTGTATTCTCAATATTAATTGCGAAAATATTTGCAGTGCGTTGACCTGTCGAATTTTAATAGAAGGCCTGGGTGAGGTCACGAGACAATAAATATGATAGTCATTTTGAGTTAGTTATGACGATGGAGTTATGTTATGGGGTAAGCAGACTAAAAAATCGACAGAGGTTCAATTCAATTCAATTCAATTTTATTCATTAACAATCTACATTGTGTTTGAAAATAATACTACATAATAAAAATAAAAATAAAACACTCAATAATTCATAATACACTCAGGTAATCGCCACCTAGTCCACGTATCACAACAATGGAGTACTTACTTTAGAACAGACTGAAAACGTATCAGCTGAAAGAGGGAAACCCAATGCTGGACTTTGGTTACAACCAAGTATTGCCGCAAAGACTGACCTTGTGCTGACAGCAGTAAAAGCTAAAAAGCTTTCTGGACCAAATATTTTTGTAAGTTTGTTTTTACATTTCATTTTAAGACTTTGTACAAAACCTACCAGTCTCTCACTGGGTTGTGGAGGTCAGATAGGCAATCGTTCCTTGTACAATTCTGGTACTCAGCTGCATCTGGTTAGACTGGAAGCTGAACCCAATCGCGGCTGAGGGTTACGTACGGGCTGCGGTAGAGGAGGAGTGCCGGTGCTTCTGAGCAGCGCTATTCCCTTCCGTGGCCTGGACGCGGCCGCCAACGTTTGATGGCGGACACGGTGGGGCCGCAGGGGAAGAGGAGTGTCGGTGTGGCGTCGGCCGCTTTACCTATCCCCTGCGGCTGAAAAGTGGTAGACGGGACGGCGCGTTGTGTTCCACACGCGTGCCGTCAAAGATGTCAGCAACCACTGGTGGGGTCCGCAAGGGCCGATGCCTGCCAGGGGTGCGGGTTTGTTCGAAAGAGATACCACAGCCCCTGGCATACGGGCTACTGAGGGAACACGGGTGGGTTTTAGTCAGTAAAAGTCTGACACGCCCTCCTGCTCTACTCAGCAGGAGAAGTCATTTGATGATTTCCCAACCAGAAAAAAAATAAAAATAAAAAAAGCCGATGATGATGATCATGGACCACGATTACTTTCAACCTGACCTCAGATTGCGCAGTTTGCGCGACAGCAATTAAGCCGCGACCTCTTCAAAAACGTCTTCTAAAATTACATTAAATTATCCAATTATATTATTTGCAGTGCGATGACCTCTTGAATTTAATAGGAGACCTTGATGAGGTCACCAGCATGTTATGCGATAGTTATCTACATGTATTGTTAGGCTTTTTTGGAGGTCGTGGTGGCGTGGTCTCTATTCTTTTTTTTTCCTTATGTTTATATTATTATTATTTTCATTTATATTATTGGAAAATGCTGGGCAAAAGCCAAGCCAGTCTTACCAAGGGGTATCGTGTTACGCAGTTACTGGGTTGTAGAGGTCAGATATGTAGTCACTACATTTCAAAACTGGTAGTCAGCTGCACCCGGTCAGACTGGAAGCCGACCCATCACAGTTAGGCAGATGATGATGGGGCAGATTTTTGCAAAATTTAAATTGTCTCTAAAATTAGATCTTGTTTAATTTGTTATAAGATAAAGTGTTTGTAATCAACACAAGACAAGAAGAGAATAGCATATTTTGTTTTGCACAAAATATTGTACATAAAAGGCAAACATTTAAAATATTACGATTGTACTTAAAATATTCCAATGTTATTGAGAGTTATATTCGAGTCGTTTGGGGTTGAAACGCTTGGGCCATGGGGTCCGAGTGCCCACTTGGTTTTCTGAGATCACCAAGCGGTTAGTCGACTCTTCATGTGATCTTTGGCCAAAGAATCCGCATTACCATACAACGTGGCAATGCCGCCAGCCTTTTGGGCAGTTTTCTCATTGACAGCGAGGCGGACGGATTTTTTGATGCCCTTCGATTTTTTTCTCTCTGTTTTTAGGGTTCCATACCTCTAAAGGAAAAAACGGAACCCTTATAAGATCACTTTGTTGTCCGTCCGTCCGTCCGTCCGTCCGTCCGTCTGTCAAGACCGTTTTTCTCAGGAACGCGTGGAGGTATCAAACTGAAATTTATATATGATACTTAGTTCTACTGTCCCTGGAAGCTGTAGAAAAATCAACCTTCTAAGTCAACGCAATCAAAAGATACAGCCATTTAGGCTGCAAAATTCCGCAAATTTTCGAAACTCGCACGGGAATCAAAACCTACAGGGTACTTCCCGTGAACTTAGAATCTTGAAATTTTGTACGAAGTCACGTCTTATAGTACAGATATAGGAAAAATTACGAAAACCGAAAATTTTTAGTTTCGTCATATAAAAAAAAATATTTTTGACAATTTTGAACTTTTACTTATATACCCACAGGTTTGTACGGAACCCTCGGTGCGCGAGTCCAACTCGCACTTGACCGGTTTTTTTTTGTTATATACATGTACATACCATTAATGTTACTTAAAAAATCTTAAATGTATTTGGTTCCCCTTGTGCTTACTTACTTCAAAAAATAAAAAAAACTACTTGAAATTTACGTGCTTATGCTCCTTTCATGTACAAACGAGAAAAGTTTTAGACCTATAGTGGGATATTACACAGACTGGCAATTGGCCAGGAATTATTTTATGTAAGTTGGTTGTGTAAAACACTTGAGAATAAGAAGGTACCTAATTGTTCGCTTAGCATTAGCTTAACCCCTGTCTTCCCTGGACCAAAGCCAATCTTAAAGCCGGGTTATGCTCACAATCGCTATTGTCTGTGTAGGGAAATTAATGATATCTGAACTAGTCTTGTAGTTGTCCCACTTATGGGCAAAGGCGTCTTCTTGCCCAGAGAAGGAACCACCGCTTTTGGTTATTGCTAGGTGGCAGAATATTACTTATCATAAAATTGTCCAAAGGTAATCAAAATAGTAATCAAATTAAAATAATAAAGGAGTCCATTTTAATTTGTTCCAGTTTTGCGTGAACGTTGGAAATTAACTCACGGGAATCTGCTATCGGAACAAACCCTTATATTAATTAACAGTTATATGCTCATGAAAGTCCCGTCAAAATCGGTCTAGCCAAAACATTTGTTTTTTTCAAGTGCCGTATAGTTTCATATGCATGTAGTAAAAAGAAAATATTTAGACATCACAAAAATACACTTTAATTTTCTTTGTTTGTACGTATAGACCTCGAGATCGAGATGGGCCTCATAAAAAGGCTTAAAGTCACCCAAAAGGCGATGGAGAGGGCTATGCTTGGAGTTTCCCTGCGTGATCGAATCAGGAATGAAGAGATCCGCAGGAGAACCAAAGTAACCGACATAGCCCGAAGAATTGCCAAACTGAAGTGGCAGTGGGCAGGGCACATGCTCGCAGAAAAGATGGCCGATGGGGCCGAATAGTTCTGGAGTGGCGACCGCGTACCGGAAGACGTATAGTTGGAAGGCCTCCCACAAGGTGGACAGATAACCTTGTGAGGGCCGCAGGAATCCGCTGGATGCGGGAAGCACAGAACCGGTCGAAGTGGCGGAGCTTGGGGGAGGCCTGTGTATGTATGTGATGATGATAGACAAAAACACAATTTAAAAAGATCTTAAATTCATTCATTGACTGAGAGTCCACAGGCAACGCACAGTAAACCGTATTTAGATGCACAAGAGTTCATTTTATAAGAAAGAAAGAATTTGCCAAAATAGGGGTTGAAAGTTATTCATTTTTACCGATCGGATATCTTGCACGGCTGCAAAAATATGCATAATCAGCGTATATCGTTCCCACTGCTGCGACACAGGCCTCATCTCGGCGAGAGGGAGTGGGCCGTAATCCACCACGCAGGCCCTGTGCGGGTTGGTAGATGTCACATGTCTTCGAAGTTTTGGTTCTAAGACATGCCGGTTTCCTCACGATGTTTTCCTTCACCGTTTTGAGAGCAGTGGTGATGAAATAATTAAACACGAAATAAAGCACCTTTCTAGGTGCGAACCTACGACCTACATAAAACTCGTAAGTCACAGTCATTGCCACGGGTCACCACTACTAAGTATAAGGTCTGCTAAAAATACAAAACAGTCAAAATATAAATAGAATGAAATACCCAAAAATGCACAAAACACATTTTTCCTGAAAGCTTCCATTCATTGTAAAGCTATTACATCACTAATTACTTTCCACGCAGCTGTCTGGTATATAATGAATCTTTATGTCGCATGTCGTCGGTAGAAATGTTATTTGTTTCATCTCGCACTCTGTCACCCTGTAACAATGGGGAAAACTATAATAACCCTCACGAAATGGGGGTATGGTAGCAGTTTCAGCGATTTCGGTGCTATGTGAATTTGCAAAATCAAAGGAATTCATAGCTCCTTGTCAGGGGGCTTGTGGCTAAATAACAATAGCTGCACGGGTCGATCGGCCAGGTTAAGCTACGCTTGCCGCGGTTGGCCCGTGGATGGGTGACCATCTTTACATACCAAGACCCCTCCGTGCCGCAGCAAGCACGTTAAGCCATTGGTCCCGGCTGTCATTTGTGGATCTTTGACAGTCGTTACGGGTCGTCAGAAGCCCGAAAGTCTGACAACCAGTCTTACCAAGGGGTATCGTAAGACCCAGTAACTGGGTTGTGGAGGTCAGATAGGCAGTCGGTCCATGTAAAATACTGGTATTCAGCTGCATCCGGTTAGACTGGAAGCCGACCTCAACATAGTTGGGAAAAGGCTAGGCAGATGATGATGATGACATACCTCCTTTTAAACGCTACATAAAGTCTATAAACCTGAAGGTAAATTCTCGTAACTAAAAATGTTCATTATCTAGTCGCAATATCATTTCAGTGACAATCAAACGTCAAAAACTTGCCAAAAATGTATGGTAACTCGTGATATTTTTGACAGATTGAGACTGAGATCGGACTGTGAACGTTCTTAAAATTACGAGAATTACCCCTCTGTAAATTACCTAATACACATGAAATGATAATTGTTCGCAATGCATTTCGTTTTGACAATTCACCTACCTATTATTATTAAGATTTCACCAATGTTATGACATGACAGACATATTAGTGTTGTGTCGTATTAAATTTTAACATTAATTATGTCTAATTTTTGTATGGCAGTTCATGGCGAAATATTTAAGATCTTAACCTTTATAAGTTTTTAAGCAAATAAATATATTATATTCTATTCAGCCACGTTCATTGCTTACTTACGTTATTCAGCAGTCGATTTTTTTAAACCTATGAAAAAGCACTGTCTATTCTTCGTAGAAATATGAAACGTCATGCTAAGCCTGCAGAGGGGCATTTCTCGTAATTTTAAGAACGTTCACAGTCTGAACTCAGTCTTATAAGTTGTAAAAAAATCCTCGAGTTTCCATACATTTTTGACAAGTTTTTGACATTTGATTGTCGCCGAGGTGAGACTGCGACTAGATTTTGTATGTTTTCATTACGGGAATTAGCCTTCTGTTAAAATAATAAAACAAATGGCTGTATGAAATACGGATGGCCTGAAAGACGGACATGACGAAATTATATGAGTTCAGTTTTGCTATTGGCTACGGAACCCTAAAAACAAATTTATTTCAGTCCACTATTACACTTTTTACTCTCTTTACACCGCTATCTTTCGCACTCCCAAGCTTCAATGTCAGACTTAATATAAATACCTATTCCCTTATCGCCGTCATTCACACCGTAGTAAATAAAAGTAAGAAAAATAACCCCGGGACTTACCTCTGGGGTCTTATCTTCGTCCGGACTGTCACGCAGCGCAGTTCTTATGATTTGTGGTCTTACGAAACAGAGCGAAGAAGTTGAAAGAATTTTTATTATTTTATTAATAAGTGAAAAGTTGGTTGAAGTTTTGTATTTGGTTGGGGGATTACAGTTATGTTACTGGCAGAACAATTGTTGCGCTTTTTTTTGGTCGTTATGGGTCGTCAGAATTTTGAAAGTTTGACAACCACTCTTACCAAGGGGTTTTGTATTACCCTGTAACTGGGTTGTGGAGATCAGATACGAGTCGCGTCATGTAAATTACTGGGATCCAGCAACATTCGGTTAGACTGAAAGCCGACCCGAACATTGTTGGGCAAAGGCTCTTCAGAGGCTTTAAGTGAGTTTCATTTAACCATCTCGATCAAACGCTTCGAGCGCCTTTGGCGCTATAATTGGCCCTGGATTGATGACGGACCAATCGGAGCGCCGAACGCGCTCGATGCGTTTGTTCGAGATGGTTAAATGAAACTTACACTAGGGCCACAGGTGATGATGACAACAATTGTCGCGCTATTTTAGATTCAACTAAATCATTCGTTAAGAGCGTTTATTCTGAAAGTTGGCAACGTCGCAAATAGCTGTCAAATATTTTCCTGTTTTACCTAAAGTATTGATTATGAAATGCAGTAGTTAAGAGGCCTACGTACAATGAACTGTCCATACATACGTAATACCTAAATCATTTGCAACTTGAGCATATTTTCATCATATTATGATGATATTCGGATTCAGACAGTATTTATCTAGGCTCGTAGGGTTTTTTTTTTCCAAAATACTTACCTGAAATGAAGTTTAAGCGAATTGCATTTCGCACATTTTTACAGCGTAAATGACATGTTTTCTCACTGTTTTTTTGGTATTATAACCAACAATTTCCGTAATATTGTTGTCTCAGAAGCATAGCTCATATTATCAAGTTGTAAAATGACGAAAAAAATATTAAAATACAATAAGTTTTCATTCATCATTTTTGGTATTACGGAACACATCCAAATTCATCATAAATGGTCAGTAGCTAGTAGCGCTATCGCGTCAAGCCATTGTCAATGTGTGTGTGATCGTACTGCTCACTGTAGGTATGTATCCTAGACAGGTACTAACACTAGCGCAACGATAGCAATTTTCAGACGAAATATTGTCTCCGCCCGAATCCTAGTTGCGAGTTTCGGTCGTAGGATTCTTAACATTTCAACACCGAATATTTAGTTTTAGATGTAAAAAAAGAACTTTGAAACTTTCCAAATGCCTTTTTTGCACCTAAAACGGTTACAACATCAAATTCAGTGTTGTAATTGCAAATCATTATTCATATTTTAGGTCACTAGTTAGCGATATTTCACATTTTCATACAGTAATATTAACAAATTAATAAAAACAGGTACTTTCAAAATAAACGCTCTTAAGAATGAGTCTTCAGAAAATTTTCAAAATTGTATAATACCTATTCTAACAAACTGTTAATGTAAATAATAACAGTCACACATACAATCGCATCGCAGAGTTTCTGTTTGAAGATATTGTTTCATATACTATACTAACTTCTGCTCTCGACTTCGTTCGCGTCAAATGTCTTGCTCCCTCGACCCACCCCGTCGGCGTCGGTTCGAATCGCCTGCCCGTGCTAGTACTTCGTATTCGTGACTTTTTCTCTTTGCTCAGCTCCTAAGGGTCTTAGCGTGATGTTAGATAGCCTATAGTCGTCCTCTATAAATGGGCTATCCAACACTAAAATAATATTTCAATTCGAACCAGTAGTTCCTGAGATTAGCGCATTCAACTAAACAAAAAACAAACCCTTCAACTTTATAATATTATTACAAGTATAGATATATCTCAGAGTACTCAGAGTACCCATTTCTTCCCGTGGGTGTCGTAGGTGGCGACTAAACCTACTGAGGGACTTACCTACTAGAGAATGGGCAGCAGCGTTCTCTATGCATTTTACCACCATACTGCGATCGCCAACCCGCCTGCCAAGCGTGGCGATTATGGCAAACCCCCCCAAATCGGGGAGGCCTATGTCCAGCAGTGGACGTCTTGCGGCTGAAATGATGATGATGACTCAGATAGGAAACACCGACCTCATCTAGTTTAAATATATGATTGACGTTTGACGTGTTTGTGCAAACCTACTTCCAGAAACAAAAAGCTTTTTAAAACTCAAACTCAAAGCATTTATTTCAATTAAACCTTTTACAGGCACTTTTGTCAAACAAAAATCGAAGTTGAAACTAGGTGCCCATTCCAAAAAGTAGATCTCTATGGAGAAGAACGGGCAAGAAACTCCAAGGAAACTCTTTATACATAATTTATTAGCTTACCTAATACATAGAAATACGCTCCAAAATGCCAAACAAACATTACCAAAACACCGTCCAAATAAACCAACCTACCTCTCATGATAAATATACCTCCATTCCCCTCAAAAAGACAGCACGTATCCACCGTTGAGCCGAGCTCAACCCTCCGCTGCCCGTATTATACATTCAGCCTGCATCGGGCTCTGAATACCCCCGCATGCAATGTCAAGGCGATACTGTCGGTAGTGGAGGGTTAGGAATGTATAGGAATGCCAGTTTTGAGATAGTTACCGGTTCGTTAAAGATTTTGGTGTATTTTGTAATACAAGAAGAAGATTATCGGTTTATTTGAATATAAGCTTTTTGTTATGATTGATTAGAAGGTAAGTTGAGGCAGACAAATATCAACATCAAAACTCCTGTCCTTTTTACACGCTTTTTATTAGCTTCACCTGTATGTATGTTTGTACGTTTGTAACCGACTTCTTTGGGCGCGATTTTGACCAACTTTAAACGGCCAGATTTCGTTCAAACTTTGTAGATTTATCGAGGACCGATGACAATACTCTAATTTGATAAAAATATTCCATTTATCAATTTGCAAAATATGATTTTTGTTAATTTAAGTCGATAAGGTAAGAAACTTAATTTTAATTTTTTAGATTTTTTCTCTACAGTCGATAAGACAGGACTTGATGTTAATTTTAATTTCCAATAATTATCTTTAGCCGATTTCTCTAATATTGACAAATTTTCGAATACTAAGGAGAATTTTAATTCTACAAAACAAATAATAGTTTAAAAAAACTAAAAAATCACGCTTTTATAAATAAACCAAACTAAAAGTAGAAAATTAATAGTTAAAAAAAAAACACGCTTTTTATAGAAAACCGAACTAAAAAATAGAAAATAAATTTAAATTAAGAATAGGTTTCGGTTTTCTATGAAAAGCGTGTTTTATAGTTTTTTTTAACTATTATTTATTGAAATGTATTAGGGGTCAGTGCAGAATGTCATCTTCTATAGATAGTGTGACGATACATAAATTCCCACCATCTTGCAAAAACCTATATTCTAGAAAATATAGATATAATTCTAACAACACATCTACTTGCCGTCAACTCAGCTTCCGTCCGCTTTAATGCCACATCATCTTTGACCTAATCCATCTATAGTGCCCTCAGGGTACAGTCAGCAAAAGAAATAAGTAACTAGGGTTGTCAGATGTAGTTTAAGTTTATTAAGAAACCGATTGATATTTTCGAATAAAATTTAATTAACAACACGTTTCGGGTGTTGATGGGGTTGCCGCGTTTCTGTAGCGCGTCCGGCATGTTTGCCGACGCGGGTGTTGATAGTTTTTCGGCCATCATACGCAAGAGATGCGCATCTCTGTTACGCCGTGTTCGCGGCAGCCCCAATACCATTCTTAGAACGTTGGCTGATGGTGGGAGGTGGGACTCGCCGATCTTGGGACGGTGGATACGACTGCACGCAGTCAAGTACAGTCTCCAGGATCGGCGTAGCGCAGCTTGTGCCTTAGTGTATTAATGTTACTAACACTAGTTTGTAAGTCTACATTATTACTAACAAATATGGTAGTGATTCTGAAAATAAATGTTTTTATTTTATTTTATTTCTTAATAATACAAAACAAACAGTTAAATTATCAAATTCAATTTTATTCGGAACGTTCAACGGTTTTTTACTAAACCTCAACTATATACGACAACCCTGATTACGTCTCTCTTTTGATGACTGTACCTCTATTCTCATAACCATTCACATTCATACACATTCGTTTTTTCAGGACACGCACCTCAAACTCTGCCCATCCTACCTCAACAGCTTGATTATACATATTCACACATCATAAACAATCAGTAATATTCCATCGAACCTTCAAACGCTCTAATAAATTTTAATAGACACCCCTATCTTAATCGAAAGTACTTATTCGGTAAATGCGAAACGGTATTAAGTACCATAAACGATATTAAATATCGTAAAATGATTTTCGTACCGTTATCGTAACGTTAACGTCTTTGGTACTTTTTTTCCAAAGGGTGGTTGAGAACGGGTACTGACATTAATATGCTAATCATTATTTTGTTGGTAATGACTGACCTTGGAGATTTATTCGGTTATTTTACACACCGGCCAACGGCAGAGAAAAAGGTTATCAATTTAACATATGCATTTTTAGTTTGACTATAAACTTTTGTAATAAAAATCATAAAAAATTGGCACTCTGGGAGTGCCGAAAGAATTGAAAACTGATGATTGATTTTCTGAATCGTCAGGAAATATTTTTTAAATCGTCAGATTAAACAACGTTCAACGTACGTTCAACGTTGTTCGTTCGTACGTTTTTTTTTTTTTTTTTTTTGGGTGGGAAATCATCAAATGACTTCTCCTGCTGAGTAGAGCAGGAGGGCGTGTCAGACTTTTACTGACTAAAACCCACCCGTGTTCCCTCAGTAGCCCGTATGCCAGGGGCCGTGGTATCTCTTTCGAACAAACCCGCACCCCTGGCAGGCATCGGCCCTTGCGGACCCCACCTGTGGTTGCTGACATCTTTGACGCCGCGCGTGAGGAACACAACGCGCCGTCCCGTCTACCACTTTTCGGCCGCAGAGGATAGGGAGAGCGGCTGACGCTATACCGACACTCCTCTTCCCCTGCGGCCCCACCGCGTCCGCCATCAAACGGTGGAGCCCCGTCCAGGCCACGGAAGGGAAGAGCGCTGCTCAGAAGCACCGGCACTCCCCCTCTACCGCAGCCTGTAACCCTCAGCCACGATGCCTCCCATTCGACATCGCGGCCCACCTCAGTTGCGGTGCACCTCACCGCAACCTACTTTTTGGCCGCTACGTCGTCGGCTTTGAGGCAAAAGCCCTGACGAGCGGCCCCACCGTTGGGTTCCTCTTGGCTTCACCGTGGATGGGAGACCACGGTTACTAAGCCCCCCCGCAACGACAATGCGGGAACCCACTCGGGGGGGTTCGTTCGTACGTTCGTGTTGCAGTGGTGTCGGTAACAGTGTCGCGAGTTCAATTGTTTTTCCCATCTGAAAAAATGCCCAACGCGCCTAAAGAAGTCAAAAACTAGCTTTTTAGAGTCCTAAGATTGCAATGGAACAATTATTAAGCCTCCGCTATCCGTCCGTCTATCGTTCAGCGGGATATTTTCTAATGAGCCGTAATAGGTATGCAGTAAGTTGAAAGTTCACAGTGTGTTTCCATTGCCGCTACAACAAAAAATAATACAAATTAAATAAATTCTTAGACCCTTGTACAGTAAAGACCACCTTCATTTTTTTTATTATATTTACCTCATACAAGAAAAATATTTTTTAATATGTTGTGTTAAATATTGTACGGTGGTACGGAACCCTTCTTATGCAAGTGCGACTCACATACCTTAATTTATTGATGTACTTATTATTTTTTATTGGTTTTTTTTTTATAGATCATGTGGTCCGCAATAAAGACGTTTATTTATTTATTCGTATTTTCTACGTAAAAAGCACGTGGCATATATCTTACGTGTATAAAAACCAATATTAAAAGACACACCAACACAGGATTCCATAAAATAAAGCACAATGACTTTGACTGTCAACTCAAATGTCAACGAACTTTTATTCACACCTCAATTAAAACGAAGTAATAATTTCTTAAATAGAACAACACTATCCAATTAGAATATTTTTGTATAAGTAAGACACAGTTGGAATATAAATTAACATTCCTCAAAAATTCAAAATAAAAGAATATTATAAGTTGATTTGCATAGAAACAAGGTAATGGACATGGCGGAATAGCTTAACAAAAGTAAAATAAATCATCATCATCATCATCATTTCAGCCGAGAGACGTCCACTGCTGGACATAGGCCTCCCCCAAGCTCCTCCACTTTGACCGGTTCTATGCTTCCCGCATCCAGCGGTTTCCTGCGGCCTGCAGAAAAATAAATAATTAAGTAAAATATTTTTTTTTCCTTACACAGTTATTCCTCATTTTTTTTTTAATATTTCTTAGTGACAATCTTATCAAATCTGATGCGAAATTATTTTTAAAACAATTATGCTAAGTTTTTTTTTTTTTAAAGTAAAATAGCAGTGGGTAAGCTAAATCTATAAAACCACGTTGCTTTTCATATACTAAAAAAATCTCGATGTTTTATAAAATCGTAAAATAAAGCTAGGGTGTGCCATGTGTAGTGTAAATGCGGGCCGCTATTAAATAAATAAAGAAACTGGTTTCAATTCGTTTCCATTTTTTTTCTATTTAAAATCTTATGACATCGTTTATGTACCATGCACTACGTATGCAGAAAATCACCAATAAGATCACTATAGTCCTCGTAGGGCGACCCCCTCTCGGCGTAAAATTAATATATATACGACATTTCTTTATTATATATATATATATATATATATACTTATAATAAAGAAATGTCGATGTCTTCTGAAATCGTTAAATGAAGCTAGGGCGGGCCACTAGTAAATAAATAAATAAACTGGTTTCAATTTTTTTTCCATTTACAATCTTAAGACATCGTTTACATACCACGCACTACGTCTGCTGTATTTTAATGTAACGATAATAAGTGCGCATCGTCTTCATTCGGGTCACGTTCGCTCGCGATCGTAATACGGACGCTGACGAACACGAAAATTGTGTGTTACAATAACATTTTACTGTATTACAACATGTTACAGGACCGTGTTGCTGTTATTGCTTTCCTTGGAATACTAGAAAGGGACACACTTTTTGTCGATCGAATACTGGTGTCTAAGCAACTTAAAACCGCTAGAAAAATGACAGGGGATCATATACCTAATTACCACGATTTAAAACACATTTATAACAGTGATTTTTCAACACTAGACAGCTGCCCATCCTTTTATTATGTAAATATTTAAGTTACGTTTGTCATTTCTATGGTGACAAACCATACAAAATGAAGCATGAATTCTAATATAATGAAGAGTATGCTATTATATAAAATACGCGCAAACAGTAAAAAACCGGCCACATACGAGTCAAACTCACACACGAATGGTTCCATACCACAAGACAAAAAGCGCCGAAAATACACGTACGTGCTTTTTATGGAAACTCCCTTTAATTTTTATTTATTTTATTTTTATTGTTTGGTGTCATAGCGGCAATATAAATACACTTTCTGTGAAGATTTCAACCGTCTACCTGTAACAGATAAGTTGAAATTAGAGACGGTTCATGAGAACAGCCTGCTGACAAACACATGGACGGACGGACTGACACTGGATGCTTAATAATAGGGTTCCGTAGACGTATCTTTGGATACGGAATACCTTAAAATACTTCTAATCCCAACACTCACTCACTTTTTACGAAAGGAGCTTCCTATTTTTTTCCAGTAATTCAATCTCTCCTTTTCCTAGAATACAACCTGTAAAATAAAGTATCACCCCTTAGAGTTCTTAGAAAATCTACACTTAGTAACAGGTTTCAGTATCTAAACCATGCCAAGCTCCACAATTTAATACTACCCTCGTTTAAGCAACAGGTTCGGACATAGCCGTTTTTGGAACGCTCTCCTAAGCTCACCTTATTTAGACTTAGTATCACAGACAGACTGTGCAGAAGTTCCGTTATCAGCTTTTAATGTACACACTGCATTTTTTTTTTTCGAGGCTGGGAAATCATCAAATAACTTCTCCCGCTCTTGTTGGAGTAAGAGGGCGAGTCACACTTTTACTGACCAAAACCCACCCGTGTTCTCTCAGTTGCCTGTGTGCCAGGGGCCACGTCATCTCTTTCGAACAACCCGCACCCCTGGCAGATGTTCATACTGCTGAGACACAAGCCTCCTCTTTGTAAGAGGGAGTGGGCCATATTCCTCCACGCCCAGTTTTTAGTCGTTGTATCGAGCTCAACTACAGCACAGAGCACTGGTAGCCCAGTGTTTACGGCTGCAACGTACGAGTTGTAGGTCCTTCGTTCGAACCCTAACAGGCACTTTAGTTTGTGTAAATGCTTTCATCACCACTGTTCTCAAAACGACAAAGGAAAACATCGTAACGAAACCGGAAAAAATAAAAATTTAAAGTGAAGAGAATCAGCACTTTTTGATCGTCAAAATACATAAGACAGTCCCCCAAAACGCCCACCCTTTACCACTTCCTAGTGCTTTAGCTGGAAAGAAGAAGTGACGCAACACACTCCCCAGCAGCACAGCTGTCTATTTAGTCGGATGGACTTGATTCTATACATACATAGGCAAAGTAATAAACATCACGAGACACAGAACATTAATATAATTAGTCCTATGTCAGTTAGGCCATATCCCAGAACCAAACATTCGAAGTCATGCGATATCCACTAACCCGCGCTGGGCCCGCGTGATGGGATACAACCCACTTCCTCTCACAGATAGGAAGCCTGTATCCCAAACAGTAGAAACAATGAAAAATTATAGGCTGAATAAGATCCGCAGGTAGCAGACGCCAGCACATCACGCTACCCCAATCTGTCAAATTTCTTTGATAGATTTTCAACTTTATTCCACAAATATAAGGTTCATATTCAATTGGGATTTTTTTGCAGTTTGGGGTAAGAAAGAAAAGAAAAAATGCGTTTATTGGCATTACAGCTTATGAAACCTTAAAACTATAAATTAAACACAACAATGTTATTAATGCAAAAACGGCCTCAGCTCAGCATAATGTCAGATGGCAACACAGAATGCACCACGTGACGCTGATTTTCAGCTGCAACCTAGCTTGATGTGCTAGCGTCTGTACGTTTTCTACTCCAATTGTTTACATTTTTGTCAGATATTTTTGCAAAAGACTATACATTTATCACAAACGAATGCCAGTCACGAGTGCACTTGCACTCACTGTGCATGAATCGTGCCTATGTGTGCGTGACTTTCTGCTGATTGTATGTAGCCGACCTTCTGCACTATTCTGTTCTTGTACGTTAACTCGCCTAAATTAGATCGGAGTTTCCAGGTCTTAGCTTTATAACCTCAGTTCTAGGTCTTTATGTCATTTTGGCGACCCTTTCGTAAGTCTATAGGCATCTAGTGTCAAATAGGATGTGCTTTATTTTATGTTACAATAAAGGTATATTAATGGGCTGGATCCCGAAGGTGGAGGACAGGGTGTTGTGGTGCAGCCTGGGAGAGGCCTATGTCCAACAGTGGACTGTTCATTGATTGAAAAGCATAATAAAGGATCGTAAAGAAGTTCCCTTTCAAAAGGTGTCTATGAAATAAACGATTATGCTTTCTTTCTCTTTCTTCCTTTTTAAAATTACAGGAGCATTCGATATTTGATATAAGTCCTGAAGGTGGTTCATTCCGCTTTCATAGAAAACTCATCAACCTTCTGCCCTACTTAACATAATCAGCCTAAAACGTTCCCACTGCTGGGACACAGGCCTCCTCTCTGTGACCGGGGGTGGGCCGTAAACCAGAAGCGTCCAGTGCGGTTTGGCAGATGTCATACATATATCTACGAAATTTTTTACGGTTTCCTCAAGATGTTTTCCTTCATCGTTTTGAGAGCAAGAAAACAAATACCTTGAACCACATCCAAAGAAGACGAAACAAAAACTTCTGTCTAGTTTTCTTCCCCAAACTTGTAACCCAAGCCAGGAGTAAAAACTAGCAAGTAATACGAGCCTGTCCTTATTACCCGACCACCTAATATGGCCAACTTGATTATGAAGTTAAGGGTACAATGCCATACGTGAGCAGGGTTGGGGCACAATTTAATAACGAAGAACATTACGGTATCAACGTTAACGCGAAAGTTTACGTTTGCGTTTTCTTAGAAGGTTACACGTGGAAATGCGTTTTGGTAGTAACGTTGTTTGTAACTAATATTACGTTCATCGTTTTCATATTAATAGCAGTACAAAAACTTTTTCAAAAAAAAAAAGTTTTTATTTTTCACTTTTTTGTGGTTCACATGTTCTTACCCCTTCACCTTATAAACTGGTGTAAATAATAGACAGACATGAGATTTCAGCAATCCCAGTCCATTTGCTATCATTTATTGAGGAGTTCCGTTGCTTTTCTCCGAAGTTCTTCATCAGATCTTCACCAAATTGAATTAGGACCACTCCGAGAAAATACTCTTCTAAAAACTATCCAAATGGTTTCAAGGGTGCCTATAAAATTTGAAGAGTTCTCTCTATTTCTCCAGAATCCTATCATCAGATTCTGACTTGATGATCTTGGGACCACCTGGGATGTATACCCTTTCAAACCTGTCCTTTCTTGTCCTTTCTTTGGTATTGTTCGTCAAATCGTTGAGCTCCTCAAGTTCTGAGTTGAGCCGTATGATTACTGATACATGCGTGCACTGAATGGACAGGTCCACTCAATCTGTGTGGTTCTTTCCTCAAAAGACCAATTCAGACACCAATCCACATGGTCTTCACATGATCTGACCAAGATTATGTCTGGACTATAAAAGAGACCTCTGAGTTTGTTTCGGCCTTTGAAAGTGACCTCTGAGTTTGTTTCGGCCTTTCTTCTCAGAGTAGTCAGATAGGAAACGTCGACCTCATCTAGTTTAAAAAAATATGATTGACGTGTAAAAGTGTTTGTACAAACCTACTTACAGAAATAAAATCATTTATCATTTAAACAAAAAAAAAAAATACAAATCGGTCCAACCATTTTCGAGTAATCTGGGAAAATACATAAAATAGGTGAATTGAGTCGGTTAAAAATGCTTCTGATTGACATAAATGGGCCTCAAATTGAGCAGTAGGGGTAATACACTAATAGTAGAAATGACTTTCTTTTTGACAATTCAACAAAATTCATTGCGTTATTTACGTTGTTGAGCGGACAAATTTTCGAAAATACTAAGCAATGGTTCAAAATTATTCGCTTCTGATTTATAGTGTTTCGCAATTAGGATGCTGTTAAGCTTAATTTTTGACTTTCATTTCGGTCTGTTTCGCTGAGCATACAGTTTTCATCTTTTATTGCAAGCCCTTAAACGAGGGAAACCCCGGAACATCGTCGTCAAGATTTAATCATTTAATCATAATCTGCCCAGCGTCTAGTCGGCATCCAGTCAAACCGGATGCAGCTGAATACCAGTATTTCATATGGAGCGATGGCCAATCTGACCTCCAAAACCCAGTTACTGGGTACGTAGTACGATTCCCCTTGGTAAGGCTGGTTGTCAGACTTTCAGGCTTCTGCTGACCCGTAACGACTGTCAAAGGTTCATGAATGACAGGCAAGACCTTAACGTGCTTTTTCGGGACACGGAGATGTACGGCGTGTAAAGATGATTTCCCATCCACTGAACAACCGCGGCAAGCGTAGCTTAACCTGATTGATCGAACCGTGTGGCTGTTAATACGCCACAATCCCCTCATGATTTTGTCATTTAAGATTCATAATTATTCACCATTTAATCACTAGTTTCGTAACGGTAAGTTACATTATATCTATTTATTAATACATAAAGTCAAAACGTTGTATCCCTTTTTACGAAAATTACGCTGATGGATGAGTATGAAACTTGGCGCACAGTTAAAGTTTTATGGAGAAGGAGTGCATATAGCTAATATTTTTATAATATAATGCATTCGAAATTCATTAAATTTCAAAATAATTATGGTCAAATTCAACCAGTTGGCCGACCACATTTAATTCGTAAAAAATAATAATTTACAAAATCAAAAAACCCGACTCGAGTTTTTTGATTTTGTATTTTTTTTCACATTTTTTAGTTAATATAATTATTATTGACGTTAATCGTTAATGAGACCTATTTATGAAACCCTTTATTTTGATACCCCACTCAATAGGGTTTGAGAATTGTTTTTTTTTTTTTGGAAGATACTAAATTGCGCCAAAAATCGGGTGTTTTAATATTTTTCAATTTTGATATACCAGTGTCACTCTCACAATTAAGACGAATCTAACGGCACCTCTCAAGCTGAAATCGATCAAGCCGTTTAGGCTACAGAGCGTGCTTAAGAAAAAAATAACCCTCCTTCTGGTGCAGTCGGGTAAAAAAGTAGGTAGTCTGTGGCATGACTACACAAATTTCGTTACACCAACACAAAACACGTTAATGATCAAACCAAACATATTCAAGGAACCAGGCAAAATCTGGTAAATGTCTCACGAATGCCTTTAATAGCCGATAAAGGTCGCTTCATTAGTTTTTATTGTAACTACCCCACCCATATAATTATGGACGTGTGTGGCTTGTCAAATGTCCTGACTGAGCTGATGTTCTCTTGTTATCTGAGGTCTATGTAAGTCGTTAGTTAGGTCTTTAGTTGGACCTAGATTATTGCGTGGCTTTGTAGAATGATTAGGATAACTTTTTTCCGTAGGCTTTATCGTTTCTTCTTTGTGTTGTTTTGTTTTTTTTTTTGTAAATGGCGGCTCGTGAGCCACATGCGGCTCTATGGATGTGACGCTGCGGTTCTTTAGTTCCATACGCAAATATTATTTATTTTCCCTTCACCTGGCGAGCTATCAAGTAAAAAAAATCGCGAGTTTGCAAATGGCGTATAATAGGCCACCCCCCTTTTCGGTAACCTTGCGTTTAAACCCCGATTTCACGCAATTTAACATGAAACCAATAATAACTGTGACTTGTTTCGTAATCTGTATGATATTTTAAATTTTTGTGGTTCGTTGAAAACTTTAAAATTTTGTAAATTGTAATTTTTGACTCTTCCGACTCAAAAGGTTGCCGACCCCTGACCTAGGAGGCTGTCGACTGCTTAGTTGGGCTTGCCTGTGGTGTGGTCCTCAATAAATAAAAGCCTCCAGCCAGGGCTTATAAACCTAAAAACTACGCGACTACACGCTAAAGGCACGCCCTGTTTTTTTTTTTTTTTTGCTGGTAAATCATCAAATAACTTCTCCCGCTCTGGGTGGAGCAGGAGGGCGTGTCAGACTTTTACTGACTAAAACCCACCCGTGTTCCCTCAGTAGCCCGTAGGCCAGGGGCTGTGGTATCTCTTTCGAACAAAACCGCACCCCTGGCAGGCATCGGCCCTTGCGGGCCCCATCATATTTTGTGCTGACATCTCATTGAGGCGCGCGTGGAACACAACGCACCGTCGACTTGGGCTTGGTCCTTACCGGACAGCGAGCTACCCATTACTCGCCGTCCGCAAGGTCATGACTACGGTGGCCGGAAATCGGCCTGGGATTCCCAACGCACAGGGCGTCTCCGTATCCTAAGGCACCCCCTGTGAGGTACGAACCTCGGCTTAGAGCGTCGTTGCTGGGGTCGAAAGGGACGGGTTGGATCGGAATTATTTTCTTTAACTTGAGGTTGTCCTGGTCGTCTTTTATAGATTGATGTTTTTGGTAAAGAATCTCAACCCATAAGATTCTAGTAAATATATGTTTCGTTTACACGGGTTTCATAGTGGCACAAAAAGTGATGCTTATCAAAGAGGTACAGGCCCTAAACGAAAAAGGCAAGCATTGCAATTGAGCTCGCTCTTTCAGTGTATGAAAAAAAAACGTTACCGTAATTAATGGCTAATATTATCGTAAACAATTCTTCCGCCCGAAGAGTTGCCAAACTTAAGTGGCAGTGGGCAGGGCACGTTGCTCGCAGAACAGATGGCCGATGGGGCCGAAAGGTTTTGGAGTGGCGAGCGCGTACCGGAAGACGTAGAGTGGGAAGGCCTTCCACAAGGTGGACCGATGACCTTGTGAAGGTCGCGGGTATCTGCTGGATGTGGGAAGCACAAGACTGGTCGAACTGGAGGAGCCTGGGGGAGGCCTATGTCCAGCAGTGGACGTCTTTCGGCTGATATGATGATGATGATGATGATGATGATGATGATTATCATAAACAGCATATCATCGTAGTCAGCCCGAAGCTGCAATGGCTCTTTCTTCAAAGGCCCTTCCACACATGGCCCTGCTTTTTTAGTCTCACATAACATCCTAATAATATAATGTTTGGACTCTAAAAGAGACTAGAACCCCTGAGTTTGGCATTAATTCTCAGGGAACAAACATCTAGTTTTAAATTATTGACCAAAAAAATATTGACATTTAATAGTGTCTAAGGCCTGAAACTGCGTTAAGCGGACGCCCGCACGGTTTCATACAAATGTGCCCCGTAGCGGTCCCACGCGCGGGTGTCCGTCGCGGGGTAGGCTACTTTAAGTCGCGGTAGCACGTTCCCGTGGGATAATTTCCGACATCCACGCGGATCCCGCGAAGCCGCGGGCAGCAGCTAGTCTTCAATAAAATGTCCCCGCGACTGACATCATTACGATCCCACCTCGCGTGTCCACGCACATAGACCCGCGACGGTTGACCGTCGCGGGCGCCCGCATAACGCAGTTTCAGCCCTTAAAGATCGAATTACATAAATAAACATTTGATTTCAGTTCAAAACAGAACTACCCAAAACTGTCATCATCAAACAAACAGAGAACTGTACTCAAAGTACACTAATTTCATCATCAATATCAGATGGACAATGACGAATGCATACACGTTCGGACTGTCTTGAGACCACGGAGCCAGAGACCAAGTTTGGGATGCTAGCTTGTCGCAACAAGGTCACGTTGTACCGCATGTAGACTAGGGTGTACATGTTACACATAACTTTCGGACAAAGGGTCAATTCTCGCATTTCTTAAAACGTTCTCAACCTGTCAAAAATACAATCAAATTATTAATTACCTACATTTTTGACAAGTTTTGACATTGATGAGATGAGATTGCGACTTGAATTTGTATGGTTTCTAAGTAAGAGAAGTGGCCTTCAGGTCTGTCACATAAAACGGAAAAAAAACTACTAAACATAAAGTTAGCACTCTAAACGATAGCCTTAAATAAATATTATTGATTTATTTAGCCAACATTTTAAGACATAGGCGTTCAGAAACTAAATGATATGTTGAGTTGTAAAAATGTCTTATCTTGTCACATAAATTATTGGCGGTGTATTGATAAATTACCTGAAACACATTAGGTGTTCAATTCTTGTAGTTGTATTTCATCATAATCGATATTGCAGTTCAATCAATTTGAGTTCGAACGTTTATTACTACAATACTATTACAAGTCAATTGATAACCGATAAACGATGTTACATCATTGTTTCATGTCACTTGCTTAGCATGTGACAAATTAATTGTCTACTACAAAATTGAGGCTAAATGAACGGCCTGAATTCACCTTCAGAATGATTTTATTCACACAGAAATTGAATTGATAAATTATCCCAGAACCATCTACCATGATATCTGTATTGTTTTATTAATAAACGAGCTTGCAATCGGATATTGAAGGACCGATATTCTCAATTTATTAAAAAGTAAGGTGCTGAACTAAGAGATATTCTATTAGTAGGAATTCGAAGCAAGAAGCTATCAAATTCTTACAAATATAAGGTATCTTAGTTCACCGTGACTTTAAGCCTCCTCTAACAACTTCCAGTGAGTCCTATCTCTCACAACTCTTCTCTAATTTGGACTCGCTCTAATCTTTAATTCTTATTCCCATTCTTTGGCTTCCCCTGTTCCTTTTGCCATCTCTACGGTACCGTTCTGTCACAACATTACTCCACTTGTCTTGCCTCTTCACATGTGGCCTGCCCATGTTTTATTGTTATATTTTGGTTAAAAACATCAATAACTTTTGTTTTTTTTCTTCTAACCAGAGTATTTCGTATCTTGTCACGTTTTTTTTAAAACCAGTCATAGTTAGGGTGTTACTAATTCCCACGAAACAGATGACAAATAAACACACATTGTAGGTATCGAAATTCAACATCGGCATTGCACCCAACACAAAACCGTCAATAAACAATTTGTCCTACATTTCCTTCCAACATTGCCCCCCTACTTTCAAGCTACCCTTGGGATGTACACGCCACAGTCGCATAACGTTTAAGTTTTCATTGTAGCACAACTGACACCCGGTATTTTGTCCTTGCATGTTGACAAATTCTTAACAAATGTGACTTCGGAATTGTTCGGGCTGAGTTCGGAAAATTTAAAGCTTGAAATGTTTCTTTCAAGTTTTTTTACGATTAAATTGAATTTTTGCTGTGTTCATTTTTCTGATGGCTTTCTTTAAAGTAAATAGTAAGTGAGCTTTTTTGTCCTTATTACTTTTACTTTAAGGGTAACGTAGGGACTATTTTAAGATGCTGCATGGCATTAGAGTAGTTTTGTAAAACTGCCATTCTTTCTACAAAGAGATAGAATTATGAAAACTTTTTCAAGCGAATTTCATCAACATCATTTCAGCTGAAAGACATCGTCTGCTGGACATTAGCTTCTTCCAAGCTCCACCACTTCGACCAGTTCTGTGCTTCCCGCAACCAGTGGAGTCCTGGTGATCAGTCCACCTAGTAGAAGGCCTTCCAACGAGTACGCGGTCGCCTTTCCATAACCTTTCGACCCCATCGGCCATCAGCTCCGCAAGCAATGTGCCCTGCCCACTCGTACTTAAGTTTGACAATTCTTCGGGCCATGTCGGATACCTAACCAAGGTATCCGACTCCAAGAAGCCAAGGTATCGGGCTCCTATGGATCTGTTCATTTCTCACATTGGGAAACTCCAAGCATAGCCTTCGTCATTGCCCTTTGGGTGACTTTTAGCTTTCTAATAAGGCTCATTGTGAGCGAATTTATTTGGTGTCATTTAATTATTTCACTACAATGTGGTAGCTGTGTCGTCACAGTCAATTACCAACCCAAAACAAACAATTACTACCCAATTGTTTGACCTGCATCACAGCAGAATAAAGGTCAGATTCGAACAAAGTTAAAACAAAATACATTTTCAAATCGTAAAATGTAAACCGGAATCCTGAAAACTTTGTTAAAATACGATATCAAACAACAATACAAAATATACTTCATTTTTACCTACACAACATATGTACAGTAATTCGCACTTCAGTCGTAACATACTGACATTAACGGCGCTTTTATGCCGTCGCAGTTAAGGCGATTTTCATAGTGCAAGTTAGATCACTATGTGCGGTTGACTGTAAATACATAACAGATGACAAAATATGCTTGACGAAGCAGAGAGACCTTACCCGGGAACAGTCTAGTTACGGAGACATTAAAGATCAAAGTTCCACCATTAAATACACCCCTAAGTAGAATATTTTGCGTACGTTACATCGCATAATCCGCCTATAAGACTCCCACTGCTGGGACACAGGCGTCCTCTCTGTGGGAGGGAGTGGGTCGTTATCCACCATGCGGGCTCAGTGCGGGTTGGTAGATGCCACATGTCTCCAAATTTTTGGTTCTAGGACATTCCGGTTTCCTTACGATGTTTTCCCCTTCACTGTTTTGAGAGCGGTGGTGATGGAATAATTTATACAAAGTAAAGAGCATGTGTGCCGCGGCCGACACAATTGGGCCACCACTGCTCGCGTTAAATTGCACGCTGCCCTTAACAGAGCTTTTTTACAACCAAAAATAAAAATCATTTCTCAGCAATAATTACTGCTCAATCTCACTTAGTTTTATGAACAGAACAAGTAGATAATAACGAGACTTTTAACACCAAACAAATACAGTTGTGCAACAAAGCCACTACTATATTCTATCAACAGTCACCTAGCAAAGCCTGAGTGATACTGAGCGATACTGAGCTTCGAAACTGACGTTTGACAAAGCACCGCCAACTTTTGATGCGCAATACAAATCACGTGAACACCTTCGCCTTAATTGATAGCGTCAATTAAATTAACGGCAGTACTTACACGGAATTTACTTGAACATTTGGTAGGCGAAGTCTTCATTACGGGTATATTGTAAATCATTAGTTATAGGGAGTCGCAAGTGAGATGTTTGAGTGAAAGTGTTTGGAATTAAGTGGTTCAGTTTTGGGCTTGTATTTAAGAAATTATTATTAATTAGACAAACTTAATTACAGGGCACCACTTAAGCACATGAGCCGCTAGCAAAGGGCTGGCCCTAAGCGCCGCAGGAGACGCCCTGGGCGTCGGAAATACCAGGCTGATTTTCGGCCACCGTAGGCGTGGGCATGCGGACGGCGAGTATTGGGTAGCTCGCTGTCCGGTAAAGACCAAGCCCAGTCAGTTTTAGTCAGTAAAAGTCTGACCCTGCTCCACCCAGAGCGGGAGAAGTTATTTCATGATTTCCCACCCAAAAAAAAAAACAAAAAAGCCCCTAGCAAAGGGCTATGGATCAAGCATACGAAAAAATCGTACGACGCCCTGCATGTTCTTTACAATAATGCCTTCAGGGCGCTGATGAAGCCGACACGCGCGTCGGGTATGTTTGCGGGCGCAAACATAGATGGATTTGCGGTGATTATTCGCAAGAGAGTTGTGTCCCTGATGCGCCGCATACGAGGCAGTTCCAACAGCTACCTACCTTCAGCTGTTCGCATGGAGGATGGATCCGGATTTGGATTGCCCAATAATTCGGTACTGGTGCAAGATCCATGTTGAGCACGCCGGAACTAATCCTAAATATAGACAAAGATGAAACACTTTATTTGTATAATTGTAATTTATAATGTTTTTATTGATGACTTTGGTAATATTTTATCTTTTTTGTAATCATGTAATTAATTCTTATTTTATCTAATGTTTATGACTGGTTCTGAAATAAATGAATTTATTATTATTAAAGGAATTTTTGTCGGTTATCAAAAAGAAATCGACATCGCGGACACCTCGTATTAGATGGCAGGACAAGCAGGAGAAAACACACGACTTCTTTCGATCCAGGGCTAAAGTGGACCACTGTGTCCACTTTAGCCCCGGATCAAAAGAAGTTAAGGCTTTTGCGCAGCAGTGGGATGATGTGGGCTAACAGAGACAATATCTGGTATAAGTCATATTGACTAAATTACGGATATATTCAGCCAAAATGTTTTTAATTTAACCTAGCTTTAGCATAGGTGACGAAAACCCTGCTAATAAATTATTCAAAGCAAAAAGCGAGTTCGCTAGGCCATTCACCTGACTAATTTCCATATTAAAAACCAGCTGTTTTTCAAAAATTACCATTAATATCATACGCAAGAAGATTATCAACACTAACGTATAATATGCGAAATAAAATTACCATACGCAAGCATGGTGCTACCGTTAACCCTAAAATGCGGCGTTTACTTTAAAACAAGAGTGTTACAATAAAGTGGGCCGTTAATTATAGTCAGTTTACAGGTTAAGCTCACCTTAATTTGTAATGGAACAAGCTTTTACGGGAGGGGCTGTATTTTTGCGTGTTTCTGGCTTTTAAAAGCAGGGTAGGAACATGTTGAAATGGGGGTTTAAAGCGACAGTAATCGAGGTTTTTTATAAAAACCGACCTACCGATCGACCTTCTGTTTCTCGACCTTTTTAACAAAAATAACAGTTCTTCATCTACACATGAAAGAGTTGGCAAGAAGACCTGGGTGCTTACCGCGAAGTCTGGTTTGAAGTGGCGCGAGTGGCTTGATTTCCAGGAGGAAAGGTGATCTAGACTTCAGATTGCTTCATTACTGATTCAACAAAACACTGAAAAGTACTGAAAATTTTTCCACTCCTGACTCAAACACAAGCAGTTGATTGATAAGGGTGCTGCCCCATAAAAATAACAATTTGCACCACATACCCCAAGACAACCCATCACAACAGGTGAAGGAACATAACACCATAAAGATAGTTCAGCCCACCAAGTAAATACGATCACATAAAACCAAATGGGGCCCGAAATGTCCCACATTAGGGCTCGACAGGGGTCAATAGGGACTATTTAGGGCCCCAAACATGGTAATGTCTTGGTAATGGCTTCATTATCATGTAGGCACTTGAGAATTGAGCTCGCAAAAAGTTTTTATGGAAATATGTTCATTGTAACTGTGTTTATTAAAGGTCATTTTTGGGATAAGAGTTCCAGTGCAAGAGTGAGAGAGAATATTTGAGTTTAGACTTCGGAGTAAAAAAAATATGGTGGTCAAAAATTCGAAATAAGTTTTGAAAACTGAATGGTTACGGGACGTAACGTGTTTTGCTGGACGTAAAATAATACCACCCTCCCATCTCCTCCCTTGGGTGTCGTAGAAGGCGACTAAGGGACTTACTAGAGAATGGGCAGCAGAGTTCTCTCTATGCATTTTACCACCATACTGCGATCGCCAACCCGCCTGCCAAGCGTGGCGATTACGGCAAAACCGCCCTTTCGAGGGTGGCCTATGTCCAGCAGTGGACGTCTTTCGGCTGAAATAATGATGATGAAGGGTTATGCAACATTATAAACAAATGAAAACTAACCACCAACTGACCAATAACGTGAGCATTTCAGGGCTCAAACGGAGCCATAATTATGTGCTGATCACGCAGTGGAGTCGAGTCAAAAGTTAACACATCATCTGGTTAGCCTTTTGCAACTAAATACCTGCATATAATATGGAGCGATCTGATCTCAACATCCCAATTACTGGATAATACGATACACCCTGACACCGATATACCTTGGTAAGACTGGTTGTCAGACATTCAGCCTCTTACCTCCCCGTGACGACTGCTAAAGATCTACAAATGACAGCTGGGACCAACGGTTTTACGTGAAGGTCACCCATCCAGGGACCGACCTCGGCAAGCGAAGCTTAACAGAATTTTTTAGCCACACCACAACTCTTTAAAAACCTCGTTACATGATCATAACAACCACCAGGTTTCTCTAAAACCTAGATACATATAGAAGCTGTTTCGGAGCCTAAGTGATGGTTAAGTAAGCGCAGTTAGGGGTCCCAGGCATCATTAGTACAACGATCGCTATTCCAATTTATTAGGTTCGATAAGCGCGGCTATAATCTAGATATCGGGGGACGTAAGTGTTTTAGGCTGGTTGCACAAGGCTCTAGTGATTATTTGAGTGACTAAAGTTCGACTAAACGAGCCTCCTAGTTGGGAGTTGCCGCGATGCGTCTGTCACATGGTTTTTTTATTGATTTGAAGTTTATCAGATCTTCTTTTGAAAATACAGGGATGCATTTGTTTCTTCAATAAGTACCATAGTTTAGACGGTAGTTCTGGACGCTACAATCAAAAATCCACCTTTAGGCAAAGCAAAGGCGTGTTCTGTTTGTAAACTGAAACTAAAGTACCTATTTCTGTCTAGAAAACAGAAGGCTTATATCAGCATGCTGCATTCACAAATCTGTCATTACACGACTACCAATATCTTCTTGACCATTCAGAGTGCTCGGTTAAGTGGTATTTTAACAATATTTACGGAATCATATGAAACGTTGTTCCGTGTGGCGATGTGAAAGAATAGCACCATCCCTTTCTCAGCAGCGTTCTCTATGCATTTTACCAACATACTGCGATCGCCAACCCGCCTGCCAAGCGTAGTGATTATGACAAAAACCTCCCTTGTGCTTGGCTTTGGCTTATGTCCAGCAGTGGACATCTTCCGGCTAAAATGATGAATGATGATGAAACGTTCTTTAATAGAATATAAGGTTTTTTTTTAGTATTATGATAGTTACGTAACAAAAGATTTATTCAAATGTATCCAATCGCAGATCACGACTAATCGCGAAATCATAGCCAACCTTACTCTTAAATGGCGGAACTAATAAGCCAGAGAGGCTAATATTAAATTGAAACTTGGTACATTATTGTCACCCAAACTTGAACTGTCTCCATAACAAGTAAGCCTCAACTACGCTATATAAACTTGACTAAGTTATGTGCCTCAAGTTGAGGTGGTATCGCGTGAGGCAAGCGGCCATTTTGATGTAAATGACAGAAATAAGATGGCGGAAGATAATGCAAAGTTTTTGGTGGAGTGCAGTTTTATTTGAGTTTGCGTTATAATTAATATTGTGTTATTTCCGTGTTATCATCGTCATGATAACTTGAAGTTAGTTATTTTAAATTATTATTAAGGTAAAGATGTTATCTTCTATTTGCCTTAAAATTGAGAGAAATGGACCAACATTTTCAACACCAACACAACTACCTTAACACATACACCCACACAATCACACACCATCAGATATACACACAGTCACACACCAACAGATATACACACAGTCACACACCATCACATATACACACAGTCACACACACTATAAATCACAAACAACACACATTAACAACATATTAGGTTATTCTCTATTCTCTTTTTTTAATAATTTTTTATTTTTTTATTTAAGTTGTTTTGTTTTTGTTTTATTGTAAGTTTTATTGTATATTCTTCTCTATAGATTAGAAGAAATTAAGAAATTTATTGTAACGTACCATTATCTACATGTATCAATCAATGTAAACGGAACGAAGGAGCCTGGATCTCACGACACAGGGAATCCTAGTGTGAGTTCCAGGAAGCAACGCATTTGAATGTAACTTTTAAAACAATAAATTATTCTTATTCTTATTTTAGGGAAAATTGCATCCTAAATCTGAGATTTTTCAGTAACAACCTAGGATGCAAATTTGATGACAAATATGGTTCTTTTTGGCCGTTAACTGTTTTGCATCATGCATTCAAGTCATCTTTCTGTTAAGAGCCACGAGTTCCATTATTTCCACATGAAACTTCTTACCTTTTGTAAAGAAAAGAAATGTCTTTAAAGTATATTTTTACCCATTACTTCTCAATAATAATATAATAGTAAGATTATATTGTCTAACTATCATATTCCCATTTACACCCAGAAATACCCAACCTGTCATATTAAGTACCTCTATAATTGCATCACCGCCTCTATCTATCCTTAAAGATATGTACCCTGTCGGAAGTGCCCCAAAACTACGCAGTACATGTCGTTAGTAAGATAGTATCTAATGAGTTAAGTTGTACAACACAACAGATTATCTATATCTATGTTTGTAGCATAAGTTTGTTTGACTTGCGGTTTGACTGTACGTGGTACTGGTATCGTGTAGTAGAAGAGATGTAGGTGCTACATGACCGTCAGAAATCGTAAAGGTTATTAACAAAAATTTCCGGACGTAAAGAATAGCACCAGCCCATTTCTTCCCGGGGGTGTGGTAAAAGGCGACTAAGGAACTTACTAGAGAATGGGCAGCAGCGTTCTTTATGCATTTTACCACCATACTGCGATTGCCAACCTGCCTGCCAAGCGTGGCGATAATGGCAACCCCACTCCCCCGCAGTTGGGGAATCAGTGTGAATATGTGATGGTCCAGCAGTAGACCTCTTTCGGCTGAAATGCTGATGATGATGAAATGACAAAAAATTTGCCTCTAGATAGATGAATTTAAGCATATACACCAGAACCAGAGCCACAATGACATCACACAAAAATCCTACATCGCGCAAGCAGACTCGAATGTGTTTGATCACACGTGCCGGTCGTCAAATATCGGGAATATTATGTAAGCATCTTTAAAACGGCTATCTTGCCAAATTCGAGTATATAACTCATTTTGAAAAATCCTGTCTAAAAATACTACAAAAATTATAAAAGGAATGTCAAGTTAATTTAATTACACCCACATATACTTTTGTGACGTAAAAACATTTTATTTATAACCACTGACTGTTTTACGTCACAAGCTAAAAATAAAATAAAAGTAAAATTTACGACACATTAAAAGATATAACAAAATGATAGATGATCTATTTTCACATTACAGACTTTCTCAGAATATAGAGGTGATATAAGAATGCGTATGACGTAATCATTTAATTTGCTATCTTTAAATATATTAAAGTCAACTTTGACTTTGAAAGATAAAGAAAGAATTATGGAAGTGCCTATCACAGAGAGTGCGGGAATGTGACTCCTACATATAATTATTCAAAGTATTTTATTAATGTCGATAAAGTTGAGCCTTGTTGTATAGACTTCCTTTGAAAGGTGTTGCTCGTATGGCTATAGATAATTAATTGATTAAATTTACTAAGAATCTCCAACAAAAGATAAACAAAAATCTTTTTTTTTTCTTTTTTTTTTTGGTGGGAAATCATCAAATAACTTCTCCCGCTCTGGGTGGAGCAGGAGGGCGTGTCAGACTCTTACTGACTAAAACCCACCCGTGTTCCCTCAGTAGCCTGTATGCCAGGGGCTGCGGTATTTCTTTCGAACATCCCCGCACCCCTGGCAGGCATCGGCCCTTGCGGGCCCAATCACTTGGTGCTGACATCTCTTTGAGGCGCGCGTGGAACATAACGTGCCGTCGACTTGGGCTTGGTCCTTACCGGACAGCGAG
This sequence comes from Polymixis flavicincta, assembly GCA_949987655.1. Taxonomy (NCBI): domain Eukaryota; kingdom Metazoa; phylum Arthropoda; class Insecta; order Lepidoptera; family Noctuidae; genus Polymixis; species Polymixis flavicincta. The sequence continues at coordinate 19,489,740 of OX465172.1, read as the reverse complement.
CTACCCATTACTCGCCGTCCGTAAGCTCATGCCTACGGTGGCCGGTCAGCCAGGGATTCCTGGCGCCCAGGGCGTCTCCTGCGGCGGTTAGGGCCATGAGGGCGCATATACTGCCTCTCCCTCACGTACGCCGCCTCCCTCTTCGAATATTATAAAGCTGAAAAGTTTGTTTGATGGTTTGCCTGAACGCGCTAATATCAGGAACTACTGGTTCGAATTGAAAAAATATTTTAGAGTTGGATAGCCCATCTATCGAAGAAGGATATAAGCAATATTAAATTACGCTAGGAAAAAAAGTCACGAATACAAAGTACTCGCACGGCCAGGCAGGGTAGAAGCTGGTCATCTGATAATTTACTCAAAATAAAAATAAAACATATTTTGTAAACTATTGATACTTAAGTAATCAAATATTTAACTGTTTCATCATCATCATCTGCGTCACCTTTTCTTAACTATTTTCGGGGTCGGTTTCCTGTCTAACCGGATGCAGCTGAGTATGAGTTTTTTTCTTGAAGCGACTGCCTATCTGACCTCCACAACCCAGTTACTAGGTAACACTATTCAACTCTATTTCTACTTAATTAAAAAAATATCCTAATAATAAATTCGGATCGGTGTCCAATGATTAAATACCCTTTTTTTAACACGCTTTTGTTCTAGCGACCTCGACAGTTGATCTATTATATCTAGAAGTATTGTAATTTTATGTTTCGTAACGTTAATTACGTACCTACCATTGTATGGAATCAAGTTCTTTTAACATAACAGACAGCTGTGCTGCTGGGGAGTTTGTTTCGCCACGTCTTCTTCCCAGGTAGAGCACTAGGAAGTGGTGAAGGGCGGGCGTTTATGGGGGACCGTCTTTTGTAATTTATGACATTCAAAAAGTGCTGACACCAGCCTAGTTTGAAGAAATGACTTTAGATTTTGATTGGCTTCACCTGTGTTTGTGTGTAACCGACTCCTTTGGACTTGATTTTGACCCACTCCAAATGGTCAGATTTCATTTAAACTTTGCAGACTCATCGAGGACCGATGACAATTCAATGATTTCATAAATTTGTTCCATTATGATAAAAAAATAAAAAAAATATGAAAAGTCACGCTTTTGAGGCGTTGTGTGGCTAAAATCATTGTGTTATAGGTTAAGTTTTTTGGAAATAAATAAATAATAATAGATAAAAAAACTAAAAAAACACGCTTTAAAAACCAAACTAAGAAAGCCGAAAATAATTTCTAAAAAGCGTGGGGTGCTTTTTGAAAAAAAATTATAATCAATCCATCTATTATTTTTAATAATTAGACACGCCACGGTACGTTCGCATCATTCATCCCTATTGACTACTCTACTTTCAAATAATTAAAAAGGACCAATAAACTGGTCCTAAACAGCTCAACCCTCAAATCCTATCATTGCAACACTCGGCTAAAGACAATCAATATGCGCTCACCAATCACTCAAGTACGAAACGATTTTAAGTGTCACCCTAAGAAATATCGAGACGGCACAAAGGAAAATAAAAAGAAAATGGCGCTAAAACAGTAACGAGACTGAATGGAAAAGAATGGTGGGGAAGCGAGAAATAATTAGTTTTTCTTTAGAAAAAATGCGGTTAAGTGACGGTTGTTTTTATTGAGAACTGTTCCGCAGTTAAAGGTTCAGTTGTGTTATTTCTTTAAGTGTTTTTTTAGTTTCTATTTACTAGTTGAAATCGTATTGAGATTAGCAAACCAGGACGCTAAACCCATAGGTGTAAGGGGGTTTTATCAATAGTAGGTAATGCAGATTCCGAACAAACTAAACTAATTCAAGTTTTCTAAACTAATATTATGAATAGAAAAGATTTGATGTATGTTTGTTTCTAACGCTCTCACGCTAAAACGGCTAAACAGATTTCAATAAAATTTGGCACATGTGTAGAACATGACCTGGATTAGGACATGTAATACACTTAATTCCGATATACCCACGGGATCGAGGCTTATGCGAGTGAAACCGCGGAGCTCAGCTCGTAATGAATATAGAAGAGATTATAGATACCTACGTTAATTCACGTGCTGCCTCTTTTACATTCCTGTTTAACTTTAAGGATTTTTGTTCAAATAGATAGATTACTCATAATTTTGAATGTTAGAAATTGTCTACATTGGATTGTAAGAATCTTAGTAAAACAGGTGCCCGCCAGGGGTGCGCTGCCTGACGTGTTGTTCTGCCCCCTGGTAAGTGTTGTTCTGCCAGGGGTGCGGGTTGTTCGAAAGAGATACCGTGGCCCATAGCACACAGGCAACTGCAACACGGGTGGGTTTTATTTAGTAAAAGTCTAACACACCCTCCTGCTCCACCCAGAGTGGGAGAAGTTATTCGATGATTTCCCAACCTCAAAAAAAAAACCGTAAGAAAATCTATCTGTTTAGCATTTTCCCAACTTTGTTGGGGTCGGCCTCCAGTCGAACTGAATTCAACCGAATACGTTGTATTCGGCTGAATTTTACATGGAGCGATTGCCTATCTGACCTCCACAATCAGTTACTGGGTAGCACCCCTTGATAAGACTGGTTGCCAGACTTTTGGCCTCGCCCTGCCCTGAGCTTAACGTCCCACGACAAGAAATTTATCAACAAATAATCATTACATCCAACGAACTTTCAAATGGGTCGACCCATTGAAGGCAATTCTCAAATAAAGGCCTATCTGGATAATGTTCTTGCGTCAATAAAAAATAAAATTGTACTGTGAGAAGAAACAATTCCCTTCCTTAAATAAATATTATTTTTGCCGACGACGGTATTAAAAATGTGTGCTAAGTCTATGGACGCTCGAGGGAGAAGTTCAAATAAGGAAAGTAATGTTTGAATTTAAATTTAAAAAAATTTAAATTTGGATTTGAAGATTTTTGGCATAAATTTATCTGTGTTTTAGTCGATTTATGTTCCCGTGTGCCTCTCAATCTTTAATTTGGGTCATAATTTTACCATCATTCACAGCCTTGTTTCGCCTGCTGGTTTGTATAGGCCTTCACCCTTTTTGTATCATACTGCCCTGGTATGTATTTGGGTTACATTCAATAAACGAAGACCAAAACTACCGGTTTTTTCTTTCGAGGTTAACCAAAAATATTTTAAATAAATATACTTTTGCGTCATGTTCGTCGTCACATTAATACAGCCCAAATAGACTCTTCTCACTCTTACTTACAAATCAAGTCCCTTAAAGCAGTACTAAAACATGCGTCTTAGAACCAAAAATGTTCTCCCTCTCGAAGAGAGGAGGCCGGAGACACACGACACCCAAACATTATTGACTGATTATGATGAAATCAGTAAGTATCTACTACAGAAACCGTTAAAATACCACTAGGCTACACGCAACTACATTTTTTTAAACGCAGCCCTAGGCAACACGCAAATGCAGAATCGACAAAAAACAGCAAACTTTGACGCCACACCTCGCAAAAAGTACTCAACCAGCAATTATTACAGTAGTGATAGGTTCCGTATGCGATCGGACCAGACTCAAGGTCAAAACAATGAGGTCGCCGAAGTAAGAGTGTAACGAGGTCACAAGAAAACAAGCTAAGGTCGCAAGTACAAGGTGCTTAAGACAACACGTTTTCTGTATTTCTTTTTATGTTTGGAATTTTGACGTTTCGAGTGTGATTGTGTTTGTGTCAATTAGTCAGCTGTTTTGTCTTGTATATTTTTAATCACTTGTTGTGCCCGAGGCTTCGCTCACGTGAAATGAGAGATGTCAAGATTGAGTGCTTCGCTCCTAATATTTTCTCTCGTCAAATTAAATCTAGAAGTAAACTGTTGAGGAATACAGACATCATACAAAATCTGCTTATAATGTGCCCACTGCTGGGACATAGGCCTCCCATTGATGTGCGGGAGTGTCCCGAATTGCAACGCGCGGGCGCAGTGCGCGTTGGTAGATGTCACATTTCTTAGAATATTTGATTCTTGGACATGCTGGTTTCCCCACGATGTTTTTCTTCTTCGTTTTTGGCTAGCAGTGTTGAAGAAAGTATTTACACAAAGTGAGCGCCTGTCTGGGTTCGAACCTACCACCTACAGCTTGTAAGTTACGGCCTTTACCACTGCTATACGGAAAATAAACGGATATTATGCAATTTTCTAATCCACCAAAGGAAATTGCGTGATAATATATAGGATATTTGATGACCAGATTGTTACGAAATATTGTGCATAATTTGAACATAATCTATTCATTGGTTTTTGCGCCAATTCTGAACGGGACGATAAAGTCTAAGACATCAGAATCGTTTCCATATCTCATAACAATGACTGTTAACGGGCTGCTAATGAAAAATTGAAACAAAACCCAGTAACATTATTCCTTATCTGGGAGAAGGGGGCTTACTTTCTAACTTGACTTGCTTATTTTTTGACTTATGTATTTAAACGTAACTTATATGACTGTAATAGTTATGCTCATATAATAATGAATGTAAAATGAGGTTGACTGAAACAACCAATGCAACGTAGGTATTGTAACCGCTAACAACTAAGAGTGTAATTTGTCTTATTATTAATTTATTTTTAATTAAGCCAAAAATAATGACATACATATTGTACACCCTATGGGTATGTTACAGAGATACAATAATAGCTAATTATAAGAACTGCCTTGTACGTGTGATAAACAATAAATAAATGAATATGAAAATGAATATGAACTCCGTCAACGAAGATAAAGGCCCGTCCGAAAGTAGTTCGAAACTTCTTAGTGAATCCTACAGCCAATTAACTAACTTTTATGGACGGGCTACAACATATCGGGAGTAGGGCAGCTGTCAAATCGTGTTGTCATTAATTCTTAGTTCGCCCGTTACTTCGACCGAAACTACGGACTTTGTGCTTAGGGAGTAGGCCCGCAGGACCTAAGACCTCATGCTCATCAGTAGCGATTGCGACCACTACACAAACGTGTCGAAGTGTGGGTGTACCTACTAAAGATACATCTCTTCCGAAGTCTTCGGAGATTAGTAGTTTTGATGTTGATGATGTTATTACAAAATATTCTACGGCCTCTCATTGGGCATTTTACCTTAAAAACTGCACTCTCTGTAGTGCCTGCGCCCACATCGACATCGTAGTTAATAATCTAATATCGATGTCGTCCGAAGCTCCCCAGTCAGGTCAGCGGCCTATTAATTTAACCTATTCTGGCCTCTAGATACATTTTATTGAATAACTCGATTCCATTAGTTGAGTTTGTTTGTTTAGAGTGAGTTGGTATGTTCGATGCGGTCTACTTATAGGAACTTTTTAGGTAATTAGCTCTGTTCAGCATTTTTCCATAGAAAACAACAATTTTGTATAGAGTCAGTTCTGCTTTCCGCGGCTGACGGTTGCGTACGTATCTCATACAAAATCGTTGTTTTCTATGGACAAAAGCTGAACAGAGCTGAATAACTGTGAGTAGTCCCTTAATCATCATATGCCTAGCCTTTTTCAACTATTTTATGGGTCAGCTTCCAGTTTAACCGGATGAAGCTGACTACCAGTATTTCACGTTCAGCGAATGCTTATCTGACCTCCACAACCCCGTTACTGGCTAACACGATACCCCTTGGTATGACTGGTTGTCTGACTTTCGGGCCTCTGACGACCCATTACGACTATCAAAGATCCACAAATGACAGCCGGGATCAACGGCTCGACATGGTTATGAGGCACGGGGGGTCTTGGTATGGATAGATGGAAAGCCCATCCACCGAACGACCGTGGCTAGCGTAGCTTTTACTTAGCTACGAGACCCTCATTTTAGGGAATTCATGTTAGTTTTCTTTTGCATTCTTCACGACTAAACATGGACTTTGTAAAAGATTTTATGGCTGGAAATGGAGTTACTACCGAAATTAGGACTAATAACGATGTATGGAAGAAAAGGACTTGCTACGCTGCAAATAATGGGATAAAGGCAAGAGATTGGTGATTACTCCACGACTAAAGATATACTATTGTGGACATCCATATCTATCCATCTTAAGGACTATTTTTGCTTGCAGCGCTCGGCAGGGGCGGTAGGGGGCAGTTAACAGATGAGGTCATCGTGTTCACGAGATTTTGTTTTCAAATTGTATAGATATGGACTTCTTCCATAGTAACTCGTATAGAAGAAAAAAGGCAAAAACTTCCATTATCGCGCTTGAAATAAGTGTGATCGCAATTTTTTGTCGCTAGCAAAGAATCTAAAACCTATCCTTTTGACGCACCTTTAGTCACCTTTTAGATTCCATGCCATACACATAAAGAGGAGAACAGAAGGCCGATTCTCGTAATTAAAATCTCAGCGAGAATCAATGTCCAAAACTTGCCAAAAACGTATGTCAAATACAGGTATTTTTGATAGTTCATGTTCTTAAAATACGGGATTGGCCCCTCAAGTATAGTAATTCTTGATATGGATAACCAAGATAGAAACCACGCCACGTTAATCAATAGAACTTCGCAAGCTGAAATGGAATAAAACCTCTTCCAAAAAAAATACTTTTAGAAATGTATAAAACGCGTATTAAACAGTAATGTGTTCAACACTCTTGTTCAGAAATAAATTGCCAACCTCTCAAAATGAAACTCAATGTTCACAGTTCGTTAATAATACAAATGGCGACACAATAAAAGGTACGTAATTGTAATTAAAGTGGCCGAACTCCCATTAATATGGCCAAATGTCACACCGACTGGCGTTTAGAGGTTATAAATGAAATGGCTGATGTTTACTTGTTATATTGTGGTTATTTATTGTCTATTTAGTATTTATTGTGTGGTGGGCCTGATGTTTCATGGAATAAAACTTTGGGAACGGACACACACTAAGTCGACATTCACAAGGACGTAATAAAAACGAGTCGGGATTTTTTCTCGCACTGGATTTTCAACGCACCGCTGAGATGCACTCTGTTGGATTGTCAATGCTCAGTTCAACACTGAGCGTTGAAAATCCGGTGCAAGATAAAATCCTAAATCCAAATATTTTTACGCTCGTGTGGACGTCGACTAACGGCTGTCCAAATACAGAGCGTTTTTTACACCAGAACATTAATGTCAAATACTAGTGAAAATGGTAGATTTTCATGACATCCGTTAAAATCCGTACCCTCAACCTCATAGTGAGTGAGTGTTCTATAGGAGAATTCACAAGAAATCCGTTGTTTGTAATTAGTTTTAGATGGTACTTTATATTAAGAAAGTATAACCGCATTTATCGCATTGGGTAATCCTGTAACGGTAGATAATTTTAAGAATTCGTCAGGGGCACCCCCGTCAGGAATGAAGTTCCTAACGGTTTTTCTTCAAATCCGAATGTCACGTCCTTTAGTCTATCTTTAAAATACTTAATCTTTATTCCGACCTCATATTGGCTTCAGCACCCACCAAAACCATGAAAACGACGACATCCATGATGGAAAATTTAAAATTTTCGCAGTCCTAATCTTGGATTTTCATTTTCACAACAGTATCGGCTTGCGCACCCTCGAAAACCATGAAAACTATCTCACTCTCTCTCTCCGTCTCGGTGTATTGTAACTAATAAAAAGTCGAGTATTGACGATTTCTACAATTTTACTCCTAACTTCGTTCCAACAATAAGACGAAACCGCTCTTCTAGGAAATCGTAGCTTAAGGACATATTCGGCTAAGTTCGGTTAGACTTTACACAAATCAATCCAGTTTACTCCGAAGGGTTTGAACTGTACCTATAGAATACCCAAATTTCGCCAGTTATATTTAATTCCTATATAAAAGGAGACGAGCCTCTCCGAGCTGTTACTAATGAATTCCACATAGACTTTGGTCTAGTAAAATGACATGACATAGTTAGTTTTCAGGTAGAATTTTAATGGCTTGTAGAATTCTGTGCTATAATATAGCAGAACTTGGTGTTGAACATAAAAAAAGAATGCCAAGTTTATATGAAAAGATTTCAAGATCAACATGAATTGAATTCTCGATCATCAGCATACATATACAGGGTTACTGGTAACTCAACGTATTCCTTGCAGGACGTCATAGTAGGGTTTAAATGCAACAAATTAAGCCACCAAATGTTCTACCGAAATTCAGTAGTTTTTGAATTAGTTAGAGTTTTAGTTTTTTTATGAAAAATCCCAGATTAAATCATTTGAAACCAATTTAAAAATGATTTACGGCGCGACTGTACTGAAATTTAAGTTATTATCATAGTTGACGCCGTAGCAGATCTTTGTTAATAATTAAAAGTTAAATAATGCCTAAAACTTTGGCAAATATCACTAACCAAACATTTAATTTTTTGTAATTTTTGCTATTACTTCATAAAAAATGTAGTCTAGTGCAAAAAAAAATACTACACCTGGTGTACAAATTACTAGGAAAATATCCTTGTCTTATCAGTTATTCAGAAAGGTATGATTGTCAATACTTTTGCATGTGTGCCAGGGAAGAGAACAGTTTTATGGGGGGCAGGTAAAATTGCGAGACGGTCAACCTATTGTTTCGTATTCGTATTATTCGTAGTTTTTACCTGCGCTTGAACTCCAAACACTCAGGGAGCTTTGTGATTGGTCGCTATTGTTCTCTCGGCATGACAGGGGGTGCGATTTTGCAAAATTTGGTCGTCAGCGTTAGTTAGTTTCATCTCTACGTCGCGCAAGCTAGTGTTTTGTTACTGGCTATTTCCCTAACTGTTGCTGCGTATCTTGCTCTTGTGCTGTGCTGTGCCTTCATAAGCGCTGACTATGGCTGCATATTCTAATCCTGAATACGCTGACATAATGTACTGTTACGGACTTTGTGACGGTAACGCTGCTGAGGCGCGGCGAGAATATCAACTTCGCTTTCCCAACCGCCGACTAGTGTCTTCGGATCGACTTATCGACGAATATCTGAAACTGGCAGCGTCCAAAGAAGCAGGCAAGTTGACACTGGTCGTTCCCGGAGATACACGGCTGAAGACGAGGAGCTTATTCTTCAACGTTTTATTGACGATCCTAACACATCGACAAACATCGTAGCGCGTGAGCTTAGTATGTCACAGTGGAAAGTCTGGTCTGTAGTTCACTTGTCAGGCCGACATCCATACCATTACCAACCAGTCCAGTCATTAGAAGAAGGAGATCCGCCGAGACGGCTTGAATTTTGTCGTTTTATGCTAAGTGCCGACGCCGACAGCGAAAACTTTTTAAAAAACATTCTGTGGACCGATGAGTCATGTTTTGATCGTGATGGTATCACAAATTACCACAACTTACATTACTGGGCACCGAAAGCAGAAGCAAACCCTAAAAAACTGAAACCAACCGCATCCCAGCGAAGGTTCTCGCTTAATGTTTGGATGGGTATTATTGACGACAAATTAATTGGCCCACATTTTTTACCCCGAACACTAAATGGGGAACTTTATGAAGATTTCCTCAGAAATCATTTATCAGCACTGCTCACGGATGTACCGGAAGAAAGAAGAGCAAACATGATTTACCAACATGACGGATGTCCAGCCCACTTCCGAATCACAATTCGACAATTGCTGGATGAAAACTATCCAAAAACCGATGGATAGGGCGCGGTGGGCCGATTCCGTGGCCTGCACGAAGCCCTGATCTGACGCCGCTAGACTTTTACGTCTGGGGTCATATGAAAGATCTAGTTTATGTGACCCCAGTAAATTCAATTGAAGAACTAAGGGAGAGAATTACAAATGCGGCGGACCAGATGAGGGCAACAACAACATCTCAGATTAGAGAATAAAGGAATAACATCAAGAATAACAAAAACCGAAGTAAGGAAGCGAATAAGAACATGTATTCGAAACCGAGGGCAGCACATCGAACAAGACGTGTGAAATGTGTGTAATTAAAGTTTTTAATATTGATTAAAAAGAATAATAATGTTCACGATTTCGTTTTTGATTTTTCGAATAATCACCTTTTTGTGAAACGCACGCCTGTACTAAATCAAAAACGATTTTCATAATGTAATCCATGATTTTGTATTAACTTTCATACCTTTTTGGATAGCTGATAAGACAAGGATATTTTCTTAGTAATTTGTACACCAGGTGTAGCATTTTTTTTTGCACTAGACTACATTTTTTATGAAGTAATAGCAAAAATTACAAAAAATTTAATGTTTGGTTAGTGATATTTGCCAAAGTTTTAGGCATTATTTAACTTTTAATTATTAACAAAGGTCTGCTACGGCGTCAACTATGATAATAACTTAAATTTCAGTACAGTCGCGCCGTAAATCATTTTTAAATTGGTTTCAAATGATTTAATCTGGGATTTTTCATAAAAAAACTAAAACTCTAAACTAATTCAAAAACTACTGAATTTCGGTAGAACATTTGGTGGCTTAATTTGTTGCATTTAAACCCTACTATGACGTCCTGCAAGGAATACGTCGAGTTACCAGTAACCCTGTATATATATTACCACACACCATGATAAGGTTTCCAGGCTTAAGTTTAAGTGGACAGGACACATTGCTCGCAGAACAGATGGCCGATGGGGTCGAAAGGTTCTGGAGTGGCGACCGTGTACTGGAAGACGTAGCGTTGGAAGACTTCCCACAAGACCGATAACCTGGTGACGGCCGCAGGAATCCGCTGGATGGGAAAACCACAGAACCGATTGAAGTAGCGGTGCTTGGGGAAGGCCTATGTCCAACAGTGGACGTTAATCGGCTGAAATGATGATGATGATTACACCAAGACATTATCCGTAGGTACAGTGGATATTAGGTCGCGAGTTGATCTCATACCAACATTTTCTTAATGCAACCTAAATTAATGAGTTTTGTTACAATTCGGTGTGGCACAACCATTTAACAAACGGGAAGAACTGTTTGTAATTATGAAAGAGCCGTTTAAGACAACTCTTTACGTTCTCTTTGTATCTTTAATTATACATTCGACTACTCTTAATTTCTCTCTTAGCTACAAAATGGCTACAAACGGACTAAAAGTCTAATTGAAAAGTGCAAATTCTCCTTAATTATTAAGCTCTTTTTGAGAACTGACATAAGAGGTTTTTGGAAAACGCAGTCACTGAAAGCTTCTCTAATATAGTATAGCTACATTTGGCTACTTTGTATATTTGACGAAGAATTTAAAGCTGCAGGCTCAGCGACGCGGGCTGGCTCGAGCAAGGGTCGGACTGATTCAAGCAAGTGTCGGGTTGGCTCGAGCAAGGATCAGGGTAGTCGGTGGAGCTAGATAATAATGAATGCACTATACAACTCTAGTTTTAGTATATCCGAAACCCGAAACACGTATCTAGTATTTTTAAGTAAAGAAATCCATGTACAAAAATTGAAAACTGTATCATGAAAAATCACAAAGATATAAGCTTGTTATGTTACCTAGTTATCTACACAAACATGGCACACCACGCGGCTCCCCACGTTGACCGCGCGTCCAGCGCCGTACTGTGCTCATAATAATTGATAATAAATTAGACAATAGGTACCCAACCCTACGGCGATTGTATTGTAATTAACTGGTGATAACATTTTCCATTACACTTGCAAAACTTTTTAGGGGAAAAATATAACATGGTGTAAAAATTATGGGAAATGATTCAGTTACTTATTCTGAACAAACTATATTCAGGTTTCGCATAAACTAAAAATTATGTTGTAAATTGAACATACTCAATACTTCTGCGGCTCATTTACATTTCTCATGTCTTAACTTGTTACCAAACTGTATATTTGCCCGGTTTTAACAACAAAAGTCGTGTGGCCCCATACAATCGTGTAAATTAAATCGATGTTAAACTTCAGGATAAACGAAGAAAATCGTTAAAAGATTTCATAATTCTGTTTATTGTTATAAAGGTTAATATCCTTTCAGCACTTGGCAGCATTCTTATTGCTATATTAAAACGTTCTTATAGCTCTAAGCAAACTTTAAGTGCGCTTTTATTCCTCTCTTTTATTATTTACGATACCCTATAGATACCTATTTATACCCAAGTGTGTTTTGACAAGCGTGATGAATTTGCTAAAATTGGGTGCCTTTGGAAGTCAATATGAAAGACGCGTACGTGCATATTTTTTTATTAAATTCATTCACTCATGATTATTTCCTTTACCTACATTTGTATAAATCAAGTAAAAGATGCAAGAGCGGAGTCTGAGTCTCCTAATTCAGGCTCTTCTGTTTCAGAGGAAGTTCCAATCACTAGTTATTAGGTTTTACTAGTTAAAATAATAAATAAAATCAAATACTTGATTTATTTGTTTTTTTTTTGTTAAAGCCAATTATTTCATTAACTTCAGCTTGTGCCAGCGACTTCCGTCTACGTGGAAGTCAACTAACAATTGTATATTTCTAAAATATCATTCTAGATTTTACTATTTTAGAATTATCATAGGTTTTTAAACTAACAAATTCTTTTTTTTATTTCCAGGTACAGTTCCCAACAAAATTAAACACGGATTAAAAAAAACGAAAAAAAACAACTCCACAAAAATAAATGTAAGTAGTCAAATCACAGCATTCACCATTTGTTAGCAAGACATGAAAACTGAGTTCATTTGCTAATTACGTGGCGTGGTTAATAAAGTCAGGCGGACGAACTCATTAAAAAATACTGCTGGATCGTAAAACATCTGCCGTTGATAGTACTCTGCTGGAAGGGATGATGTAATTAGATGCCTACCTTATCTTTTTTCCCCGACTTGAAGCTAAGTTTGACAAGTGTAGAAATTGTATGGAGAAACTTCTAGGCATATCTAGTAGTCACTGTGAAGGTGTTGAAGATACAAAAGAGTAGCTTTGCATGCCATTAGGCAATCGTTCTTCGGGTATTAGTACTTATTTTTCGGACTATTGGCAGCTGAGCAGGAAAAATTATACCTAAGATGAAAAGCGCTTTAGAATCGTGTTCGACTGCTATCGTATCGTATTGATTTGGGCATGCAGGTAAACTACACGCATAAAACTTATTAGTAAAAAATATTTAAGAAAGAGCCAATATAGTCCACCTAGATGTTCGAAAATAAAGAAATACAATAATAAACAGCGAAATTCAATTATCAGTAGGGTAATTGCCTAACACACATATATTGGCAATTGATCGTAATGCCTCTTATTTCGACAGTTCAGCCAAGTTCATAGTGTGACATAGTTGAGCAAACGAATTTTCAAACCCATGAAGCAATGAATCCGCAGTTTTCTTTAAAACCCTCGGCTTGTGATTGAAAGGTCAGGTCTTCACAGCTTGCAACTGCTGGCGAATGATTGATCTGTAATGATCGCCTGAGCGGACTGTATTCAGCGACACTGGGTGGCGACAGTCTTAGGACTAAATAAATAAATAATTTGTGAAAACTAACAATATTAACCTAAGTTCCATATTTTGATGTTAGTAACAATAGTGCATTTAAATTTGCACTATTGTTACTAACATCAAAATATGGATCTTAGTCTAAAATACAGTTTTGTTTAATTTAATTTATATTTAAAATGATATATTTGAATTTTTGACAGTCGTTACCGGTCGTTAGAACCCCGAAAGTCTGATAGCCAATCTTACCAAGTGGTATCGTATTTCCCAGTAATTGGGTTGTGGAGGTCAGACAGGCAGTCACTCCATGTAAAATACTGGTATTCAGGGGCATCCAGTTTGTCTGGAAGCTGACCCCATAGTTGGGAAAAGGCTAGCTAGACAGATTATATTTAAAACTAGCTTCCGCCCGCGGCTTCGCTCGTTTGGAAGTCGGAAATTATCCCGTGGGAACGTACTACCGGGATAAAAAGTATCCTATGTGTTAATTTAGGTAATAATTTATCTGTGTGCCAAATTTCATCCAAATCCATTTAGTAGTTTTTGCGTCAAAACATACAAACTTTCGCATTTAAGTATAATATTGGTAAGGAAATGCTCCACTAACCACAGTTTTGATGAGAGCGCAGGCGAGTTCTTATCATTTCTGAGCATAACCCATCTAGTAAACCCCTACATCTCCGCGAATTATAACCCCAGGTACCTACTAGATAGTTGGCTGAGTGCTCGTAATAGCTAATAGTGCCATGCGCACTGATACGACTTATGACATTATGACGATGTAGCACTAGGGAAATTACATACGCGACACTTTTAATTTGTCAAACTGTTTGCTGGAACTCGTATCAGCTTTTAAAAGGTGACACTATGCTGTTACATAATTTGTTGGTGGAATATTTTTTTTGGAAGGAGCTCGTGGTTAAAAATTACAGCTGCCTGGGGTTTTTTTGGGTGGGTAATCATCAAATAACTTCTCCCGCTCTTGGTGGAGCAGCAGGGCGTGTCAGACTTTTACTGACTAAAACCCGCCCGTGTTCCCTCAGTAGCCCGTATGCCAGGGGCTGCGGTATCTCTGTTGAACAAACCCGCACCCCTGGCAGGCATCAACCCTTGCGGGTCTCGTCCCTTTGTGTGATCTAAGGTTAAGTTACGCTTTCCGCAGTCAGACCATCTTTACATGTTGAAACTCCACGGCGCCTCGAAAAACATGTTAAGCCGTTGGTCCCAACTGTTATATGTACATCTTTGACAGTCATTACGGGTAGTCAGAAGCCCAAAAGTCAGGCAACCAGTCTTATCAAGAGGTATCGTATTACCCAGTAACTGGGTTGTGGAGGTCAGATAAGCAGCAGCACCATGTAAAATACTGGTATTCAGCTGCATTCGGTTAGACTGGAAGCGGGCCCTACGACCCCTGACCTTCGATCGATGCTTGCAGTTATCATATTGCGACGAGCAAATAAGAGGTCGAATTTACACAGTTCTCACATTTGTTAGATTCAAAGCCACAAACTTGTGCGACGCGATTTGACGTGATGTTAACTGGCCTTCCACCTAAACCTCGATTTTTATAAATACTGTTAAATTTCAATAGTTACATTGAAATTTAACAAAGTATAAAAATCGCAAAATAAGATGTAGTATTTATAATCAGTAATCTTATCACTATTCGATGACCTCACCACGTGATATTTTGCTATTAAATATAATCTTCAGTTAGGAAATCCCGAAACATGTGTTTGAGTAAAAATGTAAACAATCACTAATTAATTAGGTTAAATCATGTTTTTTTCTAAGCGATTATTATTGCTGTGAAAAAACCTAATGTGGTCGGGAATAAATAAGGCGTAACATTTTCCGACCGACAAAACCGGCGACCTTGCTCAATAAACTCTATTTCTTCTTCCACTCACATTAGTGTTGCCAAGATTAACCTAGAAAGTATATAGGTGACGAAACCATCAGTGAACTTCATCATCATCATCATTTCAGCCGAAAAACGTCCACTGCTGTACATAGGCCTCCCCCAAAAGGGGGGTTTGTCTTAATTGCCACGCTTGGCAGGTGGGTTGGCGATCGCAGTATGGTGGTAAAATGCATAGAGAACGCTGCTGCCCATTCTCTAGTAAGTCCACCAGTGAATTTACTAGAGATAAATCCGATATCATGTCACATGTAAAAAACCTTAAATTTTTTGAAATCTATTGCTTCTTAATAATATTCCAAAAAATTGTCTGCTCAACAATGAAAGTTGTTGAACTGTCAAATATTGAAATTTCAATTTTAATTTTGAAATCATTTCATCATGCAATGACAGCGAAAAGTAACCTCAAAAACTAAACACTGCCATGAATTATAGAGAGTCAGAAAAAATGAATTTCGCGGGTTAACCTAAAGGAAAACCCGAGGTGGATAGCTACGACCCGTGCCTACCAAATGGTGATTTCACCAAACCGTACCGCGCTTAATTGAATTGGCGTAATCTTATTGTCATCATAATCAACCTAAAATGTTCCCACTGCTGGGACACAGGCCTCCTCTCGGTGAGAGGGAGTGGGCCGTAATCCACCACGCGGGCCTAGTGCGGGTTGGTAAGTAAGTAAGTAAAAAAAATATTTGCATAGATTGCAGGTATAGTAAATAAGATGACAGTTAAAATATGGATGATCCTTGTACAGACGCGAGCACATCAAGCTACTCCAATCTGTAAAATTTATTTGATAGATTTTCGACTTCCTACCGTAAGCATAAGGTTCATGTTCAATTGAGAAAATTTGACAGTTTGGGGTAGGTTGACCTGCTGGCGTTTGTACAATCCACCTTATAATAGGCATGCAACATTATTATAACATGAGAGATTTTTTAGATAGGGATTACAGTTTAATAATAATCGTCATGGTACATTCATATCTTTTCTTTTTATACATAAAAATGAATCGCCGAAATGTATGTACGCGCATAACGTCCAAGATGATTCTTTTTTTTTACGTCTTCCTTATTGTCAGGACAGGAGGTTTGTAAATAAGAAAGTTTATAAAAAAAAAAAATTGATCAAAATTATTGTGAAATTATTGATAATTCAACTGATTTGATTTTAATGAAAAGGTTATATTTCCTCAGTCGCATCTGGAGATATTAAATATGGCGGTACGAAGTTCGCCGGGTCAGATAATATATAATAAACATTAATTAAAATATCTGCTGGTAGATGTGTATGTCTTGAGAAAGACAAGATAAGACATGCCGGTTTTCCCACGATGTTTTCCTCCACCGTTTTTGAGAGCAGTGGTCTTCTTCTTAGCGTGTCGATGGCAAAGATAAACAAAAAAAAATTTACGTAACATGTACAGTTATTAAAATTTGTTTAGCCCAAAATTTAGCAACGCGAATACCGTTCGCTGATGCAGCCATTATGTCCTCACGTGTGCAGGTAATGCGGTACAAGATGGGAGGTGAGCCATTGTCTGTGGAGAGACGCCGCACACACACCGGAGATCTGACCCGTCCATAAATCCCCACTTGTAGAGGTTGTCCTTACTGCTACCTACTTGGTTTCGAAGAGCACTGGTGATGAAATAATTTACACAAAGTAAAGCGCCTGTCTGGTTTCGAACCTACGACCGACAACTTGTAAGCGGCCTTTACCGCTGGGCCATCACTGCTCGCCCGGTGATCTTCTACTCAACTAAAACTCATTGATGATTGTGTCATTGATCCCGTCAGCGACATATTTTTGTCATTGATAAAGAAAAATCATCACTCAGCCTATCTCTAGAACATATCAGATTTTGAATTTACAACCTCGTTCCGAAAAACAGTATGAGCTTCCAAAAACTAATAATGAAACATATTTATTCCGCGACCACTCAAACCAACTATATACACTCAAACAATAAACAAGCATTGTTTACGAAAAACTAGCCTCCATTTTTCACCAAAATGCACTCGGGAAGGGAGAGAAGAAAAAAGAAAAACAATGGCTGGCTACACAGGGTTGCCAACATTCAGTTATGATTGATTATGATTGAGTGTGCCAACCGGTGCGCCGTTCATTCTACTGGAGGTTTTTCAATGAAAGCCTCATTTACTTAGGTGAAGGCTGGTTATTTTTAGAAAGGTTGCTCTAAAAGACTTTTTTGTTAGTTGAATTACTTTCGCTTTTTAGGATAGCAGTTTTTTTTTTTCGCTGTCTTGTCAGCCAGTTATTGTCATTTTGATCGTCTTCTTTGAGCTTTTTAGGATAGCAGTTTCTTTTTTGCAATCTTGTCAGCCAGGTATTATCATTTTGATCGTCTTCTTTGAGCTTTTTATAATAGCAGTTTTTTTTTTTTGCAATTTTGTCAGCCAGCTATTATCATTTTGATCGTCTTCTTTGATCGTCTTTTCTCGTAAATTTTAGGAGGTTGCAATCCTTCTGAGCTCATAATCTGGTCGAAATGTACGGAATAGCTATTTTTTTTTTATTACCGATGAAGATTTTTAAACCAGGACGGTCCAAAATTATGTACTGTATCCATGGTAACAGATTACGTGTCAATGTCCCTGCCACCCTGTAGGGCAAGGACAAGTGGATCTATCATCTACGTAAAATTTAAATTACGTATTTTCTTCGTGATAAGATAATTCGGCAAGGGCCATACGATACCATTTTAATTCACGTTCGTGAGATGGGTACTAAAACCGGTCAAGCGGGAGACCAAATTTTTTAGGCTTGATAAACATCATTTTTACGACGATATGGAGTTCTTTTTTTTAAGGTTGGGAATTCATCAAATAACTTCTCCCGCTCTGGGTGGAGCCGGAGCTCGTGTCAGACTTTTACTGACTAAAATCCACCCATGTTCCTTCAATTGCCTGTGTGCCAGGGACCACGGTATCACTTTCGAACAACCCGCATCCCTGGCAGGTATCGGCCCTTGCGGACCCCACCAGTTGGTGCGGACATCTCTTTGAGGCGCGCGTGAAACACAACGCGCCGTTGACCCGGGCTTGGTCCTTACCGGACAGCGAGCTACCCATTACTCGTCATCTGCAAGCCCGCACCTACAGTGGCCGGGAATAAGCCTGGGGTTCCTGACGCTATAGAGTTAATTAGTTTTAAAGAGGTAGTTAAGTATGCTTTGAAATTTGCAAGTGGTTGCGTACAATTATTTGACAGACAAATAGACAGATACACGTCGTAGGCAACCCTAAAAAGTAGGATGGCACGTTTAATACCTTCTGTGGATATAACCCGTAGTAATAAACGAGTACATACACAATACAATCACACATAGTTACCCCCATTCTCTACCCTTTTACACGGTAAATGTAAAAAAATATGTTTGTACGGAGCCTCCATTAGGCGAACATCTTTTTACTTCATTAGAAGCGAGCTATATTAAAAGGTTGAGCTAAAACCGACTATACACTGGTAACATTATGTTGAATAGTGTAGGAATGGTACGATTTATTTTTCACTAAATGGAAGACGCACGATAAAGTAATTGCTCCACTTCCAACAAAAATATTATGTCATAGCAACAAGATATTTACAAGAATAAGAGTTGTAAAAACTCTTTTTTTTTCTCTTTTTTCTTTTTTTCAAAATCGATAGCATCATCATCATTCCAGCCGAAAGACGTCAATTGCTATACATAGGCCTCCCCCAAGCTCCTCTACTTCGACCGGTTCTGCGCTTCTCACATCCAGCGGATTCCTGCCTTCACATGGTCATCGGTCCATCTTGTGGGAGGCCTACCAACGCTACATCTTCCGGTACGCGGTAAAGTCGGTAGCAACACAAACTTATTGGAGAAATTATTTTTATTACAACATAAAATAACATCACGCCTTCTTGCCCTGAAGTGTTAGCCATTGATGTACCTATAGAACACCCATATTTCGCCAATCACCAGTTAAAACATAACTATGTTTAAGTCCCAAGTAATAGGGGACGCCCCTGCCATCAACTGTGCAGAAATCCAGACTCCGGGCTGCTATTGGGAACTTCCAGATTGAAAATCCTATAAACACTTTGCCCTGACCTGGGAATCGAACCCAGGAAGGACCTCATGCGCAGTAAGCAAACAAATATTTTTATTACAATTTGAAAAAAAAATCAGTAATATATTGAAAGTGCAATTGGTATTTCTAACTCCCGATTATAGAGTCCACTTTTTGAACTGCCTACATGTAACGTAACGTAGATACCGCTTTCAATTCCAAAACAACAAAATATTTTAGAATGATATACACAACACATAAAAACATCTACAGGTTATCCATTCAGTCGTTTGCCTAAGTGGAGTACGAATACGAGGCAATAAAACCGAACAGTCCAATCAACCGTACTAAATGAAGTCTAAAAACAAACCGGTATTCGAATAAAACCCGGTATTCGAATAAAACCGGGTATTCACATCCCTAAGCCCTCACTAACAAGTATCTTCATTACATCATTTCGCATTCATGAAACACTCCCCCATTTTTTACTCACATTTCACCTTTAATACACGATCCAATTCACCGCTCTTTTGAAGCTAAAAAATAAAAACTACCCGAGTATAGCCCAAAAAAGTCTGTAATGGAAGAGGATTAAAAGCTTGCACAATTCAAACTAACTGCCAACGGGAATTTTAAGAGGCGAACGTGGCACAACACTAGTTCCTAGGGTGGGGCTACATCGGTAGATGTGAAGATATTTTAATTTATTGCACTAAAAATTTATTCATAATTTAAAGTGACTACTAAAAAGATGGACAGGTTTTTAGCAGTGAAGGTAGAAAAGAATTTGATAAGAGAATACGGAGTAGGTACCTAAATGTCAATGCTTTATTCAAGATTACTTTATTTGGAGTTTACTCATAACCAACCAACAGATTATCTTCAATAGCCCAAAGTTGATTCCAAACCTCAGGTCAAACCTTACGGAACCCTTAATCTTACCTAATAAATTGATCAAAATAAAATTATACTCTAAACATTAAAAACTACCCAAGAGAAGTTTCTGAAATCCTTCTTTCCTACCCACATGTCCAGCAGACAAGTTAATTACAAAATTAAATCACGAAAAGGTTTTCATACTGTTTTATAGCGCGGCCGTTGCGTCCAGAGCGTTTTCCATTTTTGAATTTGAAATGCAAATTAGATTTGAAAAGCGAAGCGAAGAAAATCGCTTGCACTGGAATTTATGTACATGATTTTTAAAATGCTGGGATTTTGATTTTTGAATAAAAATATTCCATAAAAGTTATTTTCAAATTGACGCGGAGTTTACGTCAATTTTTGTTGGGATTTTTTTAATACGTAACGGGTTGCCTGTTGCAAATACGTTCAATTTTATGACGGTTATCTAAATTATTTCAAAGTAACAGGTGATTTAAGTGTTTTTTTTTTTTTTGGCCTCAACTATAATAATATTTTTCGACAACACTTGTTACAAATTCTTAGTTATTACCCTTACACAAAACAGTTCAACATTTTAGCTCCGATGTAAAACCGCCGCTACTTAATGAAGACGTATAGCTCGTTAGCCGGACTTAGCTAACTTGCCAGTAAAAAACCTCGCGGTTTTAAATGTATGAGAGTGTACAAACTAGGTTTAATTTTGAAAAATCCTTCGCTAGGTGAAGTATTGAACAATTATTTTATTTCTCCATTGGCCTCGTGGCTAAGTAATAATAGTTGCACGGGTCGATCCATCAGGTTAAGCTACGCTTGCCTGGGTTGGTCTGTGGATGGGTGACCATCTTTACATACCGAGACTGTCCTTCGTGGATCTTTGACAGTTGTTACGGTTCGTCAAAAGCCCAAAAACCTGACCACCAGTCTTACCAAGAGGTATAGTGTTACCCAGTAACTGGGTTGTGGAGGTCAGATATGCAGTCGCTCCATGTAAACTGGTACTCAGCTGCATTCGGTTAGACTGGAAGCCGACCCCAACATAGTTGGGAAAAAGGCTAGGCAGATTTTTACTGCATGGGCCTCCTAACCTCGATCACGTCTGATGGAAAGCAATTGATGAGGTCTATGGTGGAACTAGCATGCCCAGAAGATGATGTAAAAGTTTATTTATTTTATTTATTAACACCAATAAGTACAACATCTTACAGTTACCCAAGACGATGTTATACACACATATTAAATCATTTATACCTATCCATAAAATACACTTTAAAATAAAATTTTGCAATAAACATAAAAACTAAAAATTCAATAAAAATTACAAATTCAGATATGTACGCCTTCTTCAATCTTCTTCTTAGCGTATCGATGGCAAAAAAATAATTACAATCAAACATCTTTGGCCCAAAATTCCGCTACGCGAACTCCGCTCGCTGACGCAGTCATAAGATCGTCAACTATGCCCTTCTTCAATGCAACCTATATTTCTAAGCACTATTGTTACTAACACCAAAATACTAACAAAAATATGGACCTTAGTCTGAAATAAAGTACAATTTATTTATTTAATGCACCTTTGTGCTCCTGATGCAAATTTCGTCAGGTCATCGAAAACATCTTCCGTCGGCATATTATTAATAATACGAGCGGCCCATTGACGAAAGGGCAAAATTAAATTAGCATTGATGAAAAGGTTTTATCATGACCGATATCGCAGCGACACCTACGGACAAACCTTTGCCGTTCCAGCAGGCTTAGCATGACGCTTTATATTTCTACTCTACCGTAGAATATAAATCGCTTGTCTAAATTTTTCAGTACAAAACTGTCTACACGGAAATGTCATTTTTGTCTACTTTTCCGTCGATAACACGCTTCTCTACGGTTCTCCTTAGGAGTAGGAATGGCTTAGTGGTAACAGTCGCAACTTTCGAGTTGTAGATCGTTGGTTTGAACCCAGACGACGCTATACTTTGTGTAAATTATTTCATCACCACTGCTTTGAAAACGGTGAAGGAAAACAGAGTGAGGTAACCGGCATGTTCTAGAAACAAAAAATCGAAGACAAGTAAATCTACCATCTCGCACTGGGCCCGTGTGGTAGATTACTGCCCACTCTCTCGGAGAGAGAAGGCCTGTGTCCCAGCATTGGGAAAATTATAGGCTAATTATGTATGTTATGTAAGTACCCACGTATTGCCTCCGGCTTTCTTTTAAACTTTTTAATAGTGAAGAAAATATTTCCCGCCTTTTTAACACACTTTTACGCTCCACCAGTGTGTTTGTAAGCATGTTTGTTTGTAACCGACTTCTTTTGTCTTGATTTTGACCCACTTCAAACGGTCAGATTTCATTTAAACTTTTTAGACTTAAAAACTGGGAAATGACGCTTTTGTAGTTTGCAGAACTAAAAAATAGAAAATATAAAAATTTTAAAAATTTAAAAACACGCTTTCAAAACTAAACTAAAAAGCAGAAAATAATTTCATAAAAGCATGGGGTGCTTTTTGAAGTATTTTTATTATCAATTAATATCAAGCACCCCAAGATTTTTTTTTAACTATTTTCTGCTTTTTAGTTTTTAAGGCGTGTTTTTTTGTTTTTTTAATCTAAATTTTTTTTTATTCATGTAGTAAACTGGTAATACTTCTGAAAAAATTCGGTGCACACTTTGATTTTGGCTTCAGTTTTACTGAAACATAAATCAGCAGTCATTTCATGAATAAACCTTTATTAACTCCATGGCTTTGTCTAGAATTCAGCCCACCCCAACCGCTCTAAAGGTCGTGGAAATTACATGAGTAGTCTTGTGTACATTAAATTTGAATAGAAGCACTCAAACTACGTAACTCGGTTAAATTCCCCCAAGCTTTTAACAATATAAACACTGGATTTAACTAGATTTCAGGAAACTACAGTAATAAATCAAACGATTAAAAAAATACAACAGTGGAACATTTTAAGATGCATTTTGCCTTGGCTTGGAATAAGCAAATCCACTAAAAGCCAGTATGCACCTAATAATCCAGTGCTTACCGACGCGCGCCGGTTGCAACCGCTTTAAACCGGATTTTTCCGCTTATTTGAACGCAAATATGACCTTATTTTTTACACATTTCGACGCTACAATTTATCTAGATAGCAATATCGGCTAGATACATAACAGGCCATTTTCAATCTTAATGCTTTTGCCATTAGCGTAAAATCTCTGTGAAAACGGGTATCGATTCCCGAGACGTGTAAAATGACGTCACATTACTCCATGTTATCGTACAACGTCCTGTATTTCGTAATACGATACTAAATGTCATTTTTCATACGACCAGAAAGTGTTGGACCTTTATGAAACTAAGCGTTGTTGCAAATTGCTTGGGGACAGAGGTCTACGTTGAATGGCTGTTATAACGGACTGAAATGGACGTTTTGACCGATTGCGACCCGGTTTTCGGCTTGAACCGGGTCTTATTTGTCATTTGATTGCAGTGAACAGCCTACTACGTCGTTTAGTTGGCCAATAGAATCGATAGAAAGGGTTCCTGATATATTTCCAACTTTATAACCTAAGACGGAGTATAATTATTTACTGTCAAAGAGGTTGGATGGTACCTAATGTATTTTCCTCGAAATCGGAGATAGAAATCTCGTCTGTGAATGGATAGAAAAGAGTCTAGAAAAACGAAGGTAAATAAATAGATCTTGCGATTCGAAGTAAGATTGATACTGGAGTTTTTTAGAAAAGCTGAATACATTGAATTAATAAATAGTTTTCAGATTTGCGATTCTAGAAAGTCAAGGTTGTTTGTAAAGCAATTTAAAATTAAAATATTGTTTTCGTTCACTCCAACAATAAATTTATGTAATTAAATGAACTATTCAACAAAAACACTATTTTAAACAGTGAGGCTTCCTTTGACTTGTAGATACGATATACGCATTTGCCATAATCACTGTACTTGTTAGACCAATTTGTAATTAAAATATACTTTACTTTTATAACACTCCACTCATTGTAATACACCAGGGTCCACTGAAATGAACTTTTAGACCTCATTAACTTCGCATAAACTTAAAAACTATACTTAAACTTAGTTTAAAACGAGTGACCTAATTAAAATTACTTAGTCTAAATTATCCGGTTGAAATAAAAAGCCCATGAAATTTAACTTAGTTTAAACTTAAATGCAAGTCGGGCGGACGTGTGGAAATCCCCGGATTATAGAGGGAGCGAGGCTAAGCTAAGTGACTGCAATAATCCTAGTGAAGCTAATAAAATGGTACAGTGTGTCGATGTTGAAGTTGGGAAGTTTGTGCCTAAAGTTTGTTTGAATATAATATAAGAAGAGACTTTTTGTTGCGCTGTATACAGGGCCAAATCAAATTAGCCGGCAAAACCTCACCCACGTTTTGGGTATCAATATTCAAAACGAATTTTAACAAAAAAAAAGGTCAGTGCCCGTTATCGATCAGCTGTTTTTGTAATTTTTCGGGGAACATAAATGCTTGCCATACTGAAATTTTTCATCGGTTATACAAAAAAAGTCTTTTGACCACGTAGGCGTTGCACTTCTCTATGAAACAGCTGATTTTTATTTTGTATAACAGACGATTTTTTTTTCGCTAGGGGGTTTAGAATGATAAGCTGAATTCATGGTTACAGTTTGCGCACTGGATAAAAATAATCCTGTATAGTCCACAGAATACTCCTTACAGTAGGTCAACGCGTGGGACGTGGAGACGAATGAGCTATGTCTTTGATTTTTTCGAGTCCTGTCAGTTTCAAATGTAACTCAATGTTATATAATATGAACACCAATGGTACAGTGATTTTAACTAGGTTATTTCCTTATGGAATTCAGATAGGCAAACGTTCCATGTGAAAAACTTGTATTCAGCTACATCAGGTAAGACCGGAAGCCGACCCAAGGATTAGGCAGAATGATGAAGGTACAGTGATTGTAAGCTAGCAAGATCGATCCCGGATAGCAACACTTTAATTTTCGACAGGAAAGTTCTTTGTTGTAAAAGATTGTCGTAGTATAAAGTTACTTCGTTATGTGTAAAGCGCGTCCTCTTTCATATAGGGTGGTCCGCTAATTGGATACATTGACACGTCCCAATTTGCAAGCCAGAACCTCACATTTATTTCTTATATTTCGGAAACAAAACAATCTGATATGCTTAACATAAACCAACGTTCAAGCAAAGAGTAACTTAGCGTGTTAAGTGGCAGTTAAGTTAATGCAGTCATCTCAGCCAAGTTACATCAGCTACACAGTGTTACAATGTCGAACATTTATACTTTCGGAAGCTCCTTTGAATATTGAACAGTTATTCTCGCGTTTTAGTATCAATAGATATTTTAGGGCCCATCTTCACGGAAGATTTTCTCGTGACAAATCCGTCGTCACGATGAAATTACCGTATGACGAGATTGGCTCGCAACTTACATTGTAGATTATTTTCATTAGCCACTGGAAAATGGTATTTAGTCCCATAGCCATGATGTTTTCGATTTGTTCGTGGAAATGCTACGGTAACTTTGTGTCAGCCTATACTTTGGAGTTGTATCGTAAATGTCATAAGTCCCTAGCTAGTGACGCAACCCACCTGTGAACAAGATTAATCAATCAGATTTCATACATCATTGAATCCTACTATCCCTACTAATATCATAAATGCGAAAGTAACTCTGTCTGTCTGTGCGTTACGCTTTCACGCCTAAACCGCTAAACCGATCGTCATGAAATTTGACATAGATATAGCCTGGGATACGGAGGAGGAGCCGCGATAACCGACATCCACGCTAGCGAAGCCGTAGGCAAAAGCTAGTAACATTATAAATGTGAAAGTTTATGAAGACGGATGCATGTTTGTTCCTCAATCAAGCCAAAACGGCCGAACGGATTGTGATGAAATTAGGCAAACAGGTAGTTTTTAACTTGGATTAATACATAGGATTTATATCCCGGCAGCTCGTTCCAGTGGGATAATTTTTTGACCATCATGCGGGTAAAGCCACTGGCAAAAGCTAGCTACGAATGAAATGTAAAAATGGTTGTTGATCAGGACTTTTTAGCTAATATTAAAATGTACGTCCATAATACAACACTTTTTGAAGAGAGGGCAAATACACGAGGCCGCTTGCAGAACCTGCGAGCCCTAAGAACATTTTTTTCAACTAGGGTCAAAATCAGAACCATTACGTACACAAATATTCCGGGACAAACAAAATAAAAAGTACAAACACGACATTATATTCCAAGAAACCAAAGTTACGTAAGTTAACCGTTATTATCCGTCAAAAGATTTCTTTATTTCACCTTTTTCTCTTACGTATCGAAAAGGCGCAAGTTTTGTAACAAAAAGGACTTGGAAGTTAATTCCTTTACCTTTGTGAGACAAAAGAAATATAGAGAATTGTGAATGTAAGTTGAATGTCGGCAAGTTGTTTGTTTGGAGGGTAGTTTAAGCTGAAATACTCGTTCTGATTTAGTTGCTTGAAACAGTTGGATTGAATAGAATAGAATAGAAAACATTTATTATTTGGAAAATTAGATACATACTTGAATATTAGTAATAATAAAACGTAAATAAATAATGTATAAGATTTTTTTATGTGCTACTTAGTTCAGAGCTTTTTTTTTGTTCGAAATGTGAATATTTTTAAAAAGATTTCAGTCTGTTATATAATATAATTAAAAGGTAATTTCTTTTTGGGAACTACCAGTCGGAGTAAATATTTTTTTTGCGTTTTTTTAGCTCAATTGTTGAGAATGGCTAGGACCAGCAAAAAATCAGAAAGAACGCCACGCTTTAACGAAGTTATGCGCGGTTAGGTAATGGAAACGGTGGGTCGGGGAACGAAATATCACGCGGATGAATTTGCGGACAGAACTAGCAGCATTACGAAATTGTAATGTACTTCCTTTTTTCGCGTCGATCATGTTTTTAAATTAGTTGCGTCCAATAGGTGATCACGTTAATAGCAGCGTCAGTGGTGTTCATTAGATCCTAAAAAGTGTCGATGTATGGACACTTGGGATAATCCAGCAAATGTACCTAATGTTAGTCTAGGGTCGGTGTCTATTCTCACCAGTCGAGTAGGTATTGCTACATGAAGTAAACCAATCTTAGGACAAAACCCTGCAAGTTAATAGTAATCGTGGATTTTATAAGTGTCGAAGGACTCCCGGAGAACTGCGCTACGAGACTCTAGTAGATTCATTTCCATGAAATTTTCATAGAAAATTTTCTATCAAATTCATATCACGCCTGGCTGCGGGAGTCTTAAAAGTCTGGTTAAGTTATCTTTTTTCCTAAACTCTGTTACAATAACTTCAGAAAAGGACTTTTTCTACTCCACGAGAGTGGCGAAATCATTTGATCTATACTTTATTTTTTTTAAATCCAAGAATATTGGCTTAAAAGCATAAAGTGATTGTCACGTGCGAATAGTTATAGTATTCATATAGTATTATATTTATTGCAACTTGTTAAAACAGTTGATAAATTAAAATAATTACCTCCATCGAAAATTAAACAATTACAAGTAGAAATACGATAAATGATATGCCAGAGTTAATTATACATGTCCCGAACTATACACTGGATAAATTACAGAAACATGCGACGCATTTATGAATATGTTAATAATATCATTAACATTTCGGATTTAATAAGGATAATCTGTCGTGATCCCTCGAGTGGTATTACAAAATTGATTTTAATAATATATTTTGAGATTATTGTTCGAAATTGATATGCAGTGCGGCATGAAATTTTGCCAATGCTAATTGTTTTTTTAATTCAATCATTAATTTTTATATTAATTACTGTCTCATTAAAACACTGTTTATTAATGAGAAATGCTGCCTTTTTTCACGTGGCAACATAACCAAATTAAACACAAAGGCTAGATCGTCGATCCTTGCAAGCAATAACTGTAATGGAGCAGGATGGCCTTTACCAGAAGTGGTCATCGTATTAGTGGTTCAGCAGCTTCAATATTGTAAGGATTACGCCGGAATATAGCAGTTCGTTGTGAAAGAATATTTGAACTCATAATGCGATAAGGCCGCCCAATGTAGGATTTTAGTGTTAAATGTTTTATTTTTGATACGTATTTTCTGTTGTACAAAAAGCATATATAAATAAATAAACCCTATGCCCCAGCAGTGGGAACATTATAGGCTTATTGTGTGTTTTTTTTTTTCAATATTAAGATATTTATCAGTCCACCTTGTGGGAGGCCTTCCCACTCTACGTTTTCGGTACGCGGTCGCCACTCCAGAACCTTTCGGCCCCATCAGCCATCTTTCTGCGAGCAACGTGCCCTGCCCACTGCCACTTAAGTTTGGCACTTCTTCGGACTATGTCGGTTGCCTTGCTTCTCCTGCGGATCTCTTCATTTCTGATTCGATTAGGGAAACTCCGAGCATAGCCCTCTCCATTGCCCTTTGGGTGACTTTGACCGATGACCTTGTGAAGGCCGCGGGTATCCTCTGAATATGGGAAGCACAAGACCGGTCGAAGTGGAGGAGCTTGGGGGAGGCCTATGTCCAGCAGTGGACGTCTTTCGGCTGAAATGATGATGATGATGATGAAGATATATATACAGAAGTATAGATTAACTCATACTGCCAAGACACAAATAAAACAGAACATAAGCACTATACTTCTGCTATGAAAGCAAGTGCCGTATAAAGCACAAATATTACTCGTTCATATCGCTATAGTGGGTCATATTAAGAATATTGCTTGCACCACCTGTTTTGTAATAACGAAGAGGTGGGCTACTGGAAGCTGTCGAGCGTGGTTTGAAATTATGCCGAATA
Source organism: Polymixis flavicincta (assembly GCA_949987655.1). Taxonomy (NCBI): domain Eukaryota; kingdom Metazoa; phylum Arthropoda; class Insecta; order Lepidoptera; family Noctuidae; genus Polymixis; species Polymixis flavicincta. Next base: position 19,460,720 of record OX465172.1, on the reverse strand, counting down.
TTATTACCTATTCGCTGAATTACGCGATTTACAAAAGTTCACCCACGTTTCGCCAATTATGTCATAAGTCACATGTTATGGGGTTCGTTTTTAAATACGATAATTGGCCTCCTGAAGTTTCCTCCAGGGGATCAATGACCGTATTTAAAAACGTTCAAAATCTTTTCGCAGTCTCATGTCAAGTCAACGACAATCAGTGCAAAAAACTTGTCAAAACTGTAGGTATATAGGGATGTTTTTTAATGGAATGAGACTGTTCTTAAAAATACGGAATTTGCCTATTAGACTGTTTCTAAGAATTTCCTACAAGAAAATAACAATTAAGAACACTGTTTGATTAATCGAACCCCGAACGTAACTCTCAAAAGTAGTTTTCGCAACCAATAGGCTTACGTAACAGAATAGATATTTGAATTGCGGCTCCTAAAACCCAATATTAATCTATTACCAACAGACATGATTGGTAATTGTTATTTTAACCAACCAATCACACGAGCTAACATGAGGCTCGACAGCAGTTTACTGATTTCAGCTTCAATCAGAAAGTGGGTACCTATTGCTGTTTTAGACTACATAAAACCACGCCTGTTTCCGCTCAACCAAATTTCAGTCATGTTTGAGTCCCAGGGCGAGCCAATCTAGACACATCTTTACTATTATGAACGCGAAAGTTTGTATGTATGGATGTATGAATGTATGGATGTTTATTACTCTTTCACGCAAAAACTACTGAATGGATTTGGATGAAAGGCACACAGATAGATTAATAGCACACAGATAGATTATTAACACATAGGATAGTTTTTATCCCGGTAGTACGTTCCCGCGGGATGATTTCCGACTTCCACGCGGGCGAAACCGCGGGCGGAAGCCAGCTATACATAAACTCACGTCTCCTTCCCATAAGGGTATGCAGAAACTTCAGAACGCCACCTGAATGCCCCTTTTTTTTAGATGGGAAACCATCAAATGATTTCTCCCGCTCTGGGTGGAGTGGAAGAGAGTGTCACACTTTTAGTGATTAAAACCCACCCGTGTTCCTTCAGTTGCCTGTGCTAGGGCCACGGTAACTCTTACGAACAAATCCTTGACCAGAGCCTGCTACAATGCTTACATACTTTTTGCCTCGTTTACGTGCATAGATCTGGTCATTCACGCACGGCGGTTGCAAGAACAATGCACCTGAGCTTACTGTAGAATATCACCAATAAAATGACTATACGTCCTACCGGCGTTTCCACTTACATCTACCTTGTAAATTACCTTTTAATAGCCGCCCTTTTTCCATCCTCTCACCATGAGCAAACCATTTAAGCATACTCTTTAAATTTTTGTCACTTCCTCTTCTTTTAACCGCACCGTTGCCATATCATATCATTCCTCAGCCACACCGGGTTTTTTTTTTTTGACGGTGGGAAGTCATCAAATGAATTCTCCCACTCTGGGTGAAGCAGGACAGACTTTTACTGACTAAAACCCACCCGTGTTCCCTCAGTAGCCCGTTTGCAAGGTGCGACGGTATCTCTTTCGAACAACCCGCAGCCCTGGCAGGCATCGGCCCTTGCGGACCCCACCAGATGTTGCTGACATCTCAAACGGCACGCGTGGAACACAACGCGCCGTCGAACTGTGCATTTTTTTTAACGTGGAGAAATGCCTACTGCGCTACCACGGGGAGATAGCGCAGTTATGTGGGACTGTAACCCAATGAAACTCAACGGTGTTCTCCAGTGCCGCTTGAGGCAGAAACTTGGAAACGCGCAAGCCATCCGCGATCGTGCCGCGGCTGTCCGTCGACGGACCCTCCTAGCCGCACAGGATTGCTTTTAATCTAGACTCCAAACAAATTTTAATCCCAAATATTTTTTGCGACTAGATAATCTGCAGTCATGCTTACAACCTACACACTAGAAACAGTCTGATTATTTATAGATACGAGCTTGTATTTTCCTGGGCTAAATGTCAACCTACCCTCCCTCTGTTGTCAGTTCGCGCAAGTAAAATCACTTAGTAGGAATAAGAGTTATAAATTATCTTGCTAGACATTTAACGTCTCTAAAAGGGTATTAAAAGACGCGGCATCCAGTCCATTCTAAATGAATGGTGTTATGTGGGTACCTACTTATTTATAATTAATTAATAAGTAGGGTAAACTAGCAACTAAGTTTTGCTTCAACGACTGCTGCGTCAGTCCAATATATGAGCTTGTACGTATCGGTTGTGTTATTTCATCTCCACCCCCCTCCGGTTATAACAGTTGGCGACGAGGTCAAAGTTCAAGTTACGCGTATATCGTAATTGTAACATGGCAAAAGCTGCAGTTTCGGTCGGCACAGGAACAGTGTTTAACCATGAACATCAAGAATGGCAGTTGTACAAAGAACGACTCGAACAGTGGTTTCTTGCAAACGAAATCGGGGAAGATGTAGATAAAGCCGGTACTAAACGTCGAGCTATTCTTTTGAGCAACTGCGCGGAATCAAGCTACAAATTGATTCGCGATTTAGCTTTACCGCGGCAGGTCGGTACCTTGAGCTATGTTGAAGTAGTTGCTTTATTGGATGGACATTTCACGCTAAAGAAGTGCACGTTCGCAGAAAGGTACAAATTCCACAGTGCCACGCAACATGTTGGCGAAGGCTTGCCGGAGTGGGCGACCCGAGTACGTGGTTTGTCAATACACTGCGGGTTCGTGGCGTCAAGTCTTGATGAACAGCTTCGCGACCGATTTGTGCTGGGCATGGCACCAGGTCCAGAGAGAGATAAATTATTTACCAAAGCGATGTCGGAGTTGACGCTCAGCAAGGCTTTGGACATAGCTGAAGGTGTACGCAGTGCGCGTATGGGGGCCCAAGAAACAACCCGGGAAGCAAACATGGGCACCGCACTTCAAGTGATGAGGATGGACACGGCAGCACAGCACGGCACAGCACACAGCAAGAGCGCGCAGCGGCGCGGGCATGGGCCAGCAACACCCACAGCTAGCGGCGAGCACGCTCGAGACGTCGGCAGCGGCTGCACAGCTTGCGGCTACGCAGGCCATGAGGCATCAACGTGTCGGTTTGTGCGGTACAAGTGCAAAAAGTGTGGCGTTCAAGGACATCTGAAGCGAATGTGTAAACAAACTGTAAATAAACAACACTATGTCGAGTGCTGTGGGGATGAAGACGATGATGGTAAGCATGTGTGCTATAATATCCGCACCTTTCGCGGTGAACCGATGCGGGAATCTGTTTGTGTCAATGGAATCAATCTAACATTTGAAATAGATACGGGTTCACCAGTTACCGTTATTTCTGAGCAAATGTATCTTAAACATTTTGTAAACATACCGTTGGAAGTCAGTGATGTTATTTTGCATAGTTACAACGGCGATAAGTTACACATTGTAGGTAAACTAAATCTCATGTTCACTTATAACACCAAATCATTCACAATAGGAGTATATGTTGTACGGAATGGAGGCCCACCCTTATTAGGCAGAGATTTCTTTTTACGTTTTAACTTGCAAATATGTTCTGTGAATAACTGCAACGATTTTTTAATAGGTAATTCTTCAAAATACCCACAGTTGTTCGGAAGTAAATTAGGTTGTTTTACGGGTGTGAAGGTAGATTTACCATTAAAACCGGATGCAAAGCCAATTTTTTTTAAGGCAAGACCGTTACCGTTTGCTCTTCGGGAAAGCGTTGAAAAAGAGCTTAACCGTCTTGTTGGTTTAGGTGTGTTAGTACCAGTAAAATACGCAGAGTACGCAAGTCCAGTAGTGCCTGTTTTAAAGCGAGATGGTTCTATACGCCTCTGTGCCGACTACTCCGTGACTATTAATAAGCAGTTGCTTGTCGATAAGTATCCATTACCTAGGTATGACGAGCTGTTTACTAAACTACATGGCGGCAAGTATTTCAGTAAATTAGACCTTTCGCATGCATATAATCAGTTATGTCTTAATGAGAAGTCACAAATGCTCACTTGCATAAACACACATAAAGGGTTATATAAGTTTACACGCTTAGTGTTTGGTCTGGCTAGTGCGCCAGCCATTTTTCAGCGTAATATGGAAGCGCTTCTATCAGGACTAGATGGTACTCTTTTATTTCTTGATGATATTTTAGTGTGCGGGGCGGACAAAGATCAGATGATGAGTAGGTTAAATGAAGTTTTCCGTAGGTTACAGGAAGCCGGCTTGGTTTTAAACATAGAAAAATGTACTTTCTTCCAAGAATCTGTTTCCTACCTGGGGTTTGTCATTGACCGTAACGGTATACATAAATCTCCGGAGAAAATTAAAGCCATTTTGCAAAGTCAAATTCCAACCAATACATCAGAATTAAAATCATTTTTAGGTATGGTCAACTATTACCGAAATTTTATAAAAAATGCTTCATCAATTTTAAGCCCACTGCATGATTTGCTAAAAAAAAATGAACCTTGGTCATGGACCAAGAAACATGACGAAGCAGTGTCGTTTATTAAACGCGAATTGGTTTCCTAAACCACCTTAGCGCATTTTAATCCGGAAGCTTTGTTAATTGTAACGGTTGATGCGTCACCGAGCGGCTTAGGCGCCGTTTTATCACAGGTTGAGGGTGGTATAGAAAAACCAATCTCGTATATGTCCCGTTCACTTAATGCAGCAGAAAAACGCTACAGCCAAATCCAAAAAGAGGCTACTGCTATAATATTTGGAATAAGGAAATTCCATCAATACTTGTATGGTAGAATCAAACCTTTTATTTTAAGAACTGACCATAAACCTTTAGTATCAATTTTTAATCCGGACAAAGGCATTCCCGAGATATCAGCAAATCGGTTACAGCGTTATGCTATATTTTTGTCCGCATACAATTATAATATTGAATATGTAAGCAGTGTTCATAACTGTGCAGATTTTCTGAGTCGATCGGTAGCGCAAGATTTAAAAACGACCGATACAAACTCAGTACGTGATGAGTCATTAGTCGATAAATCTAGTTATGTGCGTTTTGTTTACGAAGGTGAGAGATTTTTATCGCTGACAGATATCAAAGATGCAATTATGCTTGATAATGTTATCAAAACCGTCATAGACTATTTGACAAATGGTTGGCCAAATAAAATTAAAGAACCATCCCTTATAGATTATTATAGCCACCGGTTGGAATTATCGGTAGAAAATGGTTGTCTAATGAGGGGTCATAGATTAGTTATTCCTAGAAGTCTGCGATACAAAGTCTTAAACGAGTTACACTCAGGTCACTTAGGAATCACTAAAGTGAAAGAAGAGGCACGCAATAGATTTTGGTGGCCGGGTATGTCTGTTGATATTGAGCAGCACATCGGCGCGTGCGCCGTGTGTGCATCGCAGCGCGCAGCGCCCCCGCGCACTCCCCTCACACCATGGCCTTTCCCCGCGCAGCCGTGGAATCGCGTACATATAGATTTTTTAGGGCCGATTAGCGGCAAAACATATTTAATTATAGTGGACGCGTATTCAAAATGGGTTGAAGTATTTGATGTTTCATCGGGTGGTACTTCGCGAGTAGTTATTGAAAAACTATGCGAAGTAATGTCACGATTTGATTTATTTCATACGATATGCTCAGACAACGGCACTTCGTTTGTATCGTATCAATTTAAAAAATTCTGTACTCTTAATAATATCACTCATTTAACTTCACCAACATATAATCCTGCTAGTAACGGACAAGCGGAGAGTTATGTCAAGATTATTAAAAAAGCAATAAAATCATACTTGTTATCTGGTTCATGTTTAAGAGATTTAAATATTAAAATATCAGAATTTTTGCTTAGTTATAGGAATTCCAAACATTCAACCACAAACAGATCACCCGCTGAAATTTTGTTCGGTCATAAGTTGAGATGTAGACTGGATCTCCTGACACCGACTACCACGACGCCATCCAACGCAGCACTCGACACTGTTGTTAAGGTCAAACAGTGTTCGCAGATTGACAATTATCGTGGTAACCGTAACGTTTCGTTCAGTGTGGGTGACCAAGTCTTAGTAAAACTTTATAATAAACAAAAACATTATTGGTCACGTGGCTATATTATAAGAAATGTTGGTAAAACAGTGTATTTAGTACAACTGAGTGAATCGGATCAAACGATCAAAAGACACGCTAACCAATTGCTCAAATACAGAGGGAGGGAAGATAGGCCATGCGAAGAGATCATTCCCGCATTTGTATTGCCATCTCAACCGACGAGCTCCGGGGAGGCACCACCATCCGAAATCTCGGTAGAAGAACTATCGGTTGAGTCGGAAATGCCTGCATCAGAACTTCTTCACAGCGACCATTGCGCTGAAAAGGAAGAGATTTCGGCAGCTCCCTCCATAGAACCTGAGCCAGACATTCGGTCGAAACGAAATAGAACTGTGGTAGATTATAAGCAGTTTTTCTGATTAAAGGTGGAGGGATGTTATGTGGGTACCTACTTATTTATAATTAATTAATAAGTAGGGTAAACTAGCAACTAAGTTTTGCTTCAACGACTGCTGCGTCAGTCCAATATATGAGCTTGTACGTATCGGTTGTGTTATTTCATCTCCACCCCCCTCCGGTTATAACAAATGGGTATATCACGCTTTATTACTAACGGGATCTAGGTCACTTTAAATTTGTAATTGCGCTTATAAATAACTTAAGCTAAGTAAGTAGGTACTAAATACCTACACTTGATTTGTGGTAAATTTATCAAACTATGCAAGATAAATTTTATCCAGTGCGCAAACTGTAACCATGAATCCAGCTTATCATTCTCATAACAATCTGTTATTACACCACTTCCATTGAACCTTCCTCTTTGTAATTAGCATGCAGCTGGAAATATTACCAGCGTGATATACAGCGTGCACTTAATTGATTCTCCGCGAACTCATTTGTGCCTCACTTTATGAGCTGTCGGCTAAAAAGTGGCTTCCGAGAAACTGTTTTTCCTGTAGTCGATTGAATCTACCTTTATATTAACAGTCACGGATATTTTAAGTTTTCAAGTATAGATTAATTACAAATTGGAGTTTACCCAATCTTGCTAGACAGGTTGTTCAGCAATCCACTAAAACAACGTGTCAGTCATTTATGAATAGAGAATATAATATCGTAATCTTAATATTTTATGCTGCAATACGTTTTTGCTAAGCTACATACTACACAAAATGAGCTTTAAAGATTCTTCTCCACTTGACATGTTCGCCTAATGAATTCTGTGTACTGTAATAAACGTATATTGTTTAAAGTAGCTTGTTGGAAGTGTTGTTAATTTAAATTCATGTGAGAGTACGTTAGTTGATGGTTTTGAACTGAAAAGCAGAAAGTACCACTGTACCACTTAAAAACAGAAGGGCAAAAATAATAGTTCTTAATGGGGCAGTATTTGTACGTGATCCCTACACTTGGTGATATGATAACGAGGTGTAATTCTATTGGGATGATGCAATAAAACCGACCGCCGAGAATGTTCGTGAAACACTGATTTATTTAAATATATTGTTACATATTATTTGCAAATTCTGGGTACAGAGTACAAATTCTGTGTGTGCAGAATGCATGGCGCGTACGTCTGTAAACGAGTGTACGGTTTCGTAAAGTATTATACTAAGTCGAATACTTGCGCCATAAAATCGGCTTGTCATTAACTAAATAATAAACAGAAGTGAGTCTCCAGTGGTGGTGTGAACAGTAGACGGCCCTCCCAGGCCGATTTCCGGCCACCGTAGGCATGAGCTTGCGGACGGCGAGTAATGGGTAGCTCGCTGTCCGGTAAGGACCAAGCCCAAGTCGACGGCGTGTTGTGTTCCACGCGCGCCTCAAAGAGATGTCAGCACAAACTGAAGGGGCCCGCAAGGGCCGATGCCTGCCAGGGGTGCGGGTTTGTTCGAAAGAGATACCACAGCCCCTGGCATACGGGCTACTGACGGAACACGGGTGGGTTTTAGTCAGTAAAAGTCTGAAACGACCTCCTGCTCCACCCAGAGCGGGAGAAGTTATTTGATGATTTCCCACCCAAAAAAAATAACAGTGGGAGGCCCCGTGTTAACGGTTTACGAATTTTATTTCGTAGATTTGAACCCAGACAGGCGTTTTACATGCATGGAAAACATCGTGAGGAAACTAGCATGTCCTAGAACTAAAAATTCGAAGACATGTGACATCTGCGCGTGGTGGATTACAGCGCACTCCCTCTGAGAGAGGAGGCCTGTGTCTCAGCAGTGGAAAACATTATATGCTGATGATGGCTGAGTCTCCATATAAACCAAAATTATGCTAAGCCCTTCAGAACACAGCGCAATAACTACTCGAAATCATTATTAACATTTCGCGTCTCAACGTATAAAATTTCTTTTTTCTGCAAACACAACTAGAAAATCTGCTTACCCCTTATCTCATACCTGAAGAAAAAAGCCTCATAAACCTAAGCATAATATCAAATAGAGCCATAATTCTTATTGGCACCGAGTTTTCCTAAACGACGCCTACGCGGCTACGGCGTAGCGTGCCGTAGCACCGCTACGAAGCGCGTAGACGCCGCTTCAGTTATCTTTTATGATGGGAATGATTTATTTGTGTCGTTTCAGTATGTGAGGGCTACACGTGCGCTTTGCTGAAAGGTTTTTAAACACATTTGTGATGTACATAGATAAGTTATGTAATTACATACTTTGTTATCTACTATGCTTAAAAGTAGGTTTTTATTTCAACCGTCGTCAAAATATGCAAGTAAGAGAAATTCTTTTGTTTACAATTAGTTCAACACTAATTAAATGTGTAGTTATGATAAAGTTTGTTAATAGATTTAATACTTGTAATTCTAAAATGATCTAAAGAAAAATGTTATGCCTTTATTAAAATGAACGCAATTCATACAGTTTGATCATTAATGACAAATAATATTTGAAAGTAGAAAGACGTAGAGTTGAAAAGCCTCCCACAGAGTGTACCGATGACCTTGTGAAGGCCACAGGAATCCGCTGGATGCGGGAAGCACAGAACAGGTCGAAGTGGCAGAGCTTGGAAGAGACCTATGTCCAGCAATGATGATGATTTTGATAAAAAGACTTTAATAACGAAACCTTTTAAATATACTTACTATAAACAACCCTATTACCAAAATATAGAGCTAATCAAACTTAGTCCTCGTATATTATCGTCCATCTCCGATAAAGCAGATCAAATATTAAACTACCCACGTACGCAATACCTTTAAAAACCCTCGTTACGACTTATTTCGTTAGTACCCACGCTAATAATATAAATGTCATGAACATATTTACCGATAAAAATAAATTGACTTGCCGACATTTTCACCTTGACCCTGGGAATTCCCAAGGTCACATGTCTTCAATATGTTTTTAGATACACGTTTGCACGAATAATTCCAATATCTAGATGTTAAGCGATTTCTTAAAGGGTATCGGTGAATTGAATTCGGTATTCCGATGTGTTTTTATTTACAGTGATCTGTTTTAGATCAATATATTATGTTAGAGAAAGGTAAAATAGGCGGATTTTTTGTAACTCTCTAATAATCATAATTTCAGCCGAAAGACGTCCACTGCTGGGCATAGGCTTCCCCCAAGCTCCACCATGTTTTTTGGGGGTTTTGCCACAATCGCCATGCTTGGTAGGCGGGTTAGGGATCGCAGTATGGTGGTAAAATGCATAGAGAACGCTGCTGCCCATTCTCGAGCAAGTCCCTTAGTCGCCTTCTACGACACCCACGGAAAGAAATGGGATGTTGCCATTATTTTACGTCTGGCACCACACGCTTAAAACGAATGTTTTTAAAAAGAACATGATTATTAATTGCAATGGCGCAGATTATTCTTTAGATGGTCTGACCACATTTTCGAAAATGAGACAACAAAATAAAATGTTTGTTTTTTTTATAAGTTGCAAATGATATTATTAATTATATCATGGCTACACGAATATCTTAGCTTCTTAACCGTGATTAAAATATTTTATTGAAAACTGTTGTAATAGTAAACACGTGAAAACATGGCCAGACAATCCATCTATAAAGCACTGACTAATACGATTACAATCCCATGAAATCCCTTCATCATTTCAGTCGAAAAACATCCACTGCTGGACATAGGCCTCCCCTAGACGGCACTTTGACCGCTCTTGTGCTTCCCACATCCAGCGGATTCCCGCAGCCTTCACAAGGTCATCGGTCCAGCTTGTGGAAGGCCTTCCCACTCTACGTCTTCCAGTACGCGGTCGCCACTCCAGAACCATTCGACCCCATCAGCCATCTGTTCTGCGAGCAATGTGCCCTGTCCACTGCCACTTAAGTTTGAAACTTACATAGGGTTAATATTTCAGACCTACTTAACAACATGACCTAGAGATTCAATGTCAACCGATACTTAGTCTGAAACAATCTTCGGAAATCGCTTATCGATTCTGATAAATTGTTACATAGGGATGGCACAGTTGTACCATTTAAAATAGGTTTTTAATAACCAACGCAGGAAAAATATCAACACAGGAAAGAAAGAAAGAATAAATATTTATTAGAGTCACACAGGAATATCACAAACGTAACTAAAAAAATATGCTTAAAAAAAATATTAATTTGAATTTTAAAAAAAAAACAAAGTCCTGTATGAGGCCAAAAGGCCCGTATCTCAGCATGATGCTGTAACATAAAAAAAGAGACGCAGCGCTGGTATTCTGATAGGTCCCACTGTGATGTCACGGACAGATGCAGAAATAAAATAATAAATAAAAGTAACTTATTATGTGTTAAACAACTAAAAACGAATGTACATTTTTTTTTAATCGACGTGTCTTAGTCAGTACGTTCTGAATCAAGTACTGTATCCACGGTAACAGGTCACACGACGATGTCCCTGCCACCCTATAAAATACTAGTAGCGCTCCGCGGTTTCACCCACGTAGTTCCCGTTCCCGTGGGAATACGGGGATAAAATATAGCCTATGTCACCCGGGGATAGTGTAGCTTCCCAACAGTGAAAGAATTTTTCAAATCAGTTCAGTAGTTTCGGAGCTTATTCAATGCAAACAAACAAACAAGCAATTAAATCTTTCCTCTTTATAATATTAGTTTAGATAACATCCGTTCCGTGTGGTGCCGGACGTAAAAGAATAGCACCATCCCATTTCTTCCAGTGGGTGTCGTAGAAGGCGACTAAGGAACTTACTAGAGAATGGGCAGCAGCGTTCTCTATGCATTTTACCATCATACTGCGATCGCCAACCCGCCTGCCAAGCGTGGCTATTATGGCAAAACCCTCCTTGTGGGGAGGCTTATGTCCAGCAGTGGACGTCTTTCGGCTGAAATGATGATGATAGATAACATCACGTCTATATTCGCCGATGGGTAAGGCAGAGGTGTATCTATATTACACCCACATTTCGCCAGATATGTCTAAGTCCCATGTAATATGGAGAGAGCCTATTGCCATCAATAGCGGTTCATAAATCCAGAGCCCGGGTTGGTACTGAGAATGTTTTTATGGAAAAGCCCTATAACAGTTTTCCCGACCTGGTAATCGAACCCAGGATCTCACGCTTAACAGTAGCTCTTGCGACCACTATACCAATGATACAGTCAGCAAAATAAGTTTATACTAAAGCAAATGTACAACTTTGTTTTTCGAAAAAAATTGTTCCTTTTCATCGCCACCCTGTGACCATCATCATTATCTTTATGAACCCAATGCCTAAGGCTTGTCCCTTTACCCTATTCTTCTTTTGTGCCAATGCTTTCAAAGGATTTCCGGCTAGCTTAATATTTTGTCGACTTTATTATGATACCCATAAAAGGAAGAATCTGTAAACGTAAAAAAATCAATCTTATCCTTAGCGTGTCGATAAATTAGTAAGTAAGTAACATTCTTCTCTACGTGAGCCTACGTGAGTATTTTTTACAGCATATTGAATCCGTTTATAAAAAAGGAGTTTAATTTCGGAAGTGAGTAGACCAGTAACCAAAGACATCTACTTCCGAAATTAAAGTTAATAACTTTATAGTTTTTTTTTTTGGAAGATGGTTTTGTTTTTTGCAGAAAAGTTTTATTTTTTTACTTTTTAGCTGTGGTACCTACCCGACTCAAATTCATATACTAATACCTGCTATGTTAGTAAACTGTCAAGTAATTAACACAATTGCTTTTCTGTTGTTATCTCAACGAGTCAATGAGTCTGCCTATCAGACGAGGGTTTAACAGTGAAGTGCAAAAATACGTAGTATTGAAGCTAATTGAAAAATCCCAATCAAAGTCAATTAAATTCATACAGATCACTAAAACATACTCTAAAATCACCCGCACCGCACCCCTGAAAGGCATCGCCCCTTGCGGACCTTACCAGTTGGTGCTGGCATCTCTTTGAGGCGCGTGTGGAACACAACGCGCCGTCGACCCGGGCTTGGTCCTTACCGGACAGCGAGCTACCCGTAACTCGCCATCCGCAAGCCCACCCCTATACTGGCCGTGAATCAGTCTGTGGGTCACATTAAAAAAAGAATATTCGAAATCGATCTACAACTGCCGAAGATATCGCGTAACATAACAAAAAAAACCAGTCGATTTGAGAACCTCCTCCTTTTTGAAGTCGGTTAAAAAACTTAATTTTAATTCATTTGTCAATGACATTATAATACATTTTTTATTTATTTCTCAGACAATTTGTAAACGAAAGCTCTATTATTTTGATTTCCATTGGCAAATGGTACATGTATGGTTGACAGCCCTATGTATATTTGTCTACTAGATTGATACTCGTTATAAAGTGATTGATTGTTTGATTGAAATTTTCAATCTACGGTACAATCATTTAAACAAGATAATTGATAAAATAACACCCTTCCGTGCCTCGGAAAGCACGTTAAGTCGTTGGTCCCGGCTGTCATTTGTGGATCTAAGACTGTCGTTACGGGTCGTCGGAAGCCCGAAAGTCTGACAACCAGTCTTACCAAGGGGTATCGTATTACCCAGTAACTGGGTTGTGAAGGTCATATAGGCAGTCGCTCTATGTAAAATACTGGTATTCAGCTGCATTCTTTTAGACTGGAAGCCGACCCCAAAATAGTTAAGAAAAGGCTAGGTTTGATGATGCTGATAACATAAGAACAGTAATACATTTTCTTGATTGCATTTGCACATTTGATGAAATGGCACGTCGTGGGTCTGAACCCAAGCAAGCACTTTACTTTCTATAAATTATTTCATCACCACTGATCTCAAAACGGTGAAGGAAAACATCGTGAGGGAACCGGCTTGTAAACAATAATTCGAAGACGTGACAAAAAAACTCATCAACTTCCAATTTAACCAATTGTTTAAGAATGCTCAATCCTGACATGTTTGGGCACGCCACGATTGCGGCGGTAAGTCCCCTCTTTGAGGAGTGGCTTGAGAGGCGGCATGGCGTCCTCACCTTCCGCCTGACGCAGGTCCTCACCGGACACGGTTGTTTCGGGAGGTTCCTGTTTCGGATAGGGCGGGAGGAAACGCCCGGGTGTTTCCACTGCAAAGATCGCCCTGAGGACACGGTGGAGCACACGGTGGCGGTCTGCCCAGCTTGGGTGGAGCACCGCCGTGTCCTCGTGGAGGCGATCGGCGGCGGCGATCTCTCGCGTCCGGCCCTGGTCCAGGCCATGGTACGGAGCGAGTGGGCATGGGGAGCCGTCACCTCCGTGACGTGTTAAATTTTACTTAACTTTACTCAAATTTAATCATGTATTTTTATGTTTTATCCTACTTGTATAATCTATATTTAAATGCTCAATCTTACATGTTAAATTGTTTTTTTTTTAATATTCTCTCTAATCTCATCATTTTTTTTCATCATTTATTATTGTTTTCTTCATGTTTATCGTGTTTACACTTAGTTATATTACGTACATGCTGTGGTCTCCTATAATTAAAGGAGCACACGTAAAAGAACCCTGTTATTACTTTAATTTAAAATGTATGTGTGTATCCTTTGTTGGAGATCCTAAATAAATAATTTACCTACATTGATTTACTTAGAAGAGATTGCAACTTTGTTTTTATCGCCTTTAGTTACAGATATTGACTTACTGCTACATTTTATATCGTTGGTTGCTCAGAATACAGTATACGAAAAAAATGGATTTCCACCACTTGATTGTCCCCTGCTAACTTGTTAATTATAGATTAAAAAGACTCAAAGTCAACAAACAAAACTCAAAAAAAAATCTATGTTTCCGTTCGCCCAATTTGCGTGTCACGTGATTTCCCATTTTTTTTTCTTTGTTTTTATTTACGTCTCTTTTTACCCTTTAATCAATGTGTACGTCTGTATTTTGTGTTCAAACAAAAACAGCGAGTACAGGCATTGTAACGAAATGTTATTCTACGCGCCGTTTTTGCACGAAACATTTATTTTTCGCCGTTTGCCATGCAAAATCGCGAGTTCGGTAATGGGTTAATATTTGTTTTTGAACAATGGATTTAAGGTCCAGGTATTTTTGTATTATCAGGGAATGCCTTTATTATTGAATGGCTTGCCATGAAAGCAATGTATCTATTTTAGAAATGTCAATCCAGCGAGCAAGGTTGAACGACCTTTTGACATTTGCACTTTTGACGTAAATAGCACCATCTATAACTGTCCCACTGTATAGACCTCTTCACATACGAAGAAGGCACGAGCTTGTTCAAAAAGGGTTGCTGATTTCAAAATTAGTATTATTTCTATAAGTCCAGGTTTCCTCACGATATTTTCCATCGTCAATATCAGTAATGTTCATAACAAACTCAAAAAGTACATAAAAAATTAAAAAGTGCATAAAACTGAGCATTTCTCGAACATAGCTTACTACGTAATTGTGTAATAATAATAGAAGCAAACAATCCATCCATAACGGAATCGTTAGTCTATTCATTTACTCACAACATACTAGAGTATGTGTGAAAGTTTGTAGACAAACTTACATAACATTTAAATTACATAACATTTTCACTGTTCGGCATCACGAGTGGAATGCCGAACAGTGAAAATATTATGTAATCTATAACAGCTCTTGTTAAAATCCCCAGGACTTTAAATGTTGTACTTTAAGATAAATGGAAAAATGTAGGAAATATGTATTCAATTTTGGAAGAAAACAATTCTGTCACCGGCTTTTTGACTAGCAATTTATAAAGTTTCACACTTTAAGTACCCTGCAGACAGGCGCGATGTGACAGCGCGACACGACTCTAGGAGGACAAATTATATGAAAACTTCAAGGAAATTGTTCTACCATAATTGCGTTGCACCGTTGCGTCACATCAGTTGTGGGAGCCTTTAAGCGATCTATCATCATCATTTCAGCCGAAAGATGTCCACTGCTGGACATAGGCGTTCTCCAATTTGTGGTGGTTTGCCATAATCACAACGCTTGGCACCACCCAGGCAGGGCAGACCTCCACCGTATGCTCCACCGTGTCCCTTAAGCAATTCACACAAATGGTAACACCCGGGCGTTTCCTCCCGCCTTTTCTGGATCAGGAACCTCCCGAAACAGCCGTGTCCGGTGAGGACCTGCGTAAGGTAGAAGGCGAGGAGGCCGTGACGCCTCTCAAGCCACTCCACAAAGAGGGGATTAACCGCCGCAATTGTGGCGTGCCCAGCACTGGGTTGCGACAGCCGCAGTCTCCATGAAGCCATGAGATCTCGACAGAGATCGTAGTATGCAGTAACACTATCTTGTAATAAAACACTTGATACTTGACTACCTCGTTAACGTCCCCAACATTATTCGGGAAAGGCAACGCAGATGGTGATTTGCTTGGTTATTAGATTATACAGAAAATTACATATATGTTATTTAAACGACGGCGAGTAATGGGTAGCTCGCTGTCCGGTAAGGACCAAGCCCAAGTCGACGGCGCGTTGTGTTCCACGCGCGCCTCAAAGAGATGTCAGCACAAAATGATGGGGCCTGCAAGGGCCTATGCCTGCCAGGGGTGCGGGTTTGTTCGAAAGAGATACCACAGCCCCTGGCATACGGGCTACTGAGGGAACACGGGTGGGTTTTAGT
The DNA here is from genome assembly GCA_949987655.1 of Polymixis flavicincta. Classification (NCBI taxonomy): domain Eukaryota; kingdom Metazoa; phylum Arthropoda; class Insecta; order Lepidoptera; family Noctuidae; genus Polymixis; species Polymixis flavicincta. Next base: position 19,444,691 of record OX465172.1, on the reverse strand, counting down.
CAGTAAAAGTCTGACACACCCTCCTGCTCCACCCAGAGCGGGAGAAGTTATTTGATGATTTCCCACCCAAAAAAAAAAAGTTTGCTTCGTTGTTCAAGTGGTCGTAAGCGCTACTGCTGAGTACGAAGTCCTGTATTCTATTCCCAAGTCGGCCAAACTGTTAATGGGTTTTTTTTCTCTCTGGAAATTTTCTGCAGCAGCCCGGGTTCTGGATCTATGATAAATGATAAATTATTTTATTTCTGTAAGTAGGTTTGTACAAACACTTTTACACGTCAATTATATTTTTTTAAACTAGATGAGGTCGGCGTTTCCTATCTGACTACTCTGAGAAGAAAGGCCGAAACAAACTCAGAGGTCACAGTCTCTTTTAAAGTCCAGAAATAATCTTTGTCAGATCATGTGAAGACCATGTGGATTGGTGTCTGAAATGGTCTTTTGAGGAAAGAACCACACAGATAGAGTGGACATGTCCATTCAGTGCACGCATTTATCAGTAATCATACAGTTCAACTCAGAACTTGAGGAGTTCAACGATCGTGGCCAGGTGATAGCAATAGGCTCGCCCCTATCACATGGGACTTCATAACAAGCGAAATATGGATGTTCTATAGGTACACCTCTGTCCAACTCTTTGAGAAAACAAGGCGTGATGTTATGTAATGAAACATTATCATTACGTAACACCAACACTCTGACAGGAGTTCTTAACTAAAATAATTACCTACGAACTATCGCTCGCAGGTCAGACAATTTTAGTTCGTGTCAATTTTGTTGAGTTGGGAAAAAGATGTATTTTAGTTTTAATGGAACTGACTTGATACTGAACTGGATACACGACCTGCTTTTCGCAGCCTAGCTTGCAACACTAAGAATAATTTTGTGAAATAAAATATTTACAATATAAACTGAAACATAACTTCCATTTCCTCTTATAAAACTGTCTCAGGCAGTCAAACTCAAAGCATTTATTTCAAATAAACCAATTACAGGCTATTTTGAATTGTCAATGGGTCGATCAGATAGCTACAACTAGCTTCATAGTTGCCCAGTCCAAAGCGTAGTAGGTACAGTAGCCCCCACTAATGGTGCCCCAATCTCAAAAAGCAATAGATTGACACTTCGCTTTAACTTACGACCTTCTTATAATAAGCAATTTCTATAGGCTATAATACTATAGACACACACACTCTCATACGACACAAATGAATGTATTTCCTAAATTCAACCGATATAGCAAATGGCATGATAGCTGAGCGGTTACCGCACTTGATTATCGCGTTTGAGCGCAGCGAGTCGCGGTTTCGAATCCCACTCGCTGTGTGATAGTCTTTTTATTGTTTTAAAAATCACTTTTGAGTATAGTTTCTTGTTCTGTTCGTCGTATTCACTAAACTCGTAAAACTTTATCATTATACCCACAGAAACCTAAATAAATTTAAATGATTTACGACTCATTCACCGCGACTTATAGAACGGTGTTGGTTGATATTGTGTGTTAGTGACGTGTGTTTCATCTATTAGCGTTCTTCTAATTCATTTTAAAATGTAAGCAAATTTAAATATAGAAATGAAAGCGAATATTATTGCGCTGCATAAAAGTGGACTTAATACCTATATCACAAATACCTATGTGATGAAACCGGACTGAGTGTGAGTATTATGATTTAAATATTTTATTAAACATTTATTTAATTAAAGTATAACTGCTGATCCTTGTAATTATTTTAAAACGTTTTATAAATATCATAATGTCTAAATAGAATAAAAATATAAAATTTCGATGTAAATTTATTTCCTAGATTATAGAACGATGAAAATAACATTATACTTAATATTTATGTGAAATTGCCCTTTTAAATAATTTTGTTTCTAAATAGTAGGTAATACATAAAGTGTGTATTTTGCTTAGTAGCCTAACAGTACCCCTTTTTTGTTTTAGTGAAATACTGTGAGTCGGTGGGTGAAGAGATACGAGGAAGGCGGTAGCCTTGCCCGTGGAAAGCAAAGTGGAAGACCCCAGCTCCTATAACAGGCACACGTTCAGCGAATTTGAAACAAGTGGTTTCAAAACGACAAGACATTTTGCCGAATTATTCGACACATCTTTACGAACCGTGCGCCGTGCACTCAACGCAGAAGGTTCAAGGCATCATCGAAAACCAGCTCGAGAATCTGCTTAAAAAACATAGTAATATAGAAAAAACATTAACATTAAGTTATAAATTACAAATATTTATTTATTTTAGTAATATTCAAATAATATTTTGTCTTATCCGTAATCTGGATTATTTTGAGGTTTAGTTTCAATCTTCTTTTCGGAATGAAAATGAACACTTAAGCTATAACCTCTTTAAGTCCTATTAAATACGATTTGTTAACTTTGAGGTTTGAACGAACTCACTCACAGTAGAATAAAAGTAGTACTACTGAGTCATTTAACTGTATTGTGACAACTTGTCTGCATTTGTTACTTTTACGTGGGTAGATTTTTGTAGAAAATTGTGATTTATTTAGAGTACCGACATACAGTAGTAATCAGCACAATATTATTATATTACTAAGATACAATAGCCTGATTATCATGGTTCACCAACTAGCTTATTTACTTCAATAAATTGTTCTTTATGAGAAAATAAACTGTTTTAACAAGAAGTTATTATTAGTTATTTTTATACATTCTTCATGAAGTTATAACGAATAAACATTTTGTAATCATTTATTATTGTTAAACCTTTATTTAAATAACAATACGAGTAATAAAAAAAAATTGTTACATTATTATTCTGGTATATTAATAAATCGAATAATAAAAGAACAGATGAAGATGATTGTTGAAAAGAAAAATTAAAGCTTCATCGCGAGATTTGAACCCAGACCTATGAGTTTCTTAATCCAAGACGATACGCTGCACGCCACCAGAACCCTAATTATACAAGTTAATTTTAGCAATGGTATGAACCGACCAAGGTCATGTCTGTGCGTCGCCGACGGTATGTATAAAATACAGAACGCTTGTGTGTGAGTGCAGCGGTGAGTTAGGCGTTCTGTGTTAATACATCACTTATACACACAGCTGTAGGTACGGCCTGGACCGCCACTTCATAGCTATATAGCCCTTAGTATGCGACTGCTATTGTGAATCTTGATTGTACCTATGAAGAAGAACGGGCAAGAAACTTCATGGACACTCTTTTAAATTGTTACAAAAATTGGTTACTCCATTCCTGTTGAAATTACACATGTGAGAACGATGGAAAAAGACGTGCACATTAAAAGCTTCCGTCATAAAAACAAAACAAAAAACAATTCAGAAATTTGCCGTAAGAGTGAAAAAAAGGAGCCGTAGCCACTTAGATATGACCAGTCCCTACTGATGAGACTCCAGTTCACGAACATGACGATGGATCAGCATCATTCAGCTCAGCAACATCTGTATAATCCCTCCTATGTTCCTTGATAGTGCCTGGACTTTAAGACACTGGCCGCCGAGTACGAGTATGTTTCGGTGTTTTTTGAAAAAACTTCTTTAAGTTGACTCGCATTAGGAGTGGACTGGTAGAAATCGCCACGTAAGGAAAAAGCTTTAAGCACCCACCATGCTACTTTCTCCCTCTCTCACTTTCTATTATACATGAGTGTACGTGTGCGTACGAGTATCACATATGGAACGTCGTCCCTGACCGCACTGGTTTATTTCTTCTCAGAGTAATCGGATGGGAGAAATCAACCACAAAAAAACACTTTTCATATCATTAATCATGTTACCTATGAACCCAGGTACGTACGTACATACCCAGTTATAGAAAGTTATATCAACTCCACAAAAGTTAGGATTCATACAAAATCCAGATGCTTTTTCCACGTTCATGCGTTTCTATACTCAAACGAGTCAAATACTACGAAATATTTCCAACTGCCAATAAGCTTTGCAAATAAATTCTATTTCTGTAAAACGAAATTCTCTCAAAGTCACAAATATTTGAACTAAGTTCACAGTTGCGAGCACAAACTGGGAAATTGACGAAAAAAAAAACACTTAAGTAAAAAATTAAGCGGTGAGGAAACTTAATGAGTTCTCGGCAACCAAATGAGGTCGGTGCCTCACACCCCGACAACCTCCGACCCTCTACAGGGCTGCTAGTTGTCATGTATATCCGGTACAGTGACATTTTTAATCTTACTTAAAAGTAACTTAGCTTTGCGGCATCGGAAATAATTTCATAAATTAACCTTCTTAATTTTAATTAAATTCGTGAACAAAGCGATGCCTTTCGCAAGTAAATAGAAAACAAACGATAATGCGCATGACCCGTATGATAAATGGTATGGTTTGTTACTAGGTTTTGGCAGCGGCTTGACCCGCAAGGAGGTCGGAAATTATGCCACGGGAACCTACCACCGGGACAAAAAGTATCCTATATTTTAATCCAGGATAGAAACTATCTGTGTGACAAATTTTTAACCAACTTCAAAAAGAAGGAGGTTATCAATTCGACATGTTTATAGGTATATATATTTTTTTATGTATGTTCGGACATAACTCCGCCGTATATAGACGGATTTGCAAAATTATTTTTTTGCTCGTAAGGGGTTTTCCGAAATGGTCCCATTAAAATTTCATATGGATCTGATGATGCTTTTCGGAAACAGACAAAGGAACTCTTCAAAAAATTACAGCAAATCAACCGCGAATGTTGCTATCGCATAAATATGCATTGTTTTGACCCCAAGGATGATGAAATTTCGAATTGTCTGGGGTAGGTAACCAAAAAATGAAAAATAACAACCGACTTCCAAAAAAGACTACAAACTGCACTTTGTAGTGTTTTTTGGAAGTTGGATGTAATTTTTTTGAAAAAAGTTTTTATACAAATCCGTTCAGCTTTTTTGCGTGATTGAGTAACAAACATCCAGACAGCTAAACATACAAACTTTCACATTTATAATTTTAGTACGATGATTCTTTTACGGATACCTAATTTCCTAATTAAAAAACAAGTAATTATGGTTTATAACCGACTTCAACTAGAAGGAGGTTAGCAATTCAAAATATTTTTTTTGGATGTATGTTCTGACGTAACTCCGTCATATAGTTTTTTTTCGAACGGGGTTTATTCCGAAATGGTCGCCTTTCAATTTCATATGGATCTTCATCTAATGATGCGTTTCGGAGACAGACAACGGTACTCTTCAATAAAATGACAGTAAATCAACCGCGATTGCTGCTATCGCATAAATATGCATTGTTTTGACCCCAAGGATGATGAAATTTTGAATTGGCGTGTGGGGTAGATAAGTCGGTTTTTTTTTTAAGTTTTATGACACCACATGGCTGTTTTTAATTTTTGTTCCACCCAACTTCTAAAATAACACACATAACATAAAACACAACATCACGCTTGTAATCCTGAGAAGTTAGATAGAGGTGTAATTACAGTAAGTGTCGTATTTATAAATCGTGGGATGCTTTCAGATATGTTCACAAATAACTACTGAACGGGTCACTTACGTCAATTACGTTTCTCAATGAACGGCTGCGGATTTGACGACGTGCCAAGTTTTTATCGTACTAGTACGTCCACTAGTTTCTTTCCTTTACTACGATGTGATCCCATTTCTTCCCGTTGGTGTCGTAGAAGGCGACTAAGGGACTTACTAGAGAATGGGCAGCAGCGTTCTCTATGCATTTTACCACCATACTGCGATCGCCAACCCGCCTGCCAAGCATGGCGATGTAGCCAGAACCCCCCTTTTGTGGGAGGCCTATGTCCAGCAGTGGACGTCTTTCGGCTGAAATGATGATGATGATGATGACTGCGATGTGACACATAGGTCTGTATTGTAGTGAGCTTGTTTACATAACATAACATGACGCTTGTATTTCCCTGAAGGGTAAGGCAGAGGTGTACCTGTATTAGGTACACCCACGTTACGCTAGCTATGTTTAATTCCCACGTAAAAGGGGGCGAGCCTATTGCCATCAATCGGGCAAGTCCGGGCACAATACCAGATACCGGCTGCTGCTGAGAAATCTCTGATTGAAAAACCCAATAACACTTTGCCCGACCTCATGTTCAGCAGTAGTGTTTGCGACCACTAGACAAACGAAGCACTCTTAAATAACATGCATACAATTTTTTAAATATATATTTATTTATTCAACTTACACATACTATCTTTACAGGAAAAACCCAATACAATAGTGGTTTGCAAACACAAACCAAATAATTAGAAAATCAACTTACTCTAAGCTGTAAAAATATAAAGTAACTCTAGTAAAATTTAAAAAAGAACATAATCAAATTGAACTTCTTAAATCCTATCCTTATCTAATTAACTTTAACAAACAAAATTTAACAAAACCCTTGCGAATTCATTCAAATTGCACGAAAAGATGTCAATTCTCTCATGCACTTCGTTTAATACACATATAGTGTGGGTGAGGGATGTTTTTGATAGCAGGTTGGTTTTGGCAGCAGGCACGGCCAGCAGTGGCAATCTTATAACCAACCAAATCATCATCTCCGTTGCCCTTTCCAAATAATGTTGGGGTCGGCTTCCAGTCTAACCGGATGCAGCTGAATACCAGTATTTTACATGGAGCGACCGCTTATCTGACCTCCAATACTCAGATATTGAATAACACGATACTACTTGATACTAGTTGTCACACTTACAAGTAACCAACCGAATGCACTTTCAGAATGCTTAAGGTGCGCTTACACGAGCAACTAAAATTGCTCCATCTTGGGCAATTCTCGTCAAATATGACGTCTCGACTACATCCAGCAATTTAGGGCAATGGCAACATGTAGCAACCTTTTGCCAGAGATACGGCCACACAATATGGAGCTATATGGAGCAACTTAAAAAACTAGGCAATGCGCCTCCCCCGCCGCCTCCGCCGCCGGCCTGTTCCTGTCGTAAAAACGAGGCGTACCTAGTTATACGTACAAACGATATCGAAACAAAATTGACAAAAAAATCCAAACCGATTGGATATTGGGCAACTCATGAAATATATGGAGCAATCAGAAGCAATATTGCCGAAACACATCGGCAATTTATTGTTGTTGCTCCAGATTGCTCCACTTAGTTGATCCAATTTGATTTATTAGTGTTGCCGTGCAATAATTGCTCAAAAAATTGCCCGTATAAGAGCACCTTTAAAGTTAAGAACATATTCTCGAAATAAAACTGCTATATCATTTTAAAACCGAAACATTTTCTATTTACTACTTCTACTTCACACCTACTTAAGCTACGAACAGACACCTGTTTGTTCAATACCCTACAATTCTGTGAAACATTTCTAATCCCTTGGATCACAGCTGTCATCACAAAACGCTGTTATTCAACAAAAATTAGAAATCCTATAAAATAAAACCATTTTTACGTAATATGTTGCGGAGTCCAAAAAAGGAGAAATTGTCTATTTGACGCGGTTTTTTCATGCTTGTAATTCCGATTTTCTAAAAGATTTTTGGGGTCCCTGTAAAGCAACCGACTTTCAAAATACATTTCGGAAATGCAATGGTAACCTCCTTCATTTTTGAAGTAAGCTAAAATAGTTTAGTCGTCTAGTTAGTCATATTCTAGATAGTCATCTAGTTTTAAAAATGTGATTGACGTGCAAAAGTGTTTGTACAAACCTACTTACAGAAAGCGGTTGGTCGACTCTTCACGTGACCAGAGGGCTGGCCTATTTTTTGGCCAAAGAATCAGCATTGCCATACAACTTGGCAATACTGCCAGCCTTTTGGGCACCTTTCCTGTTGACAACGATGCAGACAAATTTTTTAATGCCCTGTAAAACTTTTCTTTTTCATATAACACTTAAAAAAATTAAATGATTCATCAATATAAATAATTGTTGCGGATTTCGAAACACAACAATTAAACACAAGCCACTATGAAGTTATGTCAACCCTGGCAACTGCCCTCTGTATAAGATCAGCTCTGTAAGAAACAATTTGGTAGTCATTTTGTAGTAGATTTCGCTTTGAAATATTAAATACACCGCCGAACCCTATATTATGGATGATGAACGTCTATTCGGGATTTTAATGATGTTAAGTTCAAAGCAGTATCTTTGTTCGCTCAAGATTAGATTAAATTCAAAGAGGTTGTAATACACACTTATGTGTCCTATCCTGTTTCTTTTTTTTTTGAGGGTGGTTGGAGAGGCGGAGCATTACGGCTTTTTCTTCCATACATTTAAGCCATCTTCCCAGAGATCAATGAGGAATAGCGTATCCAACATGGTGAAGATAACAGAGTAACAGAAGTAGGTAACCTAAAAATATTCTAGACTTTATTATTTATAGTTCATACAGAAATAGGTAACAAAGCCAGTCATGGGTACTACTGACAGAAGCGAAAACTTAAAACTACGGAAAAAAAACAACACGTCATATTAGCATGTTGGTGACGCGAAACCATAAGCTGTGCCCCTACTAATCATTTCGCTTTGAGCGATTTACTAAAGAAGTTTTGACTTCAAAATAAGAAAAAATGGTACTAAGGAAATGAAGATCTTGAATATGGTAAAGTAAACGATTTATAAACGGCAAATAACTAATTAATTTGTTTCAGGTACGTGAAGACAACTTTTTACAATTTTACTACAAAAACTGTAAGTAATTTTCTTTTGAGATTACGACTGAACCTTCCCCAAAAATAAGACGAGAATGACTAGAACTTTGTAAGCCAAACAGATCACCATAATAAATAAACTTAGAACCGTCCATCACAGCTAAGTAGTGTAGATTCTGATCAAACTTACAACCGCCTTCGAGACTCCTTAGTCGTTAGATCCCATCATTTACACATTAGCACATTTCTTTCAAAAGAACTCGACAATTCACGACACTCGTTGAATCCAAACGACTTCAAAATTACCAAAATCGTTTAACCCAAAAAAAGTTTTTAAAACTTCTGTCATTTTCTGCAGTGCTTCGGATTTTTCTTTCCCGAAGTGCACTTATTTAAAACAATAGTGCATGATTATCATTCAAGATGGCGTCTTGCAGATAAGCTTTATCCTGCAACAGAGAGCTGCATATAGTGATGGTCCATACAATTATGTATATCGTGCTACAACGATACAACGTCAGCGGTTCGGAGTTGAAAAATATTTAGATGTTGGCCTTAGGAAGAAAAACAATAATGGTAGCAAATGCTTATAGTATAAAGAAGAAATTTATATTCTAAGTTAGAAGCTTTCATCGGGATTAAGATATTGGAAAACCTTGAATTTTTAAACAACTTTTGCTAATTCAATTAACTTGAAGCACGTCCCTGAAAAACAGTTCTGAATTTAGATGTCAATACTAATGACATTTCTGATTTCTCTGAATTATACATACATTGGTATTAAGGTCAATGCATAGAGCAGTGGTGACTCAGGGGTAATGGCCGTGAGATACGAGTCGTCGGTTCGAACCCAGGTGGGCGCTTTACCTCATGTAAATTATATCATCACCACTGCTCTCAAAACGGTGAAGAAAAACATCGTGAAGAAATCATGTACTAGATCCAAAAATTCAAAGATATCTCACATACATTAATAGGTGTGAGTGGGGCCATAATTCTATAGCCGGAGAGGAGGCTATGGTCCCAGCAGTGGGAACATTATAGGCTATCATGCTGTGCCTGCTTATTTCTGAATATTATTTTGCAATTTAAACTTCAGCTACAGATAGTTAATTCTGAATGAATTGCCACAATATCACCCGACATTTCAATAAATGTCAATGTCAAATGAAAGCACAATGCAAGTGCTAAGGTTAATCTACAAGTGTCGCGCCGTACCTGCTTGAAAAAGCCTTAATGGATTTTTTTTAAATTTCAATTAATCATCCAATTCTTAAGAAATTTGTAGTAATATTTAACGAAACAAATTCAACTAGTCCTTCATTCTACTTAGAAAGTTCACGAAACATGAAACTCGCCGCATGAAATGATTATTTACATTTTCAGGTATCTGAGCGAAACAAAAGTTTTAACGTCAAGTGTTTTTATAAGCGCGAAATTTTACTTAAGTGGAAATGTTTCGTGTAAGGATTAAGATTTCGTGTCTGTTAGACGTGACTTTTGTTTTATTTTTGTTTTTGCGTTTGATTTGTACGAGAAATTTTTAAATACGTTGTTATGTTATATTGATGCTGGTTATGGTACATATAAAGCTGCCTTGTTGTGTGTTTAACCGACTTCAAAAAAAGGAGGAGGTTATAATTGTTCCACCAAACGTATTTTTTTTTAATGTATGTTCCCCGATTTCTCGCTCGTTTGTGGACCGATTCTCAAAATTCTTTTTTTATTTGAAAGAGTATACTCCTGAGGTGGTCCCATTGGCACCAACTCAGGATCTGATGATGGAAACCCAGGGAAATCGAGGGCAACCCTCATTATTTGTAGGGATTAACAATGTTTTTCAAATGTTTTCTAAAGCTATTGAGACATTTGCGTATGTTATCATCATCTCATGACGCTGAGCTGATGAAGGAAGGTGCAACTCTTTAACGGTTAGGAGTTAGATGGAGGTTCGGGCATAACTCCGTTTTTTAGAAAGGGGTTTATTCCCAAATGGTCCCATTTAAATTTCATATAGATCTGATGATGCGTTTCGGAGACAGACAACGGAACTCTTCGAAAAAAGACAGCAAATTAACCGCGATTGCTGCTATCGCACAAATATGCATTGTTTTGACCCCAAGGATGATGAAATTTCGAATTTGTATGGGGTAGGTACCATAACTAAAAAGAGAAAAATAAAAACGGAAGGAATGGAAGTCGGTTGTTTTTTTTTTGTAAGTTTTACGTAGAAAGATATTCTAACTAGTAACTTTGCATTTAAAATGATCAATCTTCTATAATATGAATATGTGAAGCAAAAAATTGCACCTCGTTTTTATAGGAGGAGTATGATTTAGGCATTCTTAAAGTTCATCATCATCATCATCATATCAGCCGAAAGACGTCCACTGCTGGACATAGGCCTCCCCCAGGCTCCTCCATTTCGACCGGTGTTGTGCTTCCCACATCCAGCGGATACCCGCGGTCTTCGCAAGGTCATCGGTCCACCTTGTGGGAGGCCTTCCCACTCTACGTCTTCCGGTACGCGGTCGCCAGACTCCAGAACCTTTCGGCCCCATCGGCCGTCTGTTCTGCGAGCAATGTGCCCTGCCCACTGCCACTTAAGTTTGGCAATTCTTCGGGCTATGTCGGTTACCTTGAGTATGATTTAGGCATTCTTAAAGTTAAAGAAAACTAATATTTTCATATTTTAATTTTAGCATTAGTAGAAATACATTAACTTTTAAACGAATTATGGACTACTGACCACTTTTACACAAAAATCACTAGAATACACCAACGTTATTTGAGCTTCTTTACCATGCATGTAAAACCATTTAGAAAATCCATTAAGAAACTATAAACTTTTCAAACAAGACTAACCCTCTCATCTCCTGCCATTTTAAATGAATTTCGCTGAAGACACGCTGGCTAATGTCTTCAAGATCCCAGGCCACAAAGCCGAACTCAATCTAGACGCAGTCTGCCGCATTTCCTAGGTCAAAACAAATTTCATCCGGTGCGCATAGCGGCTCTCATCAAATATACTGAAATAGGTAAGGAACCTTTGTGGAAAATGGTTTGCGTGCAAACGGTAGGATGAGCGCAGTTGCAGCGGGGGTTAGGTTAGCAGGAATTTATGTTAAGAGCTTGTTAAGACTATATTAAGTTGGTGTGCTAAAGCAGCGGGATTGGTTTCTTGGGATGTAAATTGAAGCAAAATTGGATGTTGGTTACAGTACCTCAGTTCAGGTACTAAGACTAGAAATTCTGACGGCACGGTTGGCGCAGTGGTTAAGCTATTGACTGCTGCGCTGCGTGTCGCGTGTTCGATTCCCGCACGGAACAAATATTTGGAGGACCTACAATTAGTTGTTCCGGGCCTGACTGTGTGTTTTATGTGAGTTTTAAATGTTTGTAGATGCACCCACAATACAGGAAAAATTCCTAGTGTGGGGCAACGTTTAAAAAAATATATTTATAAAAACTAGCTGACCTGACAGACGTTGTCCTGTCCGTCCAATAGTCATTCATACAGAATCCCTACCCTACCTACCCTACCTACCCTACCTACCCTACCTACCCTACCTATCCTACCTACCCTACCTACCCTACCTACCCTACCTACCCTACCTACCCTACCTACCCTACCTACCCTACCTACCCTACCTACGCTATAAACCTCACGGAGCCCGAGACCTTTCCAACGAATGCAAAACCGTGGAAATCGGTTCGTGCGTTCTGGAGTTATAGCGTCAGGAAGGAAAACCCGACTTATTTTTATATAGTAGAAGATGTATATTTTATTTATTCTAGAATATGATGAAGATTTGTATTATATTCGTGAATAACGTAAAGCTTTAATTTATCTCTGTGTATTTAGCTTATACTTGTACTGATTTTCAACCGCAATGTATTGTTTATCGGTTTGTACCCGCAACTCCACGTCAAAGTGCGTATTTTGTAATTTGTCATTTCTATTTTAAAGGACATAGGAGGCCATAGTTAAAAGCGCCCGAAATTGCATTTTATCTCTTTATGACATGACAGGGCGCAATGCGCTACGCTATTAGATATGGATGTCACATATTTTTGCAATATGAGCAGACCTCATTGCTATGTACATACCTATATAGAAGAAAACGTCCCGAAACATTAACCGTCAGAAATGTATACTACACGTAATTACAAATATTTATGCTGCCAGTGGTATTACACATTTTTTTAATATGAGCGGCACATTACTTTTAAGAAAAAAACTCAATACATTATACTGTCCAGTTTTTATGCTGCTAAAGTGATGTCAGATATTTTTGTTCACAACGAGGTATCCCGAGGTATTCTCCTGTTGGCATACATTTATAATGCAAGACAATTCCGATATTATTACAATCTAAGAGGTGACACATCTTTTTGAAGCCTATGGCAACATCCTACGTTTTGGCGTCGCATGTCTCGTCAGTTAGATTTGATGTTCCTTCGATGTCACATATTTGTGCTGTCACTTGTATATTCCATCCACAAATTATCACATTTAATTGCCGTCATCTTGACGACAGATATTATTGTATGAACCATGAAGTCAGATATTATTGCTGTCCATGGTAATCTGTTTATCATCAACTTTATATTTCCCGCCGCAACTACGACCAGACCCCAAAGCCTGCAATCTCTTTGCTCAGTAAGGCTCACGCTCCACTGCAGCAAGATTTAACTTTTCAAAACACCGAGGTTCAGTTCGCTTTGTAATTCTGCAAGCCATAACCAACGTTGAAACATAGAACCGAATAATTGTCTGAATTTTGAGTTCACTTACTTTGTTGTGAAAGTATATCTTGCAGTGATTGGCAGATATGGTGGTATTTTACTTATCTTGACCAGCGAAAATAATAATAATAACAAATGAAATTATAACTGTTTTCATTTGTTTTTGCAAAAATGTATGTAACAACCATCGCATCAGACTCGTGGTTGCTTTTATACCAATCCCATTTTTTTTTACTTTCAAACAAATTCTAGACTTAAAACCAGACTAATGTAGAATCGATCAATCTTGTTCCAAAGTTAATAAAAACCATTTTCAGTTATGACATTACCACAAAAACTCCGATTCAATAACACATTAAGATATACCGATCGGTCGGGCAAAATTTCAGAAATTAACTTTTTCCTTTTGATAAAGCATAAAAGAAACAACGATTCTCTTATTACGTATAGCTCGCATAGAACGAAATTGCTTTGTGCAACTTTCCAAATGGACATCCTCCTCTGTTCTCTCCAAAGAGGTTGTACGTACGTCTAAGTTAGAATCTGTTAAGTAATTGAACTTGCCTTTGTATCGATAAGCACACGATTAGCCGCCTTAAGCCCCTTGAAATTAGGTCTTCGTTCCATCGTCTGAACATTTCTTTAGATAGATATTGATGATTAGGAGATTAATCTTTGATGAGCATGTACGGCACGTTAATGAATGTGGATGGAATAAAGAGGTTCAATAATTGAGTGAACGGCATTACGTTTCGTCCAGAGACTTTATTAACCTATAATTTTATTTTCAATACTGATTGATAAGCAACTTAGACCACATTTCAACCTTCTTTTGAACAGGACTTCTTGGATACCACTGACTGAAAAGACTGGCTAGATCTGCCGTAAGCATAGAGACCGGAATATCCGCACTAGCAGCGACGTCATCGTTATCATCATCATTTCGGCCGAAAGTAGTCCACTGCTGGACATAGGCCTCCCTCAAGCTCCATCACTTCGACTAGTTCCGTGCTTCCCACATCCAGTGGATTCCTGCGGCCTTCCCAAGGCCATCGGCCTACCTTTTTTTTTTTTTTTTTTTGGGTGGGAAATCATCAAATAACTTCTCCCGCTCTGGGTGGAGCAGGAGGGCGTGTCAGACTTTTACTGACTAAAACCCACCCGTGTTCCTTCAGTAGCCCTTAAGCCAGGGGCTGTGGTGTCTCTTTCGAACAAACCCGCACCCCTGGCAGGCATCGACCCTTGCGGGTCCCATCACTTTTTTGTGCTGACATCTCTTTGAGGCGCGCGTGGAACACAACGCGCCGTCGACTTGGGCTTGGTCCTTACTGGACAGCGAGCTACCCATTACTCGCCGTCCGCAAGCCCATGCCTACGGTGGCCGGAAATCGGCCTGAGATTCCCGACGCCCAGGGCGTCTCCGTATCCTGCGGCGGCTGGGGTCGCGAGGGCGCATATGTTGCCTCTCCCTCACGTGCGCCGCCTCCCTCTTCGCGAGCATTACTGCTTCGCTGAAGGAGGTGACGGCTCCCCATGCCCTCTCGCTCCGTACCATGGCTTGGACCAGGGCCGGACGCAAGAGATCGCCGCAGCCGATCGCCTCCACGAGGACAAGGCGGTGCTCCACCCAAGCTGGGCAGACCGCCACCGTGTGCTCCACCGTGTCCTCAGGGCGATCTTCGCAGTGGAAACACCCGGGCGTTTCCTCCCGTCCTATCCGAAACAGGAACCTCCCGAAACAACCGTGTCCGGTGAGGACCTGCGTCAGGCGGAAGGTGAGGACGCCATGCCGCCTCTCAAACCACTCCTCAAAGAGGGGACTTACCGCCGCAATCGTGGCGTGCCCAATCGGCCTACCTTATGGCAAGCCTTCTAACTCTCCGTCTTCTGGTACGTGGTAGCCACTCCACGCCATTGGCCAGCTGTTCTGCAAGCAATGTGCCCCAGACTACTGCAGTTTAATTTTGATAATTCTTCGGGCTATGTCGGTTACCTTGGTTCTACTACAGATTTCTTTATTTCTGATTTGATAAAGCAGGAAAACTCCAAGCATAGCCCTCTCTTTGCCCTTTGGGTGGCCTTTAGTCTTCTAATAAGGCCCTTAGAGACGGCAGTAATAATAAAATTCATGGCACCGAAAATGCGTGAGCGCACAACGTATGTTACTTTTTATACCTCATTTACATCGTAGTGCGAGTAATCAATGACCCTCAGTTTTCATGGAAAGTGGTGACAATGATCCCTTGAATAACTACCGTAGAGGTGTCTTATGCTCTCTGTCCTCAAAGTTGATAAAATCAAAATCAAAAGTCATTTATTCAAACTAGGCTGAGAGTCAGCACTTTTCGAACGTCAAAATTACATAAGACAGTCCCCAAAAACGCCCACCCTTCGACACTTCCTAGTGCTTTAGCTGGGAAGAAGAAGTGGCGCAACAAACTCCCCAGCAGCTAGATAGGTTTTCAAACAGATGAATTCCCGGAGATTCTCGGAATCTATCCAGCGAGATGTCTTAGTTATCTGAAAGACCCGTCAACTTGATACAGAAAATTTCCACGAAATCGAATACTGATAATATTAATCCAAGCTAAATATTTGAGACATAATCGATTCCAAGACAGAACGATTTCCAAGAACAGACTAAACAGTTCAACATTGATTAAATGCTCTTGTTTTTAATATTGTCTCGGAATCAATTACTAGATACAGTTTCATTATTACAAAAAACGTAATAAACTCGAGAGTCATCATCAAGGCTTCAACGTTGTCTCCATAAAAAATATTCTCATTTTATTAAAGCTTATCTCTTTTGTGACTTAATAAATAAATTACTCAGTCTCTCGGTTGGATTCCCTCAGTCGTTTTCCAATTGCGAATAGAGATTTTCCGCGCTCACTTAGTCGCTTAGAAATTGACAAAGGAATGAGAGCACAGTGCTTTAAATAGTTCTCTGTGTCGTATTTTAAAACGGTTGTATAGATAACTTTGAAAATTATTACGGTGTGAATGGCGCTTGCGAAGGGGTGCCGTTATTTTTTTTTATTGCAGTATTTTCACGTATTTCTGCTTACGTTTTCAAACGGATAATTAATGAGGTATTTTTTGGGTGCGAGACTTTATTTCTTTGTTTTTTCGGAAGGTTCTTTTCGATACGTTTTGCATCCATTTTCCTTTCCTTTGTGTTCGCACGTACGTTTCTTATTGCCGTGTCTTTCCCTGCAAATGTTTGTGATATTTATTTTCGCTTATGTAAGTACCCAGATGTTGCAGCAGACGAGTTAGGGCCACATAAAAACGATCGTACTTAATTTGTCGCATAACTAATGCCAGTTTAATCGAAACCAGTTATTTAAAAAGTAGATAGTCTTACATTGAAGTACATTGCATTTACTTGTTAAACATCTGTGTTGACTTAATTGTGTATTGATCTAGGGACAAAACTTCGCGCTTGCCAGCTGTTCTATGAGATGAATATAATTAATGATAGTATCAGCTGACTATGCTGCCATTCAACAGTTTTGCTACTTCATTTTTTGTTAATGCAAAAAATAATCAGCATCACGACTGCCATATGGGTCGGAAATATGAATAGACTAGCATCGTCCCATGAGTAGAACGAAAGCGGTGGATTTGATTAAAGAGAAGAATAGAATAAGTTGTCACTTATAAAGATTATGTATGTATGTTTTAATACCTATCTTAAAAGATTTTTATCACAACATATATTCGTCGTAACGATAATACATACCTCGTAGAAGAAAATTCGACAATACTTTTATTCCTAGTAGAAAGGTTAACTTAATTGTGAATTGCAGTAATTTTTGACGTCTAACAGTTTTTGGGAAATCTGACAAAGATCAATCGCAGGATAAGAATTTATACAGGGTTATTGGAATAAATAATAGTTTAAAAAAACACGCTTTTATTGCTGACCGAACCAAAAAGTAGAAAATATTTTTTAATTATAAAGAGTTTATGTTGCAGTAGTAGGAAGTCAATAATTCAATTCAGAGTAAAAAGCGTGGGGTGCATTTTCCTATATTTTCATGACTCTCCTCTCATAGATGGTTGCCAATAGAATAGTTGTAATAATTAAAATATCAAGCACCCCACGCTTTTTACTCTGAATTGAATTATTGACTTCCTACTACTGTAACATAAACTCTTTGTAATTAAAAATTACTTTCTACTTTTTAGTTCGGTCAGCAATAAAAGCGTGTTTTTTTAGTTTTTTTAAACTATTATTTATTTTCCATTTTTTGGTTCGATCAAATTTTTATCGGGAAAATTTTAAAAATTTGTTTTTTTTTAAATAAATTATTTTTTTTGAAATTTTGAAATTTTTTATCGGGTTATTGCATTGTCATCAGCCCTTAAGACGTGTGCAAAGTTTCAAGTTGATCAGACGTCTAGAAACCAGTGAAAATTAGGCTCAAAGATTCCGTTACATACATAGATACATACATACATACAACCCGAGCTAATAAAAGCGTTATAAAAACAGCAATCAAACTCTAAAGAGGTCATTGTACTCATCATTATGAACAACTTTTACTATTGAACGAAACCTGAAATAGCGAAAAAAAAACAGCTGTTCCTTACATTTATGTTCGTATAACTCATCAAAAAGTAGAAAACAGCAGATTTTTTATTTTCGCAATTTCAGGTTTGGTTTTCAAGCTGTACCTATAAGGTACAAAAGTTTAATCAAATTGGCCCCAAGCGTGAGAATACTGCCATATTAACTATGTTAGAATCACTATACAGGGTGGCAAGAACATACACAGTCTGTTACAATGAATTCAGTACATATGCAATTCTAAAACTGCATTGAATTTTTTTTCGGTTATTAAAATAAATCAGTCGTTTCCTACAAAACTGCAATACCTACGCGACAAAAATAAAAACAATAATTATTTATTTATTTCTCACCACAATATCCATATAAAAGAGTTACATAGAAAAATATTGTCTAGTTATGGGCTCATAGAATAACATTGTGGGAGACTGGTACGCACGGCTACACATCAAGCTATACATTTCCAATATAAGCTGATCTCGCGTTGTATAAGATTTCCGTACAAAGCGAGATCAGCGTAAACTGGAAATGTATAGCTTGATGTGCACCAGGTATCCGGTCCAAGTACACAATTATAATTTCCCGTAAACTAAAACTAAACAATAATAAATAAATTTACATTTGACTTGAAGGAGTGTTCGTGTGGTGAGTGGTTGTGTCAGTGTGAGCGAGTGTAAGTGTGTGGGTGTGAGTGCGTGAATGAGGGTGTAACAGCTAAATTATTTTTTTAATTACCGACGAAAAATTTCAACACAGCAGTGTTCAAAATCGTGTACTGAATCCATGCTGACAGATTGCGCATCGATGTCCCCAGCCGCCTTGTATGGTACAGACGCCAGCACATCAAGCTATCCCAAACTGTCAAATTTTCTTAATTGAACATGAACCTTATTCTTTTGTAATAAAGTTGAAAAACTATCAAATAAATTTTACAGATTGGGGTAGCTTGATGTGCTGGCTTTGGTACATGATCGATACCGCCATGAAGGATACAAAATCTCATCCTCTTGATTTCGTTTTAAAAAGTAGGTTAAAAGAGGGATTGCCGGTTGTACGAGTATGTCCGTCTTATTCAAAATGTTATTAGATATTCTATGAGATAACAATTGACGGTCGAGTCGAGTCACTGGCACGAGTGGCATCCTTCAAACGCTAATGAACATTGAACTTGAACTGAGAACGTTCCGGTTAAGTCGGGGGCGTTGGCGAAGTGTGGATAAGACTTGTGACATGTATGTTTATCTGGTTAATAGTACATCCAAGTAAACGTTTAGTAGCTATATTTTGGTCGATCGAACCTTCATCAAGAATTGAGCTAACAAATTTAAAAAAAAACTTTTTAAACCGACTAGTAGTTCCAGAGATTACCGCCTATATAGAAACTTACAAGCAAATTATTTTTATCTCTTTAAAATATTAAGATCGCACCAAACTTCTGGCGCTAATTGAAGCGTAGCAGCTCGGGCTAGAATAGAAGTTACGCGCGCTAATATAGGTATTTCTTCCGTAGTATGTTGTGTTTTAACAAACATACATTTCTAAAATGTATGCATACTAATGTATGTAAAAAACACTATGGACAGTGTGTGTTTTTAAAGTGTACGATTTATAGAGTGATTCCTTAAATAATTTACATATTAATTGCAGAACTAAAGTTAAAGTAATAACGATGCAACAAGGGATCAAACGAGCGCAATATTTCGCAAATCTCTCGATACGCTCTTAACCCTAGATATATCCAGGTTTCCTCACAATATTTTCCTTAACCATAACCACCAAAACAACTCAACTATTTTAATATTTTTTTCCAACCGCATCCACTCTATTCCCATCAAATGTCGCCGTCCATTACGTGAACCAACCCGAGCGCGTCACCCTACCAGTAACTTCACACGCACTCGCCTGGAACAACTGGCACTGGCTACTGGCTAGCCCTTACTACATTGAAACTCATCGTTATTAGAAAAGTTCTTTTGTTGTAGCAGGATGTTTGAGGCAGGTCGTGGACATGTACTCATATGATTAATATGTGTCGGGATTCTTTTGTAGACGTACAAGGGATACCAATAAGTTTGTTTTAAATGTTTTCTGCGATGAAACTTTAAGGGACCTACCACTGTTTGTCTCTGCATTGCCATAAATAAATAAGGGGTAGTTTCGTGACTTGGTATCAAAAAGTCACAAGTCAAAGTCAAATTATTTATTTCAAATAGACACATAAAAGGCACTTTAGACGGTCGAAAATTAAAAAAAGATTTGATTCTAGCTGCTCCTTCTAATAGTAAATTTTGTGTGGAGAAGAATGGGAAAGAAACTCCACCGTTACGCATTTAAAAATATTAACAATATTTTGATTATGTACATTCATTATATCATTATTTTTAAGGCGATGCACCTAGAATAAATAACTATACCTACGTCAAGGCCGTGACTTTTGTATTTCTTTATGATTTAGTTTTATAAAATGAATCAAAATGAATCTGAACGTTGTAAGAAAACTAATTATAAGTATTGCTGGAACTAACTGAGCGTAAGACTTCAGGATCTGCTTCCTTGAATGAACCATTTACTACTATATAGAGCTTCTGGCGCGAGCATAGACAATAAATGATTTAAGTTACAATCTACCCTTTCATTTTTCGCTTTCGTGCTCCACAATCAATCCGTCATACACAAAACATAAAAATCTATTATCCATCACGCATGTCCCGAAGTCTAAGAAGCCACTTTTCCTTATTAAATTCACCATTACGACAGTAATAACAAGCCATTCTTGGCTAACATCGGAACAAAACCAACAATAACATCGCCCATAATACATGTCTTTTCAAATGTCGCCCAACAACAATACACGCCCATATTTCTTGTTCACATGCACTCGCATGGAACGCACCTTTAAAAATCAACGGAACGCATCATTATGTTACACTTAATTATCTGTGGAACTTGATATAGACAAAAACGATTTTCTTTTTTATACCTAATGGCGCAGATTTCCTAGTGCCAGCAAAAAGGTCGATTAAGTAAAGTTTTTATTTGTTTACTGTTTTTCTAGTAAGGAAAAAGTAGTTTGTAGTGTCTGAAAGATTCGATCTCATTTCCTTTGAAATTAATGGTGTTCAAGTTTGGCTTGTCATCTGATGTTTTTGTAAATTGATTATTAAATTGTTGTTTCTTTGAAATCAATCAAAGGTCCATCATAGTTTTCTTATATTTTATCTCAAAAAATGGTAAAGGAAATAGATTTTATGTGTAGTTTTATTTGATAGATTAAATAAAAAGCTTTCTAAATTAGTAGGAATGTACCGCCTTATTGTCATACTCTTAAATGCGCAGTATTTAGTCCAGCATTATTTGTCATACGCGGAATTTAACTACATATATCGTAAACGATTTACCACTTCTCATTAGAAACATCTGGCATCTTTCGATCCAAAAATAGACTTTTACAACGATCTAAAACCGTCCGGCATTTTGTTCGTCATGGCACGGTCTCCTAGACCTTTACAAAGAGGTTTTACAATAAATCACGTTATGAAAGTTGCGATAGGTCAGGCACGACCACATTAGGTGCTCGATATTCAGATTTTTCCGTCACGAATTTAAACATATACCAGTGTAACTCGCCATTAACGTTTCGTTTACGTGTACTTGTACTAATGTTTTGTTTTGATGAATAATAATTAATCGATTTGACTAAAGGGAAATATTTGTATAAAAGCGTGCCAAACAAGCACACTTCTTTGGTTTTTGTTACATTTTAATTAAACCCGACAAAAATAACCTCAATATATTCTCCATTTTTTTTTTTGTTTTTAAAACAAGCTTCTGAATTTTCATGGTATATCTTTTGCAAAAATGTGCCATCAAATTACGTGTGCGTTGCAATCCAAACATGTACGAAACCCGTTGAGTCGTACGCGATCATAGCTCGATGCACTCGCATCGTCGCTCGCCCGGCCGGAACGCGCCGTCCGGCCCAGCTGGCGGCCATTGTTGTTCTTTTTTTTTCTTGTTTTAATTTAAATTTCGAACGTGTATTCGATGGTCGAAATTTTAAAATAGATGTCATTGTGAAGGAAAGAATAGTAGAATTAGTGAATTGTCAAAAATGCCAATCCTGTTTGGGATAGTCGAGTTCTTTTGTTTTAAATACAATAGACATTTTACTGTGCTGTTTTTTCATATATTTTTGAAGGTTTTTCACTGAATTTCTACTAACAATAAAAATAAAATAGCAACTGCATTTTCACAGCTAAGAATTAGCTTTTAATCGTCCTCTTGTTTTTCCTTGTCTAGTGGACCTAACAAAGAGATAATTGCATTAGATAAGAAAGAACTTTTAATAGTTAATTCAGCATTAAAATCTTCTTTTATACGTTTTAGAGTTTTCACAATATGTATATTTAAGATTAACTATTCGCATGTGTGCAAAAAGAGAGAGCTTTTGATTTTCCGTGGAATATTTCTCAACTCCTTAAAGTCGCCCTCATACTCACCCCTATGTTTTATCAATTCACAGATGTGTACTATTTAATCACCTGATTAAATCCAATAGGTGTATTTACCCCTATTGCTCTCATGTTGGCCCACTCTCCACCTTTTCTGTACCTACTTAGTTGAAATTTCTAGTTGTGCAAGCTGTTCTCCCCGATGGGATTTACATCGCCAAAACTGACGAACTTCCCTAGGGAAATGATATTTTCAAAAATCCTGCCATGGTTCTCACCTTCACATTAAAGGCAGCGATTTGTGCGTTGTCTGTACATACATAATGATTTTGTTAGCTGAATAATAACAGTCATACATACGGGTCGATCGATCAGGTTAAATTACACTCGCCGCGGTTGGTCCGCAGATGAATGACAGTTTTTTTTTGTCTGGTATATCATCAAATAACCTCTCCCGCTCTGAGTGGAGCAGGAGGGCGTGTCAGACTTTTACTGGCTAAAACCCACCCGTGTTCCCTCAGTAGCCTTAAAGCCAGGGGCGGCGGTATCTCTTTCGAACAACCCGTACCCCTGGCAGGCATCGGCCCTTGCGGGCCCCATCAGGTTGTGCTGACATCTGTTTGAGGCCCGCGTGGACCACAACGCGCCGTCGACCTGGGCTTGGTTCTTACCGGACAGCTACCCATTACTCGCCGCCCGAAAGCCCAGGCCTACGGTCGCCGGGAATCAGCCTCGAATTCCCGATGCCCAGGGCGTCTTCTGCGGAGACTAGGGCCGTGAGGGCGCATATACTGCCTCTCCCTCACGTGTGCCGCCTCCCTTTTCGCGAGCATCACTGATTCGTAGAAGGAAGCGACGGCTACCCATGCACTCTCGCTTCGTACCATGGCCTGGACCAGGGCAGGACGCGAGAGATCGCCGCTGCCGATCGCCCCCACAAGGACACGGCGGTGCTCCGCCTAAGCCGAGCACTCGACCATAATGCTCCGTGTCCTCAGAGCGATCATCGAGCAATGGAATTACCCGGGCGTTTCCTCCCGCCTTATCATAAACAGGAACCTCCCGAAACAACCGTGTCTGGTGAGGACCTGCGTCAGGCGGAAGGGGAGGACGCCGTGCCGCCTACCTCTCCGAGCCTCGGATAGCACGTTAAGCCGTTCGTCCCAGCTGTCATTAGTGGATCTTTGACAGTCGTTACGGGTCGTCAAAAGCCCGAGTCTGACGACCAGTCATACAAAGGACTTTACCGTATTATCTAGTGGGTAGATTTCAGGTTGTAGATTGCCTCTTGCCAAGGGGTTAATCGTATTACCCAGTAACTAGGCTAGAGGTCATTAAGGCAGTTGCAACATGTAAAATACTGGTATCCGGTTAGACTTGAAGCCGACCCCAACTTAGTTGGGCAAAGGCTAGGCATTCTAGAAAACCATTCTATATTGTTTTCTAGAATAGAGGCTAAAAAGGTAACGTCACATGATTAATTCAGTACTAATAGAACACTAAACTACGAGTAGATGGTGTCGACTAAGGCTAAAGCTGACCCATTCGCTAATGACATCAAAACTTCCTGGTTACCTACCTGACAGGAAAAATGTATTCCCATACTTAAACATGTAAGCATAGCAGCTGAAACCCCCTTCCCACCTGATCCTGGCACCGTTGCCACCATAATTATTTTTGTTCAAGCACATACTTCCTGCCATGGGGGTTGTAAATATTGTACTTTATGCGGGTCCTATAATGACGGTATTGTTTAGTTTCCGAACTAACGGCAAAGGTTATGGGGTTGCATGTTACAAGTTAACAGCACTTTGGTACTGGACAAATTATTTGAGCAAAATATTGCTTTTGTTCGGGGAAGTTTGATCATTCTGTTTGAATGTACTGCTGGTGCTCCAAATGGGCTCCTAATTCGGACTTGCACCGTTTTTCTGTAGGAGCTTTTCTTTAGATGGGGTCCGTCTGTTTTTAGATTAAAACTCAAACCCAACACATTAGAATTAAACAAAGAAAGAAAGAATAACAGTTAACATTTGCAGTGTCGCCCAGTTTCGAATTGTCAAGGAGGCGGTCGATTAAGGCTCCCGCAGACTCGTGAGACGCGATACTGGTGGAACAATTTCCATGACGTTTTCATAAAAAGTGTTTTACTAGAGTCGCGACGCGCTGTCGCGTTGCGCCTGTCTACGGGAACATTTAGTCCCATAGCGTAGATTCTTAGAGGGAATTAATGTTCCCGCGAAAGTCATAATAAAACGTTAAGCAAAACGCTCGAAACTCGGAAATTCGCTCGATAGGCCACTAATTTATAGAAGTAACGGTAGGAGTACCACTTTTTCCGATACCCGCTTTAAAAAAAAAAAAAAAAAACATGCATTATCTACATCTCTGTTTTACCCTCCGGCCGACTATGACTTTGGCCAACTAGCCGACTAGTCGGCTGCAAAATTGCCAACAAGTCGGCCAAGCCAACCATTGCTTTCGGTTGAGTTCGGGTGACATCGGTAATGTTCGTGACTACGCTTTCGGCTCGTAGGTACCGGGTGCGCGGCGCTCAGCGTTCAGGCAGAATTGTCGGGACATGTATTTGTTAACTTTGCATTAATTCTATCATTGTTTACGTGCGAGTTTCTTCCTATCCTATTCTAGATTGCACTGAAAGTAAACTGTCGAACTGATTCTTTAGTAAAAATAACAAAGTAAAGTTTTTAATTTCATTTCAATCACCGTCTTTCACATTTTTAAGCATATTAATACGAGTAAAAAAGGCGGTTCTAGCCGACTAGTCGCCGACTAATCGCCGACTACAAATATGGCCGACTAGTCGGTACATCGCTAGTACGAACTGATGTCATCTTATTCAAGAAGTATTTCACAGTAAAAAACTCCTCAGACACTTCATAAGACGAACAGCTGATCGACCCGCCATGGTTACCCAGACAAGTGTTTGTCGTTGTAATTATTTTTATGCGGGTACATCAAGTACTTATTTAGCCTGAGTGGGGGAGTTGATAGCCTTTAATAGGATAGTGATGGGCTAATATCGATAATACCAATGTCTATTACCAAACTTTAAATTAAGCTGCACGTTGTTTTAATTAAACTGTGTAGGATCGGGTCATTTGGGGACGAATTGATATTTTCAATCAGATTATTTGGTTTATTAGGCGCTTCAGACCGGTTTCGTGATAATATTAATGTTGGACGTGTATCGATTAATTTATGCTCATTGTAATATTGTTTTATCTTTATCGAGTACATTTTGCGGATTAACTATACGGATAGTAGAATATTATCATGTCATAACAATGTGAAAGTATCATTATTTTTACGGTGACAGTCACTTTGCATAATTTGTCGCTTTTAGGTTTACAATGGAAATAGTCGTTTCAGAGTTTCGCTGTTCAATGTTATGTATTTTTCATTTAGTAATTTATTACCATTTTTTTCGATCTCAAAATCTGTCATCATGAGCAATGCATTTACACTAATTACGCGAAGAAACTTTTCAAAGAACATTCCAAGATCAATCATCAGCCTTTAATAAATCCAAAACGTAATCGAATTAGAAGTTTCTCACAAAACTAAAACGTAATTTTACATCTTTAACTAATGAAAACAAATAACATTAATACTGAATGTATATATTTCTTAATTCAACGGCCTACACCTGAGTTTTAGCTGCAACAGGTATTAAAAACTTCCACAGTTCAGAATCTTAATGAAGAAAATGTCAACGGCACGTTGTTCGAACTTTCACCATGAAATAAAACAAGTGAACAGCCAGCCATTAATCGATATAAAATAAAATAGAGCCTTAATTACTCTTTCCATATTGGCGATCAACTTTCCTGGCATAATAAACTCTTCGACTTTTTAGGTATATTTTTCATTATCATCTAACATAGGTGTTGTTTTTTGGTAACGTTTTTAATGCCTTTCATATTATGTTGCCCTAGTGACTTTATGCGACGTTATTGCAATTTTCGAGAAATTCGGAGCTTGTGGCTATGTAACAGTCATATAGTTCGATCGGTCAGTGATGTGAAGAGCGGTACCGTTGTTGTGATGACCATCTTGACATACATCTTCGTCACACCTCCGTCCCTTGGAAAGCACCTTAAGCCGTTGGTCCCGGCTGTCATTCGTGAATCTTTGACAGTCGTTACGTGTCGTCAGAAGCACGAAATTATGACAACCATACAGTTACCAGCTAAACTGGAAACCGTACCCGACATAGCTGGGAAGAAGGCTAGGCAGATGATGATAATGATTGGACTAACATAGGCAGTTTTGACAGACTGCTGTATCTTTTAATACTTTCAAGCGTGATTTTCACTGCCTTTGCAACCATTCAGTGTAGAAACTTGAAAGAAAGAGGTGAAGTATAATAATATGGTACTTATGCATACCGCCATCCTTTTTTCGCACTGAAACCCTCTACAGGCCCAGTAACAGAAGGAACGATCTAAATGATGACAATGACCCTAAATACCAATACCTACCAAAAATGCCCCGCTAAAAAGGCATACCTGTCAAATAATAAAACCAAATGATCAAACTCAACTCAACGCTGTTCACGGCCCACGTCTTCACTTTATTTCGATCGTCTTCAGTATTTTGGACATAAACCTGGCATGAGAGCCTAATGACCCAGGTTCGGTACAGTTGAATACCTTTTTATGTTACAGCCTATAACATAAAACCCACCTGATGGATTCTTTTACGGTTTTTCCAAAACCTGGCATGATTTGATAGGACAGATGTTCTGTCATTTGCGAATGGTTTTAAATACGTTCGAAGTTTGGTGGAAAACGTATTTCAAGTATTGTTGAGTATTTTGAATCCAACTTAAAATTATATTAATATTTTGTTGTATTCTATTATAAATATTAATATTATATTATATTAATTATACCTAGCTCATCATCTGCTTAGCCTTTTCCCAACTATATTGGGGTCGGCTTCCAGTCTAACCGGATGCAGAATACGAATATTTTACATAGAGCGACTGCCTATCTGATCTCCACAACCCAGTAACTGGGTAATACGATACCCCTTGGTAAGGCTGGTTTGACAGATTAAATAACACACTAACGCAACACCTGGAAAGTAAGAATTGGGAAATAAACACACTAACTCAGGACATGGGAATAACTACGATGATAAAAACCGGAAAAGATTTACCGAACTGGGTGTATAATTTATTAAATACTTAATGACATAAGAATCACCGAGGCATTTCAATGAAATAAAATCCATTAGCACCCAACAACGAATTCATTTAAACACAATACAATTCGTAAATTCTTACATAATCCCACTCCCGGCATTAATTATCTCCAATTCATTTGCTCCCTTTAATGTATTCCTCTTTACATGAAAAGGTAATTCACATTAAAGGCCAACAAAATGAGACTCTTATTGAAATTTACTTCGGCTTTATCTTTGCACCATTTTATAAATGACAGTGTAAATAAAAACAGATAAAACGTAGATCGTTATAATCGACATTTCGCCCTTCACTATTCCAAGGGGATAACTTCAAACGATTTCCGATAAGGCAAATCAAATTAAAAATGTATAAATATTTCGATAAAAAATATATCGATACTTTTGAACGTGTCCCATCACTATAACTATCACTTATGACGTAAATTAGGTTCGGGATATTTGACAGATGTGCTTGTTTACAAACTCAATTGTTATTGACATGTGCACCCTCTATTTATAATTGGGTGGACAGACTTTTATGTTAGGGTTAAAAATAATAAAAGCTCTCTTAGGCACATCTGGGTTCTAGAGACAAAATACATTTCTGTTAGCGTTCACGCCAAACGCTACGCCAAAATGTATGGGAATGACATTACCTGCGGTCTAGGCCTGCTGGACATATTTTGTTTGAATTAGAGTATTCATAGGTCAATCTAGAGACCAGTGATCGCCATGTGGGATGGGACTTACGAGTTGTTGGTAGGTTCGAACGCAGACAGGCGCTATACTTTGTGTAAATTATTTAATCACATCAGCTCATATAAACGGTGAAGGAAAACAACGTGAGGTAACATCATGCACGTTTCTTCACGCTGTTCACGTTTCTGCATATCTTCTCTCCTAGAAAAAATCGAAGACATGTGGCATCTACGAACCTGCACTGGACGCGCGTAGTAGATTATGGCCCACTCCTTCTCACTGAGAGGAGGCCTGTGTCCCAGCAGTGGGAACATTATAGGCTGATTTGAATTGGTCCACCACAGTTAGTGATGTAGAATCAAGCTTAAACTTAAACTATACAGGATAAGTTTTTAACCAGTCCACAAACTGTAACCATGAAATCAGCATATCATTCTAGTGCAGAAATTTTGTATAACCGACGAAAAATTTCTGCGCTGGGGCGTCTAAAATGATATGCTGAATTCATGGTTACACAGTTTGCGCACTGGTTAAAAACCTATCCTGTGTAATGAAATAATCACGAAAAACTACTATAAAAGCGTTGTTGCCAGCCCGCGTGGAATAATCCAATAATGTATGAGGTCCCGTATCACAAAATGCCAACTCGTCATTCTCTTGCCCCTATCCCAATTTATTTGGGGTCGGCGCAACATGTCTTCTTCTCCCATACTTCTCTATTAGTTGTCATCTCAATAGTCTAGTCAACCCCTTTCTGGTCGTTTCTTCTTTCACACAGTCCATCCATCGTTTGCTGGTCTTCTCCTACTCTTAGCCATTCACATTCATACCCAAAACTGTCACTCGCTATCAATTTTATGATTCCACAGCCGCCAACAACAATAGGCATATAACTATTGAACTCATCACTTCAGCCGAAAGACGTCCACTGCTGGACATAGGCCTCCCCCAAAAGGGGTTTATTGTCATAATCGCCACGCTTGACAAACGGGTCGGCGATCGCAATATGGTTGTAAAATGCATACAGAACGCTCTCCCATTCTCTGGTAAGTCCCTTAGTCACCGTCTACGACACCCACGGTAAGAAATGGGATGGTGCTATTCTCTTATGTCCGGCACCACACGGAACATACAGAACCGCTAACAGAACAATATTTAACTCAATTCAAAGTAAAACCACTAAAATGTATGCAAAGTATCGTTTACAGTGCGGTTTTCAGATGCCAAACACGACGCATTAAACAGGGGCAAAATGCTAGAGCGGTTGCACGATTTCAGACTGAATGACGTGCCAGACAAACCTGGCTTCAACGCTACGAGCCTTTGTAATATGACGAGCGATTCTGTAACCGACACGGCGGTATTGGTAACCGTGGTTCAATCAGTTCGTGCTTCATTATTTTGAACTTTGAGTGCGTAGGTTTTGGTAGTTTGTCGATCACATGTCTGTGTGGTACACATCGGCGGGATAATTGCGTACAAACTCACAATTCTAATGCCATTCAATTTTGACAATTTAACATTATTCATTGCGTTAATAACGTTGTCGTGCAGGTCGATTCTTCAAACATAAGAAGGAATGGTTTAAGAATTTCCTTGTCTGGAGTATGTTACGCCAGTGGAGTTCCGGTTGGCTGAAGACGGAATAAATATGGGGTTTACCAAACAACAATGCAAGGACTAGGGTCCAAAAAGGTCAACATATTAGTAAGCTGCGTTGTCGATATCGTCCAAAAGAGCAGAGTTTTGTTAGTTCAAATCACATGAAACTTACCTAATTCATCATCCACTAGCAATCTATTGCTAGACATAGGCCTCTTAAATCACACGCCATAAGTCAAAGTAAAATCACTAATTTCAAGAAAAAAATAAATGATTTTACTTTGACTTTTCAATTAAAAGCCACTTTAACGTCATAACAAGGAAATAATTCATTCTAATTACCTCTTCCAAAACGTAAAAGGTTTCGTATGGGCAAGAAACTGTTCTTGAGAATATTTGTAGACATTAATTATAATTATAGGTATAAGAAACGATGTACCTGGAATAAAATTACACTACTTAATACGAAAAATGTAACCATTTAACGCAATCGTCATCCAGTTTTATCCAGCTGCTACCAGTTATAACTGCTTAACTAAAACTTACTAACAATAGTCAAATTAATCTTACGTTTGCATCTCAAGTAGGACAGTATTGCAATTCAAAATAGGTTTAATTGCCGTCCAAACTCGGCGTTTCTCTAAAGTTGTCTAATATGGTACAAATGTTGTATTTGTTGCTTCATAGTTGTTTCAAGTTAGCCATGTTTAGTTGTTGGACTAGTTTATGCAGACATTTTATTGTGTAACTCACCCTTTTTGCCATAACTAGTATGAGACTAATTAAAACATGAGCCTCCTTATTCATAAACGTTGCTTAAAGTTAAGTAATGATTAGCGTCTGTTTAACCATAAATTTTTGACGTTTAATCACCTCTTAAACATGACACGTTTTGTTGTTTTTCTGCCAGTAAAATTGACCTGGTATAAGCTCGCACACATGCTTAGGTACCTATGTATACCTGACAATAGTCTTGTCCTTAGGGCTTAAACTTAGCCTGGTGCTTACTTCTAGTCAGGCAGTGCGAAGGGTGCACTTGCACCGGGTGCCAAAGAATGGAAGACGGCCAGCGACCCTCACGTTTTCCCTCAAAATAAATTAATCGTAGCAAACAATCTCGATTATGACTTTGTAATAGACGATTACGCTGAAAAAGTCGCGAAGAATGTTTATTTACTTTGTATAGTTTTTTTTAATTCGTATTATATTATTCGTTGAAAATTTTTGGCTAGAGGGCGGCAAATTTTTACTATGCGTCCTCTTTTAAAAATATAGATCCGGGGTAATAGGGATAGGTAGCTCAAGTAGCTATAACCGGGAAACCTGCCTGTACAGCTGTGAAGAATAGCAATAGCGAATCTAAAAGTAAACTGACTATGGACCTCCGAAATCCTTCTATTTACAAACGTATATTAAGTGTTTTTACTCCATACATAGGTACCAAAAAAACGAGTAGAGCCTAACGAAACCTTTGTACGTATTTTTCTGTTCCTTTTTACTTATCTTAAATATAAAATTTTCGTGTCACAATGTTAGTTACCTTACTCCTCCGAAACGGCTTTACTGATTTTTACCAAATTTTAATGCATATTCAGTAGGTCTGAGAATCGGCTACTATCTATTTTTCATACCCCTAAGTGATAAGGGTTGTTCACCAGAAATTACCTGCAAAACAACGTTTGCCGGGTCAGCTAGTAGGTACATATAGGGTGACTGGTAATGACACAGAGATGAGCGCTTTTATCATTTCTAAGCCCACGTAACTACGAACGTTTAAAACTACCCTTGCTCTAAAACAACCTATTTTATCCCCAATTTATTTAACCTCAAAGTGGATACTAATTCCCAATGGATCAAATTATCGTTACTCGAAAATCACAGACTATAAACTAACTATTACTATGAATATCTATTTACGATATTTCAGGATAAGGAAAATAAAATGTAACATTAAGATATTTTGACATTCATTTATATTTCTTATTATCGTCATAAACAATCATCACTTACATAAACTATTGATGGGTGTATTGATGACCACTCTTAACACGTCCGTATTCGATTCTGGCCCCGAGCAAATAGGCCGAGTGCACCCCGCGTTCTCAACCGTCATGTCATGACCGAAAAAATAATAGATGAAAAAAACTAAAAGACATGCTTTAAAAACCAAACGAAAAGAGCAGAAAATAATTTCAAAAAAGCGTGGGGTGCTTGATATAATTTGATTATGAAAATACCTCAAAAAGACCCCACGCATTTATGAAATTATTTTCTGCTTTTTCGTTTGGTTTTTAAAGCGTGTTTTTAAGTTTTTTATTCCATTATTAATTTCTATTTTTTAGTTCTGCTAACTACAAAAGTGTGATTTTTAAGTTTATTTTTATTTTTTACGTTTTTTCACAATATGGAAAAAAATTATGAAATTATTGAATTGGTAGGTATCGGTCCTCGATATATCTACAACGTTTGAAATCTAACCGTTTGAAGTGGGTCAAAATCAAGTCCAAAGTAGTCGGTAACAAACAAACAAACATACAAGTGAAGCTAATAAAAACGTGTTAATAATAAAAATCATTCGTTCATAGTTTTGTTTTCATAAATAAAATATCCGAATGATCGATTTAGACAATTCGATATCCATATTATTTCAAAATCTAAAAAAACGTAATAAAATTGCGGCGGGATTAATTCACGTACTGGATTTTAAACGCACTGTTTAGGGCCGAGAGTTGAAAATCGGACAGTAAAATGGTTGATCTGAATGGTGCTGACTCACACACGTCATGTTCGTGAACAGGCGCCGTCTGTTGAGACTGGTCATCTCCTAACTTCCAAGACGTATTTTTAATCTTTAATTTGGAACTGTTACATTCTTTTTTTGTCCATTGTACTCACATGCAGAAGCTTCTAGAATAATGTTTTCAGGATTTTGTTACATCTTGAGAGAGAGAGAGTGCCCTTGGAGTTCCTTGCCCATTCTTCTCCATAGAGATCTACGTTTTGGAATGGGAAGCTAGCTTCAACTTTCAGACTAACTGTCCTACTTTTTGACAGTTCAAAAGTGCCTGTAAATGGTTTGATTGATGCTTTGAGTTTGGTCTCATAAAAAACCTTCAACCTATGTCACAGCAACGCTTCTTGGCGGTAGAAATAAGCAGTTTGGTTCCTCCTCGGATGAGATCCTTCACAAACATCTCAAACTCCCAAGTGCTTCCATTTCACAATGGACAACATCAATTTACTCCATCGAGAACTAAATTCCGGACCAGAATTTTTTACACATATCGCCCTTTATACTCCGATGTTGCATCCCCTCTGGCTACGCTATTGATTGACTCGTCATGTATGTATATTACACGTATGGTTTTACCACCCCTTTGCACCCTTTAGGCGGTAAATGCATTAGCAAACTTGGTTCGAATCGGACGCGTTGCATGGCTGACCAGAGCCTCCCTCTCGTTGGTAGCCGTGTGTGTAAACCTTAATTGGATGCCTATATAAACTTTCACGATTGATATGATTGTCTCTTCATTAATCGGTACATAAAACTAGTGCTTTTAGTACTGAATATCATAAAATGTGTTTAATACCTGGTTAAGTAGATACTGCCGGGATATTGATCGCAGGAAGTAAAAAAACTATGTTTATTTTTTTATATAAAGTATTAAATAAAGGTAGTATTAAATAATTGTAATTAATATAGTTTAACCTTTATTGTTAAAAATATTACAAGGATTTTTACATTGACCCCAACTAGGCAAGCCTGTATTTGGGCACAAAAATAGAGGGTTTACCATTCAAACATTTGTTGCAAAAACTTCCAAAAAAACTAAATAAAAATCTAAGAATCGAAATTAATCAAAACAACATTCAAAACGAGAATGAAAAGAAAATAACAATTATAAAACTAGAAAAATTTGAATGAGTGTGAGTTTATGTGATGGTGAGTTTGAGGGTGCTTATTGCTCAAGGGGACACTTTTCGCTGGCTCGAACTCACTGGTGGG
Organism: Polymixis flavicincta; assembly: GCA_949987655.1. Taxonomy (NCBI): domain Eukaryota; kingdom Metazoa; phylum Arthropoda; class Insecta; order Lepidoptera; family Noctuidae; genus Polymixis; species Polymixis flavicincta. Next base: position 19,410,793 of record OX465172.1, on the reverse strand, counting down.
CCTGGCTAAAAATCACGCTGTCTCATCAGGCTTTGCACCCGACAGAGATAGTACCAGTGATGAGCAGTTAGACGCTAGTCTACACGCACAACGTTATTGAGTGAGATGCAGGAGCATTTGTAGCAAAACATTCGCGAAAAAATTAAGAAAAGTCCTTCGGAAGATCGGGTTTTATGAGAAAACCACGGCATAAATCAATGACCAATAAAGTTTATTGAACTTATCGATAATTGAACTTTGTCGGTACCGACTTGGTTTTGGAGATTTTACACTTCTTTTATTACTTAAACACGCCCAAAGTTAGGTTAAATTATCAAGAAAAACGAATCTTTGTTGGCTCATAACTTTTTAATGGCTTTTTATTTTAGTATTTTGTTTGCGTACCGACAAGATTAATAATGAGACAAAACTATACCATGTTTAATTTTTGATGTACATAGTCAAACAGTGGACTAAAACCCTCCCGAATTTTGTATGGAAAAAATGTGGACAAGTGTCACCTTAAATGTGTGAGTGAGATAGAACGTGAGAGGGTACGAACGTCCAAATACAAAAAAATATTTAGCCACTTTAATTACCTTTTCCGCTTCTTTTTTTTTTCGTTATTTGTAGAGGAAGATTAAACAACACAATTGTAATTACAAACGGCTTTCTTATTCATCCCTTGCTCACAAAACATTCCTAAGTTATGTTAATCTTAAGGCATTTTCTATGAATTGTAATGTAGCCTTCCCGTTAGCTCCTACAAATTAATCTTCTAAGAAATACATTATGTCGTGTTTAGTCTCCGATGCGCCACAGATGCATCGGCCTGTTATTTTAAATAATTTGTCTCTGTGTTAATGTATTCAAGGAATGTGTGGACCGTACCCATATGAGGCACGTTCGGGATTTGTGGCGCGTTTTGAAAAATGTGGTCGAATTTTAAGTGGTAGATGAAGTAATGATTTGGTACTCAATGACGAGCACGACGTTGTGTGACTCATTATATCACAGAATTCTTATTTGAGTGAATCAGGTTGGTTACATACGTTTATACCATACACAACGCTAAGCTGAGGGACCTAATAACAATAAGTAAAGAACATGGTTATTTGCAGTCCTGGCAGGACAAACTTTTCGTAAAATTCAAGCAATTGTAATAGTTGTTATTGCAAAGACTGTCCTTTGGACCGAAATATGGTTGCATTTGTGATTAAAAAAAAAAAACAATTCGAAACCATAAACCAGAGCCTCTAGAGGTCTATGTCCAGGAGAGAGACGGTATAGGCTTGTAAGAAAAGAAAAACAATAATCTAGAATACTCCTTTACAGTTAGTTAGATTAGACACCTGTTCCGAATTCTTTCAAAAACCTAGTCTTTGTTATTTAAATCTTATATACTAAAATGAATCCCTATTTCCCTTGGTCACGGCATCACACATGAACGGCTGGACCAATTTTATTATGTTATGTTTACTATTGTCAGGCGATGATTCCTATGAAAAAAAAAAGTTGCGTGTAATATAATTAAATTCATAGTTAAGACAGGACGTCTGTCAGGTCAGCTAGTACAACATAAATGTTACATGGTGTGATACAATTCTCCCTATAGAATGTTTCCTGTGAGTTATTATTAAAGATAAACCACGGTGACCGATCCGAATTATGTTAATTTGGAACAGGTATGCGATCATTAGTTCGAAGTGTCAGACTATGATGACGATGCGTACTGTGTCGATTCTTTTTTCATTTTTACTCTTTGGTTTATTTTCTATTAAATAGCTGCGGCAAAGGATTGATAGGGAGGTAATTATTAGAAAATGAATGGGAATATTTTAGTGGTGGTCATTTGATATATAAAAAAAAATATTTAATCACTGTTACTTGGCTCCGTCTGCGATCCAGGATGAAAAGTAGCCTATGTCCTTACACAGGTAATGGTATATAGGGTGACTGGTAATTAGTGACCGACATTTAAACACATGATTGTACTCATTTCGCGATTTCAGGTTTGGTCCCACAGTAAAAGTTATTCATAATGATGAGTACAATCATGTGTTTAAATGTCCTGGCAGACAGGACAGGGTTTGCACAAGAATTCCATAAATAACGAAAGTGAACATTTTTTAATTCGGGGAGAATTTAAAAATGTTCACTTTCGTTATTTAGCGCGTTAAAGATCGTTAATCGTCATAAAAGTTTGTATGGAAGTTTATGACAATTTAGTCGATGGGAAATCCTATCGACCACATGGCTTATATTTTCATCGAAAGCCAGGAACCACGTCAATGTTTTTATAATTTGTGGGTAGGTAAGTACTTACTCAAATGCTGCTATAATTAAAATTGTAACATCACGAACTCTTGCATATTATTATCGCCTCTGCCCACGTAGTGTGGTGTCTGATAAATATTGTTTGCTCAGCCGCCGCCGCTGTGTAAAGCCTTTACGTCTAGGTGTGGTGTCGTATACCCACATTACCCACTTGATATAGAGGCTGTATTAAAAACACTACTTATTTGTACTTATAATTTTTGTATAATGTTTGCCAAAAGAAAAATAAATTTCTCATTTTCTCTCATTTACGTACATAACATCACGCCTTGTTTTCAAGAAGAGCTAGATAGAGGTGTGTCTATAGTAGTACTCCGACATTGAGCCAGTTGTGTTTAAGTCCCAAATTAAAGGGTCGAGCCTATTGCCATCAACCGGGCTCAAATCCAGAGTCCAAACTGCTACTGAGAAATTCCATATCGAGAATACCAATAACAATTTGCACGCGGTCAGCTCAAAGCTGCAAATGCTGCAATGACACTTTGTTCCTAAGGGCCCTTCCAGAAATGGTGCTGCATTGTTAGACTCACAAAAAATTCAAGAATATATGTTGCAGTTTGAGCTTTCAAAGAGATCATAACCTCTAATTTTATTTCGGCATTTGTGCCAAATGCCGGCGCCATCTTGTTTTTAAAATATTTACCAACAAAAATATTGACGTGTAAATTGTCATAAAAGATCTATTTTCTTAAATGATTTAACAGTTCATTTTATTTTTTCATTTCACGACCCAGGAAACGAACCTAAGACATAATGCTGAGCGGTAGCGTTTGAGACCACTAGAACAACGAGGCAGATACATTTTAAATATGCCAAAAATAAGTTTTTTTTTATGTTTCTTGTGTTTCAAGATAACCAATAAATCAAAATGACATTAGCACAAATTCATGCGAAGCATCTCTCTGCCACATTAAACTTACTTTTTAAAAACAAAAAGGCATATTTCCTGAGCTACCTTAATATGTAAATTACACAACATTTCGTAAAGCTTTAATTAAAATATCCCAATATTTTATTATGAGTAATTTAATTGAACATTATTGAAATCAGAATTGAACGTGATACAATTAAATTCATTCAATGAATTTAATTCAAAATAACAATACAACGAATGCTTGGTTTTCAATTAATTAGTTTCATAATTAAAGCACAGGCTATGTCTTTAAGCTTGTTCACATTTTATTATTGCGGTTGTTCAAATTATTTTCATTCAATTACTTAATACAATTTCATGTTTTTGTTAATGCTTATTTGAGTATGTAAATGTTTATATAACGGCTCGTTACCGATACTGTTTCTCATATGAAGCTACAAAAATCTATACTTATATAAATATAAATAAAATGCTGTTTGTTGGTCGGAACGCTTGAGAACGGCGGTACCGATTTGGCATTTTTTTTTTTTTTTGTTTTAAAATGATTGTAATTTAAAGTCTGAATTTGATTTATATGGAAAGTAAAATTCGGAAAAAGAGGAGACCATTGCCTAGCTGGATGTGGGAACCACAAGACCGGTCAAAGTGGAGGAGCCTGGGGGAGGCCTATGTTCAGCAGTGGACGTGGATGTGGCTGAAATGATGACGATGATGACTGCCCAGCAGTAAGAAACAATATAGGCTAACAAAAAAAAGGGTCTGGGGCTAGTTGCTTTCTGCATCTTCTTATTTACTCTACCATCTTACTAAAGGGCAGCGGCGCAGCGTCCATACAACCTGATTCCTACTGGCTTCTCTTTGGAAGAAACACTCTTCTTAGTGACTACTACTGCCAAACAATATGTAACACATGTTTGTGAATCAAATCACTAGCTTAAAACATCATATAAGATTACAAAACATTACACAAATGCCATTTTTTTATGTCTAAACCAAGCATTCCGACCATAGTTGCCGTAAATTAAAAAAAAGTAAAGGAATTACTAAACTTTGATGTTATCTAGAGTCAGAACTGAGCAATTTTTCTTCGGCTTCCCTATAATAAAAATTGTAGCTTCGCCACTGCTAAAGGAATACATCCTCCTCCTTGTTGATAAAATTGACAACGAAACTACATCATACGTCACAAAATAAATGTGTTTTCTTTTTCACTGGTCTCAGAATCAGCCTATTACGTTCCCACTTCTGAGACACAGGCCTCTTTTCGATGAGAGGGAGTTCCGAAATCCACCAGGCGGGAACAGTGCGGATTGGTTGACGTTAAATATCTTCAAATTTTTGGTTTTAGGATATGACGCCGGTCTTGCAAAAATACAAAGCATACCAAGATCAGCCTGTAAAGTTCCCATTGCTGGGACACCGGCCACTCTGTGAAAGGGTAGTGTAAACAGTTAATCATAACTAGCCCTAACAAATAAAAACAAGTTTCTCTTTAAATAAGCATCTTCGATCTGAACGTTTTCGACCTTATCGACGAGGTCACTAAAGACTAAACTAGAACGATACATTACCATCACTCGAGTGAACTGCATCTGAAATAGACAGTAACGTCGACCTCTTACAAACATGGCTTCAATTTATCTGGAATATTCTAGAAAATGCAAACACAGTTCACTTTGAGGTTTTCAGTACACGTCACTATCACGAGGGAGAAAAATAAGTTGTTCTATTTATTTTATGAGTGTGTTCTCTACTCATCTTCTGCAAATTTGTAAACTGTTTATTTTAATTTTTTACATTACATTACATAACATGACGCATGTAGTCCCGGACGGGTTAAGCAGAGGTGTACCTATACCTAGTAACACACTTCGCTAGCTATTTTAAGTTCCATGTCATAGGAGGCAAGCCTATTGCCATAAACCGGTAGCATTTTTTTTTTAGTTTGTTGTTTTTTACGAACAAAAAATACATAACATCATCACGCTTGTATTGTGGATAACTTTTATGGTGAAAAAATACGATGCAAGCCTACTAAATAACGAATAATTATGAACTTAAATTGAAGTGACGTTGATCTTATACCTACTCAACGAAATATCATTGATGATTTTGTAATTGTTTCCGTCATTGATACTTTTTATTATTGTCCTGCATGGCAATCATTGATACAGAAAAATCTTACACTTACATACGAAATAAACACACCTAACCAGTACCCCTTTTCCCGCATTGTCGTTGCGGGGGGGCTTAGTAACCGTGGGCCGTGGTCTCCCATCCACGGTGAAGCCAAGAGGAACCCAACGGTGGGGCCGCTCGTCAGGGCTTTTGCCTTCAAGCCATTGACGTAGCGGCCAAAAAGTAGGTCGCGGTGAGGTGCACCGCAACTGAGGTGGGCCGCGATGTCGAATGGGAGGCATCGCGGCTGAGGGTTACAGGCTGCGGTAGAGGAGGAGTGCCGGTGCTTCTGAGCAGCGCTCTTCCCTTCCGTGGCCTGGACGGGGCCGCCACCGTTTGATGGCGGACGCGGTGGGGCCGCAGGGGAAGAGGAGTGTCGGTATAGCGTCAGCCGCTCTCCCTATCCTCTGCGGCCGAAAAGTGGTAGACGGGACGGCGCGTTCTGTTCCTCACGCGCGCCGTCAAAGATGTCAGCAACCACTGGTGGGGTCCGCAAGGGCCGATGCCTGCCAGGGGCGCGGGTTTGTTCGAAAGAGATACCACGGCCCCTGGCATACGGGCTACTGAGGGAACACGGGTGGGTTTTAGTCAGTAAAAGTCTGACACGCCCTCCTGCTCTACTCAGCAGGAGAAGTCATTTGATGATTTCCCACCCAAAAAAAAAGAAAAAAAAACCAGTACCCCTTCGCAGAATAGAGGCACGATGTTGTATAGCAAAATTAATCCATATAATAAAATATAGATTAATTAGAAAAACATTACCGATCACATTTACCCGACCTTGGTATCGTATCGAACCCGTAAACAAAGCTCAAAGCGTCACTAATCCAATGGCGGCTCTTTCATCATAAAAACAAATGTGTTTTTTTATGTTCTTAATAAAAACATAGACCTGTATTATTATATTGACGTCACCATTAAATCTTTAATCAATCGAATGTACGAATTTGTACTTGTAAAAGAGACAATGAAATAACGAAATTGAAAAATTACAATCATTATTTTATTCGAAAAAAATATATTAGTACTTGTATCAATATACATAAACTAGCTTCCGCCCGCGGCTTTGCCCGCGTGGAAGTCGGAATGCCGGGATAAAAAGTATTCTATATGTTAATCTAGGTTATAATCTGTCTGTGTCAAATTTCATCCAAATCCGTGTAGCCGTTTTTGCGTGATTGAGTAACAAACATCCAATCATCTTCACAAACTTTCACATTTCTAATATGACAAGTCTGTCATATTAGAAAAATAAAAAGGGTAGTCACCCTTTTTATAATTTTAGGGGTAGATTTTCGAAATACCCTGATACATGTTAGTCTTTATTTTTGGTTTAAGGTATAAATACTGAGTTTGGAGTTAACCAGACCGCGCGTTGAAATTATTCCATACAAACTTTGACACCTCTCAATCCCCCTTTAGGGGGTAGTTTAGAAAAACATAAATGGCCAACCTCATAATTTACTTAACTTAGTATTTGTGCCAAGTTTCAAGTTTATTAAATCAAGGAATAAGATTTTTCATACAAACAAAATCCCCCCTTTTCACCCCCTTAAAGGCCGAATTTCCAAAAACCCCTTCTTAGTGCTCCCCTACATTATAAAAGGAAGCCGTGTGCAAAATTTCACGTTCCTAGTCCTAGTAGTTTCGGCTGTGCGTTGATTGATCAATCAGTCAGTTTCTCCTTTTATATATATAGAAGATAAAACCTATTTACTCATGTACAAATATTTGAACTACTAGCAACTTAAAACGTTTTAATTTGAAGAAATAAAAAATTAAATAAAGAACGAAAATACTTTGCCCTCCTCGTTTTTCCTCTCAGAGTACTTAAGACAATCATCTGCTTACTCTTTTCTTAACCTAGCTGACCCGGAACTTCGTACCGCCATATTTGATTTCTTCAGTCGCGACTGAGGAAATATAACCCTTCCGGTAAAATCAAATCAGTTGGATTATCAATAATTTCACAATAATTCTGATCAAATCTACATATTTTTTAACATTTTCTTATTTATAAACCTTGTTCTGACAATAACGAACACATAAAAAAAAGAATTAACCAATTTATTGCAGTCGTTCGGGAGATATGCGCGTACATACATTTCGGCGATTCATTTTTATATATATACATACTCGTAGATAAGTTTGGGTCGGCTGCCAGTCTAACAGGATGCAGCTGAATAGCAGTATTTTACGTAAAGCGACCGCCTATCTGACCTCTACACCACAGTTACTGGGTAATACGATACAATTTGGTAAGACTGGTTGCTGACTTTTGGGCTTCTAACTACCGTAACGACTGCCTATGTGACCTCTACAACCCAGTTACTGGGTAATATGAAACCACTTAGTAACACTGTTAGACTTTTGGGCTTCTTACTAGCCGTAGGTAACAAAGGTCTAAGATTTACAAATGGCAGCCGCGACCAACGGCATGACGTACTTTCCGATGTAACCATCCACTGAAGTGCGGGTTGTTCGGAAGAGATAGCGGGGCGTCCTTCAGTTGTCTGGCACACAGGCTACTGAAGGAACACGGGTGGCTTAGCACTAATAGTCTGACACGCCCTCCTGCTTCACCCAGAGCGGGAGAAGTTATTTAATGGTGTCCCACCTTAAAAACAAAACAAAAAAACCCATCCACTGACCGACCTCGGCAAGTTTAGCTTAACCTTAAATCTGTTGTGCTGCTGTTATACCTAATTTAATTTAGCTACGAACCCCTAGACTATTTACGACCGTTGACAGTAAATCTCTTGCTGAGATGTCTGCACTTTGCACTTGATCTATGCGTCTGGAAAGGTAGGTATTAGATCTTTGTTGCTGAGTAAATAGAAATCAAGTCTTCTTTTGTTTGCAAAAGCTTTTTGTGGCATGTAATTGAATAGATCTCAAATAGATTAATTCTTGGAGTGGAACTCAAATAAATTAACCCTAGGTTTCAGTGAATCACAAATGAATTAGGTCGCAGTGACCTTTTTTCAAAGCATTGGACTTTATCAATTCGAACCATTCAAAAAACTGATCACACACGTGGGCATTTTTTATCTGTATTTTACACGTATTAATTTCCCGCCGATTCCGCGAACTGTCAAAATTATGAAATACTTTTTTTTCACGCACACGTATTTCAACAAACTGCCAGCGGCAGTGGCCAGTATCAAAACGTTATTATTCATTTATCAAAAGCCATACACAAATATCGACACGGAAACCCCGACCACGGAACATCCCCTCACCCATCATGCCGCCATTGCCTAGCAACTAGCCTCCCCTGTATATGTTGCCAGACGGCTAGACGTCGAGACAGGGGGTGCAGCGCTTAATGAAATCACCAATGTACCTAGATATAGTGACAATGAGTTTCGGCCGCCATTTTTCAGCCGCGTACAGGAAGTTTTGGTTTCGTCGATTTTTGCTGACGGTACGTATAGTAGGATTTTTGGCAGTTTAATTGACTGGGATCTGTCCTGATTTTGTGCAGTTTCGTTTCAGAATTATGCTTCAACGCGCTGGTAAATTAAGCTTTTGCTCATAGGTAAGTAAATATTTTTAACCGACGAAAAAACGGAGGAGGTTATTCAATTCGACGCGTATTTTTTTTTTTTATGTATGACCACGCATAACTTTTTCCAGAGAAGTCCGTTTATGATAAATCTTTTTTAATTGGAAAGAGTATATCCCGAAGTTGGTCCCATATAAATTTTGAAAAAAAATTCCAACCATAAGGGTAAGAAAACAGGGGATGATTGATTGTTTACTCACAGATTTTAATACTGAGTTGTGTATTACAAAAAGTAATCAAAAATTAAGCATGTAGTAATTAGTAGATTATAGCCACAAAAAATTTAAAAAATAAAAACCTTTTAATAAAAAAATTAAACCGCCGAAAAACCGAAAAGTAAAAAATAATAAACTTGGTTTTTTGCAACCCCAATAACTAAGTTCGGAAGTCGGTGACTTTGGATATGTTTATATGTCACCGCCTTCCGAACTTAGTTATTGGGGTTGGACAAAGCAAGTTTATTATTTTTCTTTTCGGTTTTTCGGCGGTTAATTTTTTTTATTAAAAAGTTTTTTATTAAGACTAATTGATGAATGAACGATCAAAGGTAAAAGTGTGTCCAAGGTAAAAGCTGTAAAAGTGTGCCCCATTTTTGCTAAAAGTACAAAAAATACTACGGCCACAAATAACTCATTTGTTTTATCTTTTAAATCTACTTTATTCATGTACCTGCTGAGCATTCAGTGTGCAATTGCCATATATTGTCATTACCGAACGAACCAATGGACTCCTGATTGCAACAAAGCAGCTGCTGTGGAATAATGACGCATCGTTTCCGAAAAAGGGAAGGTAGTTACTGTTTCCATTAAAATGTATTTTCTTTTTTCGATAAAATTCTCTTTTCAAAATCTACCTTTGTTAATTGACAGTGAAAATCATTAATGAAATTATGGAATAGAATATACCTTTAGGTAGGTATACATTTTTCCTGCTTTCTCGTTAAGTATATGTGATTTACATAAAATATGGCAATGATACGCAAAGCACCTGTCGCCCACAGTGACGTCATTAAACACCACTAAATACGTATTACAAAACTAACCGAAATAGCCCGAAATAATCAAAAAGATACGTCATTTTATTAGGAACAACACGTCTCATTGACAGCTTGAATTCAGTGAATTTCACACAGAAATACTTGCCTTTTCCTTATGCTATGCAAATGCAAATAAATGTAGCATGAAGCGTGTAGCATTCAACTGATGAACACATTCATTTTCATTAATACATTAAACCTACTTGGTTACAATTTATGTTATTGTCTTTGATTTTATATAGGTATTATTCTGTATAGATATGGTATTAATTAAAATAAAGGTAATAGTGTAATTTAAAATTATGCAATTATCTTGTATAATTTGTGTGAGTGAACATGATGAAAAAAAAAATCTAGAGTCTAGAATTGTGTGCTGTGAACCGAAGAAAAATTTCAAAAACAGACTAAAAAAGAAAACTTTAGTCGGTTAGCTATCAAAAAATCGTAGTAGTAATTTAATTAATAAAAGAAAAAAGTTGCATACCTATAATCAATTCCAGAAACCTACCATAAAATTGACTTTTTAGAACTTTACTTCTTTCGCTCGAAAAATCAGACAATTTGTCTCGTAAAAGTCGGTAATCAATCATTAAAAATCTGCTTAAAAATATACACTCCCAAAGTTTTACTTGCTAATTAATTTAGAAAAGAAATTTCATTAAGAAATTGCCAGATTTCATTACTTTTCACGAGCGATTGATAGTCACAATTATTCTTTTAATATTTAAGACTTCCTCAGACTCGTATTTCGCATTTAAAAGCCGGCTTTGCAATCTACGAATCAGACTTGCACATCACGGGATCCGTGCCACCAAAACGATTATGTGTTCCCTATTTTTAATAGGTATTCTATGAAAATGTGATATGGCTTCTTATTGCGGTTCTAATGATGCAGACGTGTGAAAGACAGATGGACGAATAAACTCTGTAGGTTTGTCTGCCCGTCAGCCTTCCACAGCGCAGCACAGGCTGCGTAGGCAATAATAGTGTCTCGTTGATACCATTTTGAGTACAGAACTCTAAAAAAGGTCTCCATATCGCCCCTTTTTATCCACTGACCATCGATCTCTCCATCCATCGTTTAAACTCAGAAGTATCCATCATCATCAATCATTAAAGAAAAATTCCGCGTCTTACTTGATAATACTTTTTCATAGATGGCGCCTTAAATTCTGAATTAACACCAAAGAGGTGATTATAACTTATTATAGCCAATTTTAAAAAGTAACTTTTAGCTATGCTTCGTTTAAACATGGTATTTCCATTAGGGTTGGTAATTTTATTTGGACAATAAATGTTTTAGAATGTAAGTACGTACCTTAATTAGAGGGGGTTGTACATAATTATGGCTTCAGAGATAAGGTCTCTCGCGTTTTATGTAATAATAGCGTAAATTATCTTTGGGCAGTTTCACGGGTTTTTGTGAACCTATACTATGTACATATATATGCAATATTTAGAAAGTGAGAACAACCCTATTTTCAAAATCTAGCTAAAGTACAGTAATTTTATCTCTCAAAGCGACATGCGCTTTACTTGTGGTTACTAAGTGTACAAACACGTTGTGAATGACTGTGTAATGTAAGCGCGGTAGCTCTCGGTATCGTCCGAGTCATTGACGAAGTCGAAACTGTGTGTGTGTGTTATGTGCTGACGGTACTCGTCTTCACGCACACATTGATAGCGTGTTTAAACACTTGGTTACCACAAGCAAAGCGCAAGTAGATTCGTAAGATTAAAATATTATTACATTTCGTACAAGTATGAATAGTTTTGATGGCAAGATTCCTTTTTGTCGTCTCTAGTCTCAAAAGGCTTTCAGATACCGGCTAAATTGTTTAAAAATTCTAACTCAAATTTTATTAGAAAATAATGCAATTACATCCGTGACTGAAAATGAAAATGACAATTTAACACTATTTTGGTGTACTACCTGCCTAGTACAGACGCCAGCACATCAAGCTACCCCAATCTGTCAAATTTCTTTGATAGATTTTCAACTTTATGACACAAGTATAAGATTCATGTTCAATTGACAGAAATTTATCGAAAATTTGACAGTTTGGGGTAGCTTGATGTGCTAGCGTCTGTACCTATACATCATAAAATAAGAAAAACAGCGTAACATTACGCCTGTCCCAGAAGTGTTAGGCAGAGGTATACCAGCTATAAGAGTACACCCACATTTCACCAGTTAAGTGTAAGTCCCATATAAAAGGGAGCGAGCCGGGACACATCCAGGCTCAGAAGAATGAAATACCATTTTGCCCGACCTGCAGGCCTAGACAAAACACATTTCTGTTAGTGTTCACGCCAAACGCTACACCAAAATGTATGGGAATGACATTACTTGCGGAAAGGACACGACGTAACTTTTCCGCAGGTAATGTCATTCCCATACATTTTAGGGTAGCGTTTTAGGGTAACCATATGTGTTGTATGTGTGTGTGTGTGTGTGTGGGTGATATCATGAAAAATGCTCAGATTATGAAACAAAGGCAGATAGACCGCGCGGAACACCAAGAGTGAAGCCAAAAAACCAAATGGCTTCGTTTGTTTTTTTGGCTTCACTCTTAGTGGTGTGATGATCTGAGGTAAAAGGTAATATTAGGTAGGTCCCTTAACTTCAGTACTTACAGCGTTATATTACAAAACACACACACGCACATTAATAAAAACTCATTCCACCTCGCCAAGATTTTCTTCGTTCCAGTAAAATTTCTCAATGAATACACTCGCCGGCTTTTAGAAGAACTCTATTTCTGTATGTTTATTTGAGTTGCTCGGCGAACTAATCAAAGTTTACCAACGAACCGAGTAGTACGGACGAGTCCTATCTGATTGATTGAGTATCTAATATATTTTTTTCAAATTATCTTGCTGAATATTCTGTTTGCAATCTTCCTTCATTGGTTTTTGTTTTAAGTCTATGTAATTATTTTATATTCGTTATTTACCTTGTTCGGCTTGTAGCTAACTAATAACAGCCACACAGATCGATCGACCAGGTTAAGCTACGCATGCCGCGGTTGGTCCGTAGATGGGTGACCTTTACATACCATCCCGGCTGTCATTCGTGGATCTTTGACAGTCTTTACGGGTACTCAGAAGCCCGAAAGTCTGACAACAAGTCTTACCAAGGGGTATCGTATTACCCAGCAACTGAGTTGTGGAGGTCAGCAGTCGCTCCATGTAAAATACTGATTTTCAGCTGCATCCGGTTAGACTGGAAGCTGACCACAACATATTTGGGAAAAGGCTAGGCAGATGCTGATGATTAGTTAATTACCTTAGTCCCTCTTTCCGTCTATACATATAACACAACGCGATCGAAATTTAGTTCTAGCCTAAATAAAGCTCGGATCCAGTTTTTGCATTTCAAACTTTATTTCGATTGTAGTAAAGTTCTTAACACAAAACTGACAACTTAGCACCGCAATGTTGTCAGTTTTATAAAAGGAACTGCATTTCTAAACATATTTCTTATTCTTAATTCAAAAACCGGATCTAAATCAAAACCTTTTTGTTTAAGTAATATTTGGTTACCGAGTCAGTAACAAGGTATTATCCAATCGGTGTTTTTTATGGACTAAAAAATCATATCTCCATTTCCTTGACACTATGTTCTGGGATCAATGGGGTAATGGTCAATGATCTCAAAAACCCCTCAAAAAATCAAGTTTGGTGGAAGGACTGACGACTAAGATTGTCACAATCATTGCATCTGGCAAGACCTCCTACTGTACATAATAGTTTGGCAATCTATACATTTAATAGAGTGGCAGGACCGACGCGAAACCTGTGTTACTATGGATTCAGTAGGTACTGACGCCAGCACATCAAGTTACCCCAATCTGTCAAATTTATTTGATAGGTTTTCAACTTTATGCCATAGGTATAAGGTCCATGTTCAATTCGGAAATTTTTCTAGACTGGGGTAGCTTGATGTGCTGGCGTCTTTACATAAACAAGTACTTAAAGATTTAAAAAAAAACTAATTTTTTTTGTACGTTTTATTTGACCGGACCAGGTTGGCTGAGTGGCCCAATTTAATGTACAGATTGTATTGGTCGAGAAATAGTGTACTTTGTAGTACATACTAATTCCATTAAAAATGGGTTGTTGTTTGACAGCTAAACCGTCAAAAAACGGGGAATATCGTTATTCTTATTTTTTTTAGTTCGAAATGTAAATATTAGTACTTAATATACTCATTCAGACAAAGGATTTCCACCAAAATAGTTAAGTAAGTACTAGTTTCCGCATCAAAATAAGCATGTGTAATAATTAATTTAAGGAAAAAATCACCGATCATCGATAAAGTACTTTTATAAGTAATCGATTCTATTGTTTCGTAATCGATGAAAAACGCTGAGTAATGATTCTGTGCGCGATACCTAGAGTAGATTTATGATTGTTAATATCATAGGATCTAACATATACTAATTTAACATTGTATTGGACTCGTAGTTGAATAATAACAGCTGCACGGGTTGCTTGTAGGTTAAGCAACGCTTGCCGAGGTCGGTCCTTGGATGGGTTACCATTTTTAAGCACGTTAAGCCGTTGGTCCCGGTCCCGGGTGCCATTTGTGGACAGTCGTTACGGATGGTCCGAAGCCCAAAAGTCTGACAAACAGTCTTCCCAATGTTTTTTTGGGATGTAGTATGGAGGTCAGATAGGCAAATACCTACCCCATGTAAAATACTTGTAGATACCTATTTAGCTGCATGCGTTTACACTGGAAGCCGACCGCAACAAACTTGCGAAAATGCTAGACAGATGATGACGTAATAATTATAAGTCTCTAAATATCTAATTTAATATTGTAGAAAAAGAATGTTTCCACTTTGACCTTATTGGACGAAAATAAACTCGTCTCTAGGGTATGTTTGTACTACATGTCTACACCATACTTATTATAAATGTTTAATTAATTTGTCAAAGGTATAACGTAGGTCATGTTAGTGTTACGAGCAATTTTTGCTTAAGCATAAGCAGACTACAAATATTCCCACTGCTGGGATGCAGTACAGGCCTCCTCTCTGACAATACCACGCGGGCCTGGCCGTAGATGTCACATGTCTTCGAATTTTTGGTACCTGCTGGGACATGCCGGTTTCCTCAGTTACCTACGGCTACATCAAAATAATGCATGCCACACGCATGATTTTAAGATTTGCTTAGGTTCGTCATTTCATTGGTTAAGGATAATCATTTATTTTAAAACTAATTATAAAAGGACTAAAATTAAACAACATAATAATATCTAAGTATTGTCTTATGTAGGTATGTCCCTATTTAATTTATTTTAATCCGTCGCCGAACGAAAAAGGATAAATTCTACTAAGCTACCTAAAACGTATTGCCAGGTGTATCCGGACAATTTACTAATAACAATTAGATATTAGAATAATATAAAACAATAAAAAACACACACCGCGTTATTGTGACGTGAATATTTTTATATTGACGCCTGTGGCAATGACCGCGGCTGATGTTCGGTTCACGGCCGTTTAAAAAAAGACGTTTTATGTTTTTAAAACGCTTTTATCCTTGTACGCTTGTAATTGGCCGAGCTGGATCTTCGGTGCGTTCATATTCGTATGATGAATGCACCATTTTTGTACACTGAACACCCCACACTCGGAAATAAATAAACGACCGGAGCGACACGGGGCGCTGAGGGCGGCACCCCCACAGCCGCACACACCCACACACACACGCGCGCGACGCAGGGCGACGGAGAGGGCGCTACCGTCGCTCAGTCTCGCGCCGGCCCCCGCTGAGGTCGGACGTTTGTCGCTCTCTGTGATGCGATCGGAAAAATAAACTAGTTTTGTTCCGGTACGACATACCGCCTCCTGTGCGCTGTTAAATTTTACGTGTGTGTGGACATTTTGTGAACGTGATTTTTATCTAACGTGAACGGTTAGTATCCCCTTTTGAAGTTGGGATTTTTTGTAGCCGCCCGTCTTGTCTACACATGTTCATTGTTTACATCTGTAGTTATAGGCATGTGTTTCGTTTTTTTCTACTATCCCTCGTAATGAAGGGATTTTATTAATAAACGGGTAGTTCAACGCGTTGGATGAATCATAAAGCGGAGTACCCACATTGAATAAGTCGTTTCTATTTCCAGATAAACTGTTGGGATTGATTGGGAGCCGTTGACTTGTGTTGAAACAAAGGTTTACATTGTCGGAAGGTGAACGATCTTCATTCGACTCGCTACAGGTATGTTTGAACAAGAAATTCATTCACTGGTACACACTCACACGCCTACGGGTCATACTTTTTCGAATTTTGAATTTATTTGAAAACACATGTTTTTACGAACGGTCGTAATTTTGAATTTTTACCAAGTGTCAAATAGAACGAAGTTTTAAAACGTTGTAAACGTCAGATCCTAAGTCCATAGATTAAACCGGCGTCTGTATGACTAATTACAATTTGAAATGCCTGCAACGTATCTGTCGCACGGAAACGAAGCGTAATCCGTTTTTGTGTCATTGACCTCATTGTCTATGCTTAAGTAGGTAAGAAATAAGTTTATTTTTTGCGCAAATTGCGTGTATCTTACGTAACGTTTGATCCGTGTACTCGCATGTAATTAAACTATTGTGTTGCATGTCAAACCAAGCCATCGTGGCGCCTTATATAATGTATAACCTTTTGTATGACATTTGATGTCCAAGCCTTTCAAATCGTCTGAATAAATCGGTTACTTGTTGCTCTTATTCGTTGGCAAACCTAGTGTTGTTGTAGTACCTAGCATATTTTCGCCGCCAGTCTGTTTTCAAACAAAACTATTTTAGGTACGCTGTAGTCCATAGATCAGAAATAATCCTACAGACGCACCACAGTAGGTTATTTTGTTGATAAATTAGGGTGAACGGCCCAGTAGACGACCGTTCAAGGTTATAATCTCGAGTCTGATAATCCAGTGTTTTTTTTATCAACGTAAATGATTTATTGTTATGTTTTGTTAATGAATTTGTCGGTTGTGTTTATGTTATTTTTTCATTTATATTTTTTTCATTTTTGTAGGTAGGTAGGTACTTTCATAATAACTTACTCGTACTAAAGAGTCAATTAGTTCTTCCCCATTTTCTGTACTAGCTTATTATTATTTATTAACATAAAATAATACATACCTATAGCATCGCATCGGCCGCCCGCAAATTACTTCGTTATCCGTTCTTTGTGACTTTGCTTGGTTACTAAGGTACCTACCTAACTGGCGTGAAGTTAAATAGCCTATAACTTTCCTCAAGTATTGGACTATCAAATGTAAAAAGATTTTCCCAAATCAGACTGGCACTTCCGGAGATAAGCGCTTTCAAACAAACTCTTCACCTTTATCCCTACTAATATTATAAATGCGAAAGTAACTCTGTCTGTCTGTCTGTCTGTCTGTTACGCTTTCACGCCTTAACCGCTGAACCGATCGTCATGAAATTTGGCCGAGATATAGCCTGGGATATGGGTAAGGACATAGGCTACTTTTTTACGCGATAACCGACATCCACGCGGGCGGAGCCGCGGGCAAAAGCTAGTGAATAGTATAAATTAATCGTAATACCTAACTACCATAGTTTTATGTTCTCATGGCCCACGTTATCACCCACGCTAGGCGGTATGGTGTCTTTTTTTAATAACATGCCTATTATAGTTTTATTATTTACTTACGTAATTTTATAGTCATGAGATCTACTATCAAGTTCTTAAAACAAGTTCGTCATTACCTTTATTACATGACTATTATGACTAGATTTTATCGGGTCCATTGCTTTCGTAATAAACTAGGTAGGTTCAGAAATAGGAAGCAAAGTGGGCCTAAATGGATCTAGCTAGATTAATACTCACAACGTAACCACCAAATATAGAATTCTATGCTCACGCTTGCCTGTCATTTTCTATGACATGGAAATTTCATCCACAAATTCTGCCTATATCAAATTAATCTAAAAAATTATCGAATTAATATTTCCCAATGATTAAAAAATCAATCCCTTCATTGTCTGTAAAAAATTTAGTTTAGCCTTTGGAAGTCATCAGTTTCTCGTCGTAAACATAATTAGCATAATTATGATATTCCCACTGCTGGGACACAGGCCTCCTCTCGGTGAGAGGGAGTGTGCTGTAATCCACCACACGGGTTCTTAGATGTCACATGTCTTCGAGTTTTTGGTTCTAGTACATGTTGTTTTCGCCTTACCGTTTTAAGAGCAATGGTGATTAAATAATTTACGCAAAGTCAAATGCCTGTCTGGGTTCAAACCTACGACCGGTCGTAGGTTTGAACCCAGACGCGTCACACGTAAGACGCGTCACAGTTCCACACGTCATTAAAATTGTCTCTTAAAAGACATAAAAATATTGCTTGTGACATTATACATATAATATGTACCTGTACTTACCTAGGTAGTATAATGACAGTCAAGTCATGTACCTACCACCTACAAGCCGTTGAATAACCCGATTTCCTTGACACGAAGGAAGCAGCTGATGCATTCTAGGTACTTTCATTATCATTTAATTTACAAAAATGTTCAACAAAAGGTACACACAGGTACACAAACACTGTAGGTACCTAGATTGAATAGGAACCCAATTGTCATGGAGTCTGCTTCAGCTAAATATCAATATTTTGGCAGTTCCTAAATACCTAAATAAAACTAGAATATTTCTTAACATGAAAACTATGCCTGTTATAGATAGGTAGGTCTGTACTTTTTTTTTTTGATGACGGGGGTATATCCTCATGTATTTGCTCCGTTCTGGGGAGGGCGGAGGAGTCTCGTCAGAGCTTACTGACTAAAACCACCCCGGTGTTCCATTCCACACTTTAACCGGGGATCACGGGATATAATGCGACTTCTGCAATCCCCTATAGTCTATAATAGGTCTGTATCTACCTTAACCATTCCACTGCTAGGTATTGGTATATCTCCCCTTTAGCGTGTTATCTGTCCCGATCCTATGCTATTCGCATCCAGGTGTTACTAGGTAGGATCTACCTACTTAATCCCGACTTTAAATTTTCATCTATCTAGGGATTCTAGGGTCTGCCTACGCATCATACATTCTATTCTCTCTGCCGCCATTCCATCAGAATGTTGCTTGGTCTTCCTTCTATATTCTTGTCTAGATATATCTAGAATAAAGGGAATGTATTCCTTACCCACTTCCACTTTAGTTCAAGTCACCCTTTGACCACGCACTTTCACAGAGAATCCTCTCTGTGATGGTGCGTGGTCAAAGGGTGACAATCAGCCTCATAAAAAAAAAAGAAATTAAGTTTAAATGAAATAAAATTGTTTATTCTGTAAATAGAATATCAGAATCACTTTTACACGTCATAAAAAAATATATGGATTCGACATTTCGTATCTCACTACCACCCGTGAGAAGAAAATACGAAACAAACTCAGTCGGAGTGAGTCTCTTTTAAACTCCAGACATATACTTGGTCAGATCATGTAGTTTAGTGATATGGTATTTTGAGGAAGTAACCTCTCTTTGAGGGGACCGGTCCAGTACGTACAAGCAGTAAACATAAATAGAGACAAACGTGTGGCGCCCAAAGAGGCGTAGTAAAAAGCCCGGTACTATTTTTTCGACTGGCCAGTATTTTTACCACGGCACGAGCAATTCTATTCTCATTGTTGAGGGGCTTGTGGCTAAATAACAATAGCTGCACGGGTCGATCGGCCAGGTTAAGCTACGCTTGCCGCGGTTGGTCCGTGGATGGGTGATCTTTACATACCAAGACTCCTCCGTGCCTCGGAAAGCACGTTAAGCCGTTGGTCCCGGCTGTCATTTGTAGATCTTTGACAGTCGTTACGGGTCGTCAGAAGCCCGAAAGCCTGACAACCAGTCTTACCAAGGGGTATCGTATTACCCAATAACAGGGTTGTGGAGGTCAGATCAGTCGCTCCATGTAAAATACTGGTATTCAGCTGCATCCGGTTAGACTGGAAGCCGACCCCAACATAGGTAGTTGGGAAAATTCTATATTCTCCGCCGATACCTAGGAAGGAGCCCTTGAAATAACATTGCAAGTGTCAACATACATTCTCAGAACACCACATACGAGACGTAGACTATAAATGTATTCAGTACGCAGATATACCACGGTACGAGCTCTTCTCATTGCTACATACGAAAGAAAAATAATTTAGCCATTATGTACAGTCGGCAGCAGGTCAAGCTATCCCAAAATGTCAAATTTTGCCAATTGAACATAAACCTTATTCCTTTGTAGTAAAGTTGAAAAACTATCAAAGAATTTTGACAGATTGGGGTAGCTTGATGTGCTGGCCTCTGTACTACTCACAGAAAAAACCGGAAGTAAATGTCTGTTCGATATTCTCTGGCGACCCTATGCCAAGGAACTCTTGAAATAACATAAAAATGTCAATATACATTCTCAGGACACCCCACCACAAACGAGACATAGAATAAAAAAGTATTCAGAACGCAGATATACCGCGGTACGAACTATTCTCATTGTTACATACGAGAGAAAAAGAATTTAGCCATTATGTAGGTACTACTTGATTAACTCACAGAAAAAACCGGAAGCAAATGTCTGTTCCATATTCTCTGCCGACCCAATGCCAAGGAGCCCTTAAAATAACATTATAAGCGTCAATATACATTCTCAGGACACCACACACGAGACAGATTAGAGAAGGCAAGTATTCAAAACGCAGATATACCGCGGTACGAACTATTCTCATTGTTACATACGACAGACAAAAATGTTAGACATTCTACTTGATTAACTCGCAGAAAAAACCGGAAGCAAATTCCTGTTCCATATTATATGTCGATATCTAGGAGCCTTTGAAATAACATTATGTACCCATGTCCGCATACATTCTTAGAACACCACACACGAGACATCTACCAAGCCTTTTCCAAATTATGTTAGGGTCTGCTTTCAGTCTAACCAGTTGGAGCTGAATACCAGCATTTTACATGGAGCGACTGCCTATCTGACCTCCACAACCCAGTTACTGGGTAATACAATCCACTTGTTAAGACTGGTTGTCAGACTTTCAAGCTTGATGTGATGACCCATCGAAGACTTACCAATGACCGCTGGGACCCGTGCTTTCTGAGGCACGGAGGGGCTTGGCATGTAATGATGGTCACCCATCCACGAACTAACAGCGGCAAGTGTAGCTTAACCTGATCGATGGTACCGTATGGCTGCTATTGCTTAGCCGCAGCCACCCTCTCTACACCACACACGAGACAGACTATAAAAAGATTCAGAACGCAGATACGGCACTTGTTATTCATAGCCCTACTTAATGAAATGCAAACATCTTCCCTGTTGATTGATTGTCTTGTAGTTCATGAGAGGGGAAGCTTCTTATATCTAAAGTTCAAAGAGTTTCCGTACAGTTCATAACTCAAATATCGCTCACCCTATTTGTCACTACCGTTATTAATACCCGCACTTAGTAATTGGGACCCTTTTGTGGGCATTCATTTGGTTTTAGTGGGTTCATGTGAAATTGGTCCGTAAATTATAGGGAAGTTCTTTAGATCATGTGAGCACATTAAATGAGTAGAGAATTTGGCTTTATAATGATAACATGTTACTTCAAAATTTACACGGCCTAAGCAAGCCGAGGTCCGTTCCCTCCAGCGGGCTTAGCATGACGCTTTGTATTTAGTCTACGAAGAATAGACAGTGCTTTTTCGATACGAAGTGACATTTCGTTCCTAAATTTTTATATCGCACCGTAGATATCCTTCTACAATCTGTCATTTAGGCTTTCGTTTCTAACGATATTTGTCTAGGTCATTATAAATGTAGACTATTTCAGAAGAATATTTCTTCCCAAACTGTCAAAATCACACTGACAACAAAACTTTCTACTCGACGGCCACAAAGTAGGTATATACGATTATCTACAAAATCATGATTTAACTGTGATAATGAATAGAAAAACATAGCTATCTTATCCTATTGTACATCATTTATTTAATAGTCATGTCTATTCTTCCGTCGACAAATCAGTGCTCGTGCTAAGCCTGCAGCAGGCTTAGCACAAGAACCGTAGACAAGCGTTTTGTCGTCGGAAGAATAGACAAAAATGACGTTTACGTTTTACATTTGACAGTTTTTCACCGCAAAATGTGGACAAGCGATTTCTATTCAACAGTAGAGTAGAAATACAAAGCGTCATGCTAAGCCTGCTGGGGGTGCCCTTACCACGTAGTCGCTTAGTTACATAGTTGCCTATAGGCCTTAATTTATTAAGGCCCTCAGAGATTAAACAGCTAGATGACATTACAAAAAAAAAACGTCTTCAAATCTAACTAGTTATTCATTCAAAATTGGAACGACATAGATTAAGAAAATCCTCGTTTGAAGATACGTCGTTTGGTTTGAATGCCGATCAGTGACTGACTGACATCTTATAGAAACGCTTAGCCACCGACGATTTTAAAGTTGAATTTAGAAGATACTTTCTTTTGCGGTTGTTACCCGCACTGGTCGATTAAAGACGTATCTTTGACAGTCGTTACGGGTAGCCAGAAGCCCGAACTTCTGCTTCTGGACCCAGTAACCGGCAGTCGCTCCATGCTGGCGTCTGTACAACACTGGTATTCAGCTACAACCAGTTAGAATGGGAACCCCAACGTAGTTGGAAAAGGCCAGAGCCAGGCAGATGATGACTCTGTGCGAATCAGGCAGGGTTCGAAGTTTTTACAATGTTACTAGCTTCCGACCGCGGCTTAGCCCGCGTCGAGGTCGGAAATTTTTCCACGGGAACGTACTACCGGGATAAAAAGAAAAATCCTATGTGTTAATCTAGGTTATAATCTATCTGTATGCCAAATTTCATCCAAATCCGTTCAGTCGTTTTTGCGTGGTTGAGTACCAAACATCCTCACAAACTTTCACATTTGTAATATTATTAGTAATGTGAGCCGGTGCTAATAAATGTCTTTATTCTTCGGATTCATTTTTCGAGTCATTGAAAATATGACATAGGTGGAAAAGTTCTTAGTAATTATGTATATCCAGGTAATAGGAATAGAATCTATGAGCTACGTTCAATCCTCATTGTCTATGCGACGCTGACAAGCGGTCTTTAACCATAGACAATAATTAAATTATATCTAATTCTAGTATTATTTCGCTATTAAAGTGTCGTGCGTAAGTCATATAAATAGTTAATAATATTATTGTAATAGGAAGACCAGAAGGTAATAAAATGTTATTGTTTGTTTGTGCGTCCTGTAATGGCTAAGTAGGTGCGATAATCAAGTACCTACGTAACCTACATTCGTGGTTCCTTGTCGATTTTAATTTTTTTGCTATAATATGACGTGAAGGAAAAAAATGGCTGATAATGACCCTTTTCAGGCTTTATGTAAAAAAATATCTTGATCTTTTATCGTTTAATAATAGTCAATTGCACGATTGACGAAATTATCACACATATATTAAATATATATGAACTCGTGAGAGCAATATTTTAATTTAATTTAGTAGTTTTATTAATAAATAGTTGTATATAAATATTTGGCGGCAACTTAGTTGGTAACGTAATTAATAAACTAAGGAAATACATTGGTTGGTTGGTTTATATTGGTTGATTTTTTTTTTCTAAACGTTTTGTGCATAAAACTATCTCATAAGCAAAACATCTTACACGCTTGCAATATCTCGATAAAAATGTTACACGAACAGCTGTTTTTACTTTAATTCAATAACAAGCCATTATGAAAGTTTATTAATAACATAACATAATAATAATACAATAAAATACTTGTCTTTACACACTTCTGTAAGATCTAGCTAGCTTCTTAAACAGATAAATTTATACGTCTTGTCTAGTCCAGCGGGCTTAGCATGGCGCTTTGTATTTCTTCGAAGAATAGACAGTGCTTTTTCAATACAAAGTGGCATTTCGTTCCTACATTTTTGTAATCGCACCGTAGATATCCTTCTACAATCTGTCATTTATTCTTTCGTTTCTAACGATATTTGTCTAGGTCCTTATAAATGTAGACTATTTCAGAAGAATATTTCTTCCCAAATTGTCAAAATCACACTGACAACAAAACTTTTTACTCGACGGTCACAAAGTTTTTACGATTATCTACAAAATCATGATTCGTTTAGAACGCATAACTGTGATAATGAATAGAAAAACATAGCCATCTTCTCCTATTGTACATCATTTAGTTAATAGTAATGTCTATTCTTCCGTCGACAAATCGGTGCTCGTGCTAAGCCTGCAGTTAGTACATGTCGTACACACGGCTATACATGTCCAGTTTACGCTGATCTTGCACTCTAAGGAAATCCTATACAATGCGAGATCAGCTTAAACTGGAAATTTATAGCTTGATGTGGACCTGTACAGACATAGACTCATACCTTCTTCCAACGGGGGTAGGCAGAAACTACAGAACGACTCACGAGTTGGGTCGTGAGTGTCACATGTCTGCAATTTTTTTAGTTCTAGGACATGCGGTTTCCCCACGATGTTTTGTGTGTTACGGTTTTGAGAGCAGTGGTGATGAAATGAAATACACAGTGCCTGCCTGTGTTCGAACTGACGAGTCAGGAGTTCAGGACCTACAAGCTCGTAAGTTGGTTCCGGTACCACTAGGCCGCCACTGCTTTCTGAATTATTTTTCAATATTCTTAGATACTTCACTGTTCGTCTTGACTTCATTCTTCGAAACTCAAATCGTGAGTGGTGGCCGCTGAAGTTTACACGCCATCCAAGTCGCGGGGTAGCCAAAAATGTCAAATTAAGGCCCTGGTAATTTTGAATGTACTCGTCGTATTGTCGTTATTAGCGATAATAGTTCTTACTGTAATCCGATACGGGTTAAAATCTGTTGTAATAAATTCGAATAATAAATGAGTAAGCATTGTAGTAGAAATGCAAATTAAATTGTATAAAATTAGATAATAACTATTTGATAATAAATAATCTATCACTGGATGCAGTTTGGCATTTAGAATTTTATGGTATATTTTTAATTATAATAATAAAATAATTATTGAAGGGATAAACTAACTGGTTTTAAAGATAATTAAGAGGTGTCTGATGATTTATTGATGCATTAAAGTATGTTTAATTATGTTTTGAGTACCATCACTGTATGCAAAAAAGACTTGAAAATATCATATATATTTTTGCTTTCAAAATTATTTACGGTTAAAGAGAAACACTGGTTTAAAAAACCACCATTTTGAGCGTTTTCAAGAAATCTCCGCCTTAAGTTTTCTACAGACAGCCGAGTCACAACAGCGTATCGCGACACTAACAGAACAATTTCCATGAAAACTTAAGACACAGTCACACCAGCGATGCCAGGTTACTTTTGTAACCACTTAAGTGACTTTTAACTCCTTCAGTGGCAAACGCTTCAAGCGCGTTCGGCGTTCCGATTGGTCCGTCACCGATTCAGGGCCAATCGGAGCGCTAAACGCGCTTGAAGCGTTTGCCACTGAAGGAGTTAAGTCACTTAAATGGTTACAAAAGTAACCTGGCATCGCTGAGTCACATAGTCTCGTCGCGCCTGTCTGCCGAGCCTTTGATAGTTTCCTCTAAGACCCAAATTCTTGATTAATGCTATGTCTTATTTATTAGTTACTTTACTGAAGTTCTATGCATATTCATGACTTACCTAGACCAATGTCAATGCTGCATGAATAATGTCACGTACTTATAAACTTCTTCCAAAATAACCGGTTTTCCTAATCAATACCTTCAACTGTTTACGTCTACAACGATGACACATACGGTTTTTCCCGACTTTGCTTCTAGTGTAACTGACCTAGCCCAACGTTCCGAACTAATCGAATCGTCCCCCCCACTCTAGACCGGCCATTTTATTTCTGTCTGTCTAGCAATATAATTTTCCCTTTCAAATTGCTTCATGTGGCCGTTAAACCGCAAACTCGGTACTTTAACAAAAGGGCTGGAACATACAATTACAAGCAATCATTCAATTAGCCAGTACGTTAGGGCGACGTTATTATTATTGTTGTCATGGCAACCGTTCTTTTTTAAATTTTACTGCACTGTGTTCATCAATTTGGTTTAATGACAGTTGTGACAAATTGAAATTATTAGTTTTATTTGAGCTATAAATGCAATAGTGGGAACTAAAACGAAATATTAAACTATTCTTGAACATCGGTTTTAAATTATGTAACAAGATACTTAATGCACATTAGATTGTATTACAACAAAATACTCTTATGTAAGTATGTATGTAGGTGAATAGATAAACGAATATGACAAAGCAAAAATAAACAACCAAATGGCAAAATAGCGTCCATTACTTTTGAAATCCTGCAACGGACGTCTAAAAACGACGTACGTAATACGTTATGTGAGCATTATTCCACCTCCCTACTGATAGAAAGTAACAATCCACAAAATTGGTTACTTGAAAAAGCACTCGGTTCTCAACGATTTATTTCCTGAGCTCCCGAAAAAATCCGATAAAAACAGTGCGATCGCTCCAGTTCAACTGGCGAGCAATTACCAACTAATCGCTTTTAACAGACATGGGAATCGACGTCATCAGTCACCAACGCTGTTCTTTTTCTAACACACCTTCCCCTTTTGATTTGTTAATACCGACCAAGCTAGAAAGACCTCCTGCCTTCCGACTTGTTACCTATCCTCCCGCCACTTAGATATGTCACACGGGAGGAAGAGCGTGTCTCATTATGCTAGCCAGACACGAATTCTCAGAGGTTTATAGTATAGTCATTGGCCGTGTTTTTAACATCCCCTTTTTTCTTTGTTCAAGAAGCGTAACGCCACGCAAGTTTGTTCTCAGGCCTGTACCGCGTTCGTGCTGATTTAGTACTAACCCGTTGAGTCATATGTAGCGAGTAAAATTAGTCATACATAACGTGACCAGACGTCCCGTTTTGAACGGGACTGTCCCTTTTTATAATAACGAGTCCCGGTGTCCCCGAAATGAACTCTGGGACGCAAAATTGTCCCGTTTTCTGAAACCGCACGAACATTTGAGTAGTCGAGCCGGCCGGACGCGAGCGGTGTGCGAGAGCGAGATCGCGTCGTCGCGTCGGTCGACACGACGCCGACGATAGCCGAGAGTGGCCAAGACGTCATCGCTCGCGTTTTGTTGACATAAAGGGTATTTTCCAATTTATTAAAAATAATTTTAATTTGAAGATTGGGACGAAATATGTAATAGAAAAACAAATTAATTTATATTCATTTTCTCAATTACAAACGATTTAATTACATTAAGAAGTCATTTTTAAATAGCAGTTTTTCAATTTGTTTTTTTAATTAAATTAACCCGTTGAAGATTTGGACGAGATATTTAACAGAAAAATTAAAATAAATTGATTTATATCCATTTTCGCAATTAAAAACGATTATGTTCATTGTTTTGAATTTACTGCCAAAACGCTCCTTCCGATGACTTTTTTAATCACCTGACAAGACGTGACGTCAGATTTCAGATTTGTGTAAACGGCACTGGTAAAAATAATTTATGTGGTGTAGTTTTAGAAGTATTTGAGCACAGAGGCACCGCACACCAGTAATACCATTTCCATCCATTAACAAGCTTGTTAATTATAAACTCGAAATTCCCTTGTTTTATTAGTTTACACAAAGTTGACGTCACATGTGTTTTTTTTTTTTGAGTTGGAAATCGTCAAATAACTTCTCCCGCTCTGGGTGGAGCAAAAGGGCGTGTCAGACTTTTACTTACTAAAACCCACCCGTGTTTCCTCAGTAGCCTGTGTGCCAGGGGCGGCGGTATCTCTTTCGAACAACCCGCCAAGTGATAAAAAACTCACCTGGAGCGTTTTGGCGGTAAATTCAAAACAACGAAAAATATGTTTGATTTAAAATAGTATTTAATAAATTAGAAATACCCTACTGTTTGACAGGTTTTTCGTTCACCCACTTCTCGATATTTATTTGTTGTTGTTTGATGTTCGTGTAGGTACCTGTTAAATAATTAAACTTCTTTTGTTTTGGAATCATAAGTTAAGATGAAGAAACACAAGTGTCCATTCAATGTTAACATTAAGCAAAATATTCGTTTATCAAGCAAATAAATACCTAGGTACTCCCTCAGATGTCAGATGCGAAAAGTAGGTATCGTAGGTACAGAACTAAAAAAGTTTTTTTTTATTGACTACCTGTTAATTAACCTGAATAAACCAATGTCCCGTTTTGAGTCAAAGAATAAATGGTCACGTTAGTCATACATCTCTTTGTTGATTCCGTTGCCCTCTTGTTGTAATGCCTATGTTTACTACAAAGTGTTTTGTGATTTATGAACTAACTGCTCAACTTAGAATCTAATTCAGAATGTTTACTTGAAGCCGGTCAATATTTTGGTAAAGAATTGATAGTAATGTTTCCACGAACACATGACTTGCGATAACAAAGGCATTCAAATATGATCGGCGAGTTCGTTCCTAAAATTAATTTGTTTCCTTAAATAACTTCGCTTGAAAACGTGAATGAAATATTATGTTGTTCTTGAACTGTATTTTATCCAGAAACGATGCCAATTTTTTAGCCCGCCAAGTGCGTAAACACTCCGTATGTACTATTTAAATTGAACGAGATGTACTCCTGAACTGACGTGATAATCATTTTATATACACAATTCCAGACACGTACGCATTTCTTTCTAGAATCTTCCGAACAAAGATACAATCTTTTAAAGAGCGTTGACTCCGTTTGTAACCTCACGAAACAATTGTTTTGGGCCTAGCGTGACGGATTTTGGTCGAGTCATATTGTCACGTCGTCATCATATAAATCACACGCTTTTGTTCAAGCAACTGAACACTTAAGTTTACTTTATCTTTAAGACAGTTTAAATGGTGTAGAGAAATGTTTCCCAACTATCTCACCAAACCACCTTCGCTACTAACCTTGTTGATATAGCACAGACAGCTTTGCGTTTCCTTGTAAATAGTTCCGCAAACATTTTGCTGCCTTTCTTGGTATCTATATATAAGGCATATTGTTAGTCGCAGACGATTTGCAACCACTCTACACTTTGTAGTTAATTCCGTTGTTAATGGTCTATTCGAACCAACAGTTAATGTTGCTTGTGTGTGGTCGAAGTTTAGTGAAGTCATTAATAATAATGTTTGGAACATGGATCTACTATGTGATTAATTTGTGTTTTCAGTCGTAGTAACGAAGGTTAGGTCACAAAAAATGCTTTCTATTGAAATAATTTTACTTACCGAAACCAGCAAATAGACGTACTGAAACTTAGTTCTTTTGTTAAAAGTTTTTAACGTAATGAATACAATTTTAGACTGAAATTGCGCACTTAATAGGATTCTTTTTGACCCATAAGTAATGAACAAAGTTGTGATAAAAGAGAAAAGAAAATATCTACTTAAGTAACAGCCTACATTCTCTCGCAGTTTTAAAAATAAATCGCAAAGATTCGCTTCAGTAACATGCCTATTCAAAGGACATTACACTTGGAGGTTTTTTAGTCATACTAATTACTTCCATTGTTTTAAAAACTAAAACGATTTTTTTGTTCGCTATTATCGTAGATCTGATAGATTTATATCAAGTACCGGTCATTTCCTGCCTCGAAATTCCATTCCGCCTGACAAACCAACCGAATTATTCACAATAATGATTTCTTAAATAAACCTTACACAGTTGCTTTAAACCACATGGCAACGACCATTACTATTTTAAGCTATTTTACATGGTATGAGCAACGTTTTTTACTTTTACGCTTAGAGGAACAAACGAACGCTCTTTATCTCGATGCCCATGTTTACATAAGTGTGAGCGAGAGGCAACGCGCTCGCCTAGTGAAAACGCAGCGTAAGGTGAGGTACCGACTCACACGCGGAGTTGATGACCGCGACTACCGCGACCGAAGGCCGTGCAATCGGTCAGACAACCAAATGTCACGGTCGTACGCAGCGGGCGACAGGAAAAACTGCGTCACAGACGAAAAAACGTGACTCACAAACACGTCGTACCAGCCGAATTTGCATGTGCTGCCATCTTGTTAGCGCGCCTTTAACGACACTGGTTTAGTCCAATCTCTTCAATTAGAAGTTTTCGCAACTGACGGATTTAGAATACGCACCGTAACGATAACCTTGCTAAGAGAATGGCAATGACATTGGCTCGCAGTCAACGCGGAAAACGGAAGACAGCGTCGCCCACTGGCACAAATCACACTCACTCGGGGCATAAACATTTTAAATATTTTCAGCATCAAGTTCCAGATGCGCCTATTCAAATTTCTCGCTTTATTCCTAGGACGTATTGTGATATTTTGACTCGTAAACTGGTATAATAACTTCGGATCGACGTTGCTTTACGACTGTCAAAATCGTATTTCTAATAATAAAATGTCTCAATTTAGAGAGGCCAATGTTTTATCGTGGATATAAAGAGGTGGTTTTAAATGTTTTTTAATGCGTTTTTCGTGTATCGTAGTACGATGGGGTGTCTCGATTGTGTTGGACTCCCGGATTTTTTTTTCATTGTTCATGTTTTACGTGGAAACGTGAGCGTGTAATAATAATAATTCACGTTATCTAACCGGGAGGCGCGTCGGACGTGGACGTCAAGACGGCTCGCGACGCGACCATCGTGTTATGCGCATAATATAATATTTTTTTTCATTTTGTATTTGTCCACGACGCAGTCCGTGTGGACGCATTGTGTGGCAGGATAACTAATAAACAATTTTAATGTATTCAATACTGTCTCCTTGGTGAAGTTACAGAATCAGTAGAATAGTTTATGAGTAGTATTATCCACAAGTAATTGTAAATTGTATTCATGCAGTTATTACTATGATATTATATTACCAACAATACAACAAAACAACGTATCAGCTTGTACGTCCGTTGATAAGCACATAACTACTGGCTGCTCACCAACACATTAAAATGTACCTATTTATTTCATGTAGATATTTCTACATTCTACAACGTCCCGATCTTTTTTATTCAAATCGGCTTTGTAGTGAAAACTTTTCTGTTTTTAACCGCCTTCAAAAAGGAGGTTCACAATTCGGTTGTATGTTTTTGTAAATTGGTTTAGGGTAGGTAGGTACCATTAAAAAAGTAATTTTTCACTTACCAGTTTCTTTTTAAGTTGGTTGTTTTTTTTTTTGTTTACATAGCAAGTAGTGGTATATGAAATTGGTTTAGGGTAGGTAGGAACCATAAAAAAGTTATTTTTCTTTTGCAGTATTTTTTTTTTTAAGTCTGTTGTTGTTTTCTTATAAAAACGTTTTTAGGTAAACCATAAATTTGTGAAGTGTCGGCAGAAGTTACATTCGTACCTAGTCTAGTTTATAATTCATTGTTTCACTGCTTAGAAACGACGTATTATAATAGGGAAATCCTTCTGAGTACATTTATGTCAGGTCAACATTGCCGGGTTGCCTTTTATGTAAAAAAATCGTAATAGCTGTATAAATTAGTGAGATAAAAATAGAAGTGTCTGTGACTCATCTTATTTATTATTCGCACCTTGTGTTGACACAATAGGGGCATTTTATTACTGTTGTTATGGAAAGAACCTTCGGAATATAGTAAAAGTACCTCCATACTTTCTCTTTTGCAATTCTTGTAGGTGTGACCTTTTTTTGCCTCAATTTCAAAATATTTTTTGCTAAACTCGTGCACACCTGACCCATGTAATCACTTATTTACTTAGTAATATCGGTAAGTCATGTGAATTCGGGAATATCCTCAAAAACGCAATTACGAAAAAGCCAATTCAAAGATAAAAATTATCAGTTGCTATCCATTTCCGAATTGTTTTATTTTTAATACAGCTGATAAATTGAATGCAATAAGTTTAATATCTAGCTAACAAAGTCTGATATACTGGTTGCTATTGCTATGGAAATAATTACAAGGAACTATTACGAATCAGCGCAGCTACGTGACCCTAATCGCGTGTTGCATACAATAATATAATCGTGACCTTTCGTAAGTTTTCCGTAAAAAAATGAAACATCTAGGTAAGTATTTTCAATGTTTTCCTCTTGCACATCCTCCTGTTGTTTTTGTGAGCAATGTAAAAATAAATATTAATAATTTATACACTTATAATATTTCTTCTTGTTATTGAATTGTTTTGTAATAAAAAAAAAACGATGATACTGTCAAAAACTCGTTATTTCCCAGTTTGATGACATTGCTTGCCACTATCACACTATTTATAAATATTTTTTTAACCGTTTGTTTTTGTTGTAAAAATGTATCATTCACGCCTGTTTAAATTCCGCGTTCTTATCGCTTGCGATTGCATATCAATTAACAAAATATTAGCACATTGATTTATATATTTCGCAACGAATATTTTTTATTATACATCAGTATCTACTTTTGAAAGTGTAAACAAGGCTTGCTTACGTTTGAAACTGCTAAACGGGTCATACATTTTGAAGCCGGGTGCAGTGTTTATTATTGCATTTGATACATGTTAAATGCACTTGGTGCAAGCTACACGCGAATTCTGTCAAGTATCTATTATTAAAGCATTATCTGTATCAGATTACCGGCTTATCATAAAGAATATTGCAATAGATAACACAATTACAACAAAATATTTATCTGTGCGTCGTGATTCATAAAAAAAGATAGTCGGGCGGAATACTGACTAACGAAAAGTAAATAGAGGTATTCCAAGAAAGTCGTCGCTAAAGATTAGGTCGCGGCTCTTTGAATCTTCGTTGTCATAGTTTTAAGTGTCAAGTTTTTTTTTTCTAAAAGATTATTAAGTTTATTCTCGTCAGTAAGCTTTGTTTCTACGAAGGATTTAGTTAAATCGTGTCGTTGCTCTGTTACTTGTTAACTATTTAATCTAGATTGATTTTATGAGGGCTTCGACTGCATTTCTAAGCCTACAAGAATGAGCAATGTTGTGAAAACTTGCTTCAAATTACGAAATAATGCTTATCTTTCAAGGACTAAAAGCGTAGGCATTAGTCTGTGAGATACCTATTAACGCGACGGTCATGATTACACATAAAAGCAAAATAAAATATGAATCACAGTTTTTTTGCAGACATTGATTTGTCAAAAGTATTTACCCCTACTTTTTATTAAATTATTGTACAATTTATGCTAATACACGAAAAGGGAAAATTGTATCTAATCTGATAAAGGCACGTGTAGGTCGTCGGAGAGAAAAAAAAAATACAATTTCTGCGGATAAATTGAATGAGAGTCATGATTGCTCGCTCGGGAGTCTCCGGCACTGATCTAAGATCGACGAATTTCGTTACTTGCTAACAAATATGTATTGCGTGGTTTTTGCAAGAAATGGAAACACAACATGAATAACTCGTGCTACAAACTTCGAGAAAAAACTTAGGTACTCCGGGAAAAAAACTTAAATAAAAAATCCGCGTTCCAATTTTGGCTCGAAAACACGTGACCTTGCTAAGTACTTACCGTAAGTATTATTACCTATGTAGGTGTATTGACATGAGAAATAACAATCATGCTCTCAAGACGTTTTATTGCCACTTATCAGAGTTTTCCGATTTTTATTATAAGTCAACGAGGTCATGTTTTTGGAGGGAAAGATACATAATCTTGTTTTTTTTTTTTTTCTATAATAAAAACTTAGTCCTTTAGGAAGGCAAATCATAACGCCTTGTTTCCCCGAAAGGTTGGACCTCTGTCCACCCACATTTCGCCCCATGCGGGCCAAAAGAATTTTGAAGAATTTCAAAATCTAGTCAAAACCAACTTCACCCGATTGTGCAACAACCCCGCCCGCAACACAGTGTTGCCACTACAGAAAAAAATTACACCATATTTTGACACTAGCAAGATTAGTGCACAATTTCACGATCGGTCATCATGTGTCAATAATTCACACTTGGAGTAAACAGGTACATGGAAAACGGTCAATAAACTTGTACCTACGTCTTATACTATAACAAAGAGGCGCGGTTGGGGGCTACGTAGGTCATTCACACCGTATGTTTAGCACGGATATTGTTTATGGAAACCCATCATATACGTTACGCAATGGTAGTTTTAGTAAAATTATTATTGACTGGCGTTTTTCTTGCGTCAACCGTCAACGCTGTCAGTTAAACAACTGGTGGACTTTGGAAGTTCGTTCTTTATTCAAATTACTACTTATTTCTACCTGATTTGTTTTTCTTTGTATCGTATTTTTTTCTACATAATTTTCTTTTTAATAAAGGCTTTTAAGAACTATTGAAATAAGAAGTTTTAAATATTACTGCTTGTGCTAAGTGCGTAAATCTTTTTGTCTTGATCTTTTATGGGCAATATTTAAAATTACATTATAAATGTAATAGAATTTCTAACTGAAATTGGTATCTGTCCTTTTTGCTTCTTTTCAACGATGTCTTGCACCGACTAGGACGGTTGTTACGATTTTTTATAAACAGTGGCGCAATACTAAAGATTCTGGTTTGTAAATAGACAAAAGTTGTACAAATAACGAAGACTGAACATATTTATAAAGAGAGACAGAAAAACTTGGCCTATTAGATATTCATAGACCACGGCTGGTGGTGCTACATCCTAATTTACAAGGGTGCGAGGGAGAGAGATGTATCTACCATCTCTTTCTCTACCTGTTCCTTTTTTATGCGGTCTACCTTTACCTGCGTAGCATAGCATCCCTGTGGCAGGGTTGAGTCATTGTCGGTCGTCCGTACAGTCAGGAACGCAAGTCTTACGAATTTATTAAACCGTTCAACAGGTTGGCACATTGTTAGGCATCGATGTTTTGTCGGTGTTTAATTTCAAAGGGCTTTGGCTTTATTTCTTCGAAGTTTGAACAGAATAGGGGCTGTGAATTGGTGAAATTCGTGCTAAGTCATGTTTTCTTGCGATTAGTAGTGTTGTATCGCGATCACTGTTGTATGTAGGTACAAAAAAGGCCAAAAACAAGCTGAAAAACCGGCCAAGTGCGAGTTGGACTCGCACACGAAGGGTTCCGTATCCCAAGGCAAAAAACGCCAAAAAAAAGAACACGTTTTTTGTATGGTGACCCTTTTAATTTTTAAATTTATTATAATTTGTTGTTATAGCGGCAACAGGAAATTTCATTTGTCTACCTATTATGGATTATGAGATACAGCCCGCTGACAGACAGGGACGGACAGCGGAGGCTTAGTAATAGGGTCCCGTTGGTTACCAATACCATTCGTGTGCGGAACCCTAAAAAAAATACTGCTGCAGTTGGCAACAGTTTTAAAAAGTGATTTAAATAATACCCCAAAACCTTCACAAGACACATTTTAATCTCGTGACCTTGATCGAAGGTCACATTTCTGCGACAATCGTGATTGGGTGTCACTAATTTGAGTTATGTCAGTGACCTCACTTCGCTGAATGTTCTTAATTCAAAAATTTTCCTCAATTCCAAATTTGAATTTATTAAAGATCACGATGATCGTTTCACGTCAAATCAGGGCTCTATTCAACCTTTTTTAGATTGTGACGTTATTAGGTTTCGTGGTTCAGTATTTTGTTTTTTTTTGCTTTAATTGAAGTTAAAACAGTAGCGAAGCGATTCGTCTCTGTTTTTGAAGTACCTAGGCTTCCGTTAGCTTCCTATAATATTTGGGTACGATTTCGGAAAATTGGTTACGTTACAAGCCACCCTTTTTTGCCATTGAACCTATAACCTGGCACTACTGTCATTCAAGGAAAGAGGGGTCCGTAACCTCTTTAGAAGTCTACTTGTCTAGCCTAGTAGTCCCTGCGACCTACCCAAATAACACTCATTAATCCCTACTATACATATAATATTATAAATGCGAAAGTAACTTTGTCTGTCTTGTCACGCTTTCACGCCTAAACCGCTGAACCGATCGTCATGAAATTTGGCAGAGATATAGCCTGGAATATGGAGAGGGACATAGGCTACTTTTTTTTACGCAATAACCGACTACCACGCGGGCGGAGCCGCTGGCAAAAGCTAGTTCATTATAACTGAACTTTCATAATATTATGTTTCTTTTATTCATTTAATTTCTAGTAGATCTGAATCAATTTGAAGGATATTGCTATCGCATTGCTTCATACAGGATAAGTTTTTAACCAGTGCGCAAATTTTAACCATGAATTCAGCATATCATTCTAAACGGGGGTCTAGAATGATATGCTGAATTCATGGTTAAAATTTGCGCACTGGATAAAAACTTTTCCTGTGTGTTTGAAAAATGTGTCTGCTCAGCAACGTAAGTAACGCAATGAATATTGTTGAACTGTCAATGTCAAAATGAAAGCCATTCCTACTGTTTGTGTTACTCAATTACCCCGCTGCTTGATAAGTTCATACATTTCACGAATATTCTACGCTATATTTTGCGAAATCCACTTAACCACCACTTTTAGAATGCGAGTAAATCCTCCTCTCACTTTACCTCACGACAGTACATTAATAAGGTAATGTTAAATGTGGGTATTTTGACCTCTCACGGCGTCTGAGCGGATAAATTATGCGGTATCGATACGCAAAACCTTTGCTAAAAACAAAACAAAAATTAAAAAAAGAAGCCAGGTCTTGGGTGATTGACCGGAAAAAAATTCTTGATGCCTAAACTAAAGAAAACATCACGCCAGAAATCCCTGAAAGGTTAAGCAGGTATCTACAGGTTGTAAGGGAAATGCTTCTGAAAACGAAGATAGGTGATAGGCCTTCTCGATACAGTACCATCAAAAAATCTAGATTTTATTTACAATATTTACCTATTATTTTTTTACCATTTTTTAAAAACGACCCCAAGTCCAGGCGGCGACTTTGCATATTCATAAACGATGATTAAAGTTAAGTGGTGTTTAAATGTCAAAAATGTACGGTTAATCACTCGCTAATCATTACTTAACTTTAAGCAGCGTTTATACATAAGGGGCTAGTGCTTAGGCGTCCTTTGTAAAGCGCCGCCAAAATCGTCAGAAGCGTCAAACGTTTTAAATTGATGCGAAATAACCAATTTAAGGCGAAAGGTTATTGTTATCCGTTTGCATTTAGGTTGTATATAAATTCTTAAGTCGCATGGTATAGGCGAGCCTTCTGCAATCCACTGGGCACAAAACCAGCCTCCGGTCTGCTACTCAGTAATTCCAGTTGGGAAAACCCATTATTAAGACACATGGGAATCGAAATCCAGCCCCAAACCAATTTTTCCCAATTGAACATACACCTTAGGCTTACGGAATAAAATTGAAAATCTATCAATGAAATTTGACAGCTTGGGGTAGCTTGATGGGCTGGCGTCTGTACCGACTAGTCGGCCTATTTGTTACTCGTATCAATATGCTTACAAATTTAAAAGACGGTGATTGAAATTAAATTGGAATCTTTAATGGTATTATTTTTATTATAGAATCAGTTTTACAGTTTACTTTCAGTGCAATCTAGAAAAGGATAGGAAATTAGGGTAGGAAGAAACGTCAGCTCACACGTAAACAATGATAGAATAAATGCAAAGTAAACATAAACGTGTCCCGACAATTCCGCCTGATCGCCGGGCGCCGCACACTAGCACCTACGAGCCTAAAGCGTAGTCACGAACATAACCGAAAGCAATGATGGGCTTGGCCGACTAGTCGGCTAGTCGACAAAAGTCATGGTCGGGCCCATCTCTAGATTTTATTTTTATTTTTTATACTTGCCTATGCTGTCCAACTCCTGGGCAAAGGCCTCCCTCCTCTCCTTACATCATTCTCGAGCCCGCGCGTCCTCCAGCGGGCTTAGCATGACGCTTTGTATTTCTACGAAGAATAGACAGTGATTTTTCAATACAAAGTGACATTTCGTCCCTACAGTTTTGTTATCGCACCGTAGATTATCTTTCTACAATCTGTTATTTAGACTTTCGTTTGTAACGATATTTGTCTAGGTCCTTATAAATGTAGACTATTTCAGAAGAATATTTCTTCCCAAACTGTCAAAATCACGCTGACAACAAAACTTTCTACGCGACGGCCACAAAGTATATACGATTATCTACAAAATCATGATTCGTTTAGAACGCATAACTGTGATAATGTACAGAAAAACATAGCTATCTTCTCCTATTGTACTTCATTTATTTAATAGTCATGTCTATTCTTCCGTCGACAAATCGGTGCTCGTGCTAAGCCTCCTGTAAACCAATTAGGTTGCAAGAACTGCACCCTAATTGCGTAACTCACGATAATATCAGTCTCGTTTTGAAACAGATTGTTAATCCGTTGCTTCTTAAGTTCGAAAAATGTGTCTGCTCAACAACGTAAATAACGCAATGAATATTGTTGAACTGTCAAATTTAAACAGATTATGAGGAATCGTGTGTTACGCAATTAGGGTGCTGTTCGTGTAACAATCATACAGTGTTTTTCCGTGATTATATTGTTTTGTTTAGTGTTTATTTTCCTTGAGGGCCGTTAAGTGCTTGACGATATGCGGCAACCTGTTACTACAAAGTGGTTGATTAACGATAACCTGTGGCTATTTTCTAAGTATGCAGTAAGATTGGGATCTTCGCATTTCGTGAACTTTGTTACTGTTGACTGACCGACTGCTAAAGACTTCTTGACTTCGGCTTACATAAGCGATTTAGTTTGTTTACACGTAAATCAGCAATTGTGGCCCATTGGTAATGGCCTCGACTATAGCTCGTGGATTCGAAACCAGGTAGGCACTACACAACATCAAAAATTCGAAGACATGTGACATTTACCATCCCGCATTGGGCCAGCGTGATGGATTATGGCCCGGTCTCTATCACAGTAAGAGGAGACCTGTGCCCCAGCAGTGGGAACATTATAGCATTGGGCAGCATTTGGTATCAGTGCACTTGCAAACGTTACTACTCATCCCCTTATTGTTATAATCAATTATCATACCTTTAAATTCATTTACCAGACTCCTTTATTTCTGTTGCAATAAGATATATTTTATTTTACCCAAAGAACAA
This sequence comes from Polymixis flavicincta, assembly GCA_949987655.1. Taxonomy (NCBI): domain Eukaryota; kingdom Metazoa; phylum Arthropoda; class Insecta; order Lepidoptera; family Noctuidae; genus Polymixis; species Polymixis flavicincta. The sequence continues at coordinate 19,371,835 of OX465172.1, read as the reverse complement.
AGTAAACCGCTCGTAGTCCACAGTTAGATAAAAGTACATCCCTAAAAAGCACTGATTGGTTACATTTACCATCATCATCAGTCTACAGAAGGCCACTGCTGGACATAGGCCTGTCCAATTGCACGCCATCCAGCGAAGATCGTCGCTCCACCTACCCTGAGGGCGTCCTACTTTACGTTTGCTGTAGATTTACCATAAAATAAAGTAAAAAGAAAACATTGAGTTAACACGAAACACTTTTTGAATTCATTGCACTCCGTTGCTAAGAATCGCCCGAAAATTAATTAAAACGAAACTTGCGAGCGAACAAGCCAAATTAACTAAACGTATCAACGAGAAGCACTCGTGATAACAATGAATATCTGTGCACCGAACCGAAATTTCATCCACAACAAAAACAGTTCAGCCATTTTAAATTTAAATTGAAAATTACCCCGTATTTCGCGATGTTATATTAGCGTAATATAATATCCGGGGCAATCCGGTGTTCCGGCCAATTTATTCGCTTAGCAGGTGTCCGGGTATCGTGGTACCGTCTGCAGGGGCACTAAATCAAACAGCATGCACTTAACGGCTCTCTTGAAAAGTATTTTTAAAGTCTATCTACCACAGTGTGTTATAGTTTTGCAGTAATTTTGAAACTTGTGGCATAAAAGTTCAAATTTGTGGTGGGACTTGTAAAAGGCTTTCAGAGTGTGATTTAAAAAGTTCAGAAATGTACGTTTTAGGGATGTTGCTTAATCATAAGTTTAGCTTAGAGAAAGCCTTTTTACGAATACTTGCTAAAATAATTACTTACGCTATGAATGTTATACTAAATTAATGTGCAACCTTTTACATTCACACCATGATGTCTCTAGAAAAATAAATTATACTATAATGAATACACAGCGAGGAGGCCTGTGTGACCTAGCAGTGGGAACATTTTAGACTGATTTTGCTTGCTTGTTTAATGAATACTAATACAAAAAACTTTTTAACAAAAAAATTAAACCGCCGAAAAAACTAAAAATAATAAACCTGCTGTTTTAACCTTAATAACTAAGTTCGGAAGGCGGTGACATAAAATTAAAATACATTTCCAAAGTCACCGACTTCCAATAAAAAAAGAAAATCGGACAACTCTGTAAGCAGTTATGCGTGGTTTTACATTACAATCAGTGAGTGAACAATCAATCATCCCTGTTTTCCTACCCTTAGGGTTAGATTTTTTTTTCCAAATTTACATGGGACCAACTTCGGGGTATACCCTTTCCAATAAAAAAAGAATTATTAAAATCGAACTACTCTGTAAAAAGAGTTGCGTGGTCATACTTTAAAAAAAAAATACGCGTCGAATTGAGTAACCTCCTCCGTTTTTTCGTCGGTTAATAAAGCATATAACTGGTCGAAGTGGAGAAGCTTGGGGGATTCCTATTTCCAGCTGAAAGACGTCCACCGTCTTTCGGCTAAAATGATGTTGATGAAAGCTGAAGACTTTGTTTGAACGCGCTAATATCTGGAACTTCCGGAAGTACCTAATTCTGGAATTTGCAGGCGATGCGATGCGACGCGGTGGGTCGGGGGCCGAAAATTCACGCGGGCAGAAGCTACTTTACTAATAAAATTCATGCGGGCAGAAGCTACTTTACTAATAAAATTTATGCGGGCAGAAGCTACTTTGTTAATAAAATTCACGCGGGCAGAAGCTAGTTTACCAATAAAATTCGTGCGGGCAGAAGCTACTTAACTAATAAAATTTATGCGGGCAGAAGCTACTTTGTTAATAAAATTCATGCGGGCAGAAGCTATATGCTAATAAAATTCATGCGGGCAAAAGCTAATTTACTAATAAAATCAGCACATCAGAAAATTTACACTACCATTAAAAAAAAATCCTGAATGGTAAATTAACAAAGAAAAAACAACAAAAATACAATAATTCCGATCAAAGGGAACTCGAAACGTCGCAAGCAAACGGAAAAGGTAATAAAATGTGTGGGCGAGTAAACTTGGGCCGTTCAATTTATTTTAACTAACTGAAATAGCTGCAGTTTCCGCTGCTGCTGAGCTTTGCCTGGGGTTAAGGGCATGGTGTTTACAACTATGTTATATAGATAACATAGTTACCTGTATAAAAAAAAACAGTAACGAATTGAAAACTATAGGTTTACATTGAATATTTTTGAAAAATGAACTTAATTGCTAGGAGATGTGGAACGAACGAATCTGTAACCGAAAATATAGTTTTTACAATTGTCTGGTTTGGCGCAAAAAATGTCTGAAAGAATTTTTATGACATTTGGTACACTGCTAGGCACAAGTCTTTCCCCATGACGTTAAGTCTAGTACACAAACAATATTAAGGTAACCGAAAAGAGACCTAAGATGTAGTTAGCTACCACAAAACATAACATAGAAACCAAGAAGCGTACAGATAAAAGTGGAGGCAACACTGTAAATACCTAAATGAAGCCGACTTTGGCTAACGCTCTCTTTCTAAATACATACATAAGAACGAGACAGTGATATTGGTTTCTCTCTCTTATGTATGTATTCAGAAAGAGAGCGTTGGCCCACAGGTTGTCTTTAGTTTTTTATTTGGAGTGTGGCCCCCACTTTTATTTATAAGCTTCTTGATAGAAAATAAAACATACCTAGGTACCCTCATCTTGGGCTTCATCGCATTCGTGTAAAAATACCAGAACATTTTAAAGAAACAGTATCTCAGCTAGTTTTATATTATTTTCACATCTCAGCCTTCATAAACTAATTTAATATCTCATGCACTCGCATCTTTACCTTCTAGAGAATGGAAAGATCCAATTACTATTATGAATGTTCTGATATGTTACCGCAGAAGAATATTTGATCAAATCAAAGAAACTAGAATATATGAGATTGTTTATTCGTTTTCCAATAATTGAAAACAAGATCAAGAGAGACATTTTGTAATAGAGAAGTATGTCTAGATGAAAATGCACTTTCAAACAAAGCCTTTGTCTAAAACAAAATTAAGATGTAATTTTTTTTTTTTTGAAGAATTACTTTATATTTGAGATCTGAGATGTATTTAGAAAGATAAGATACAGAATAGATGTCATTTTTGTTTTTCAAACAAAATCATATGGAATATAAATAATAAAGTTGACATACGGCCCAAACTAGGTAAGCATACCTGCCCAATAGGGTGCCAAAATTGGCCGACGCTTAGCTACACCTTTCCTCATTTCTACCAAAAATCTCGCATGTCATTGCATTCTAAAACGGTTTTAGATTTTAACATTTAACAACAGATACACGGCAAGTAAAACCTCGCCAAGGAACACGTCTAAATATGGATTATGATTGGTTGCCGACACCGACGGTCGCGGGACATCGATCTTGAAAATACATTAGCAGTTTAATACGTTGTCTCGAGCGCACTCCGGTTACCTACCTGCATCTGAAGCGAGAAAAGGATGCACCGTTTTTTATTGAATGGGCTTTAGAGCTTCTTTAGGTTGAAAGAAATTGGATTTTGTTATGTAAAGTTCCTTTTAATTCAAGGGGTTTTTTCAGTGGAGAAATCTAGGAAGTATTTTTGTTGGTCTAGATCGGTTTTAGAGATTACTTCGTGTATTTGACGACATTTTGTCAACGAAATAAATAACAGTGAGATTTTATCGCTTCAGCTTTATTTACACCAAACATTCATATTTATTTAAGTACATACACATATTTTAAAGTAGCTTTTCTTGTCTGTCTGTGTAATCGCGTTGTTCTTCTATACTACGTAACAGATTTTGACGCGGTTTGCAACATCATTTAGATAATTTAATACGGAAGGTTTTTGATGTATAAATCATCAATATTAAACTTAATAAAGAAACCTCGATGTTTCATTAACCGTGCCAAGTGCTCGCTAGTATATTTATAAAAACAATTAATTCAGTTACGGCTTCTAGGAAATCTTGGAAAAATGAAACTGTAAATGTTTCTTGTCAGAAAGCTTAAGTTTAACTAAGGACAATTGATTTTTCTCCAATAAAAGAGCTAATAAGAAACAGTTTCTTGTTTCAGTACCTAACAAACTATAAAGGATCATTTTGTAACATAATACATATAGTAAATAAAAATGAGAATAATTTCTTCATTATTACAACAGTTTATTGAGCATTGAAAAGATATAATTATAAAGGAAAATAACTTTCTCAGAAATAGTGAAGAGAACTTCTTTTATGTTTTTGTCTCTATTGTTTTATTTTATAGGTTTTATGAAAGCGATATTACTGAGAAAAAGAGAATAAAGAAGTTTTGTCTTCTGGAAAACTGTTCTATTTGTAATTCTTGGTTGGTTGTGGAATGAACAATCTTCAGGTAAAGTTGTATTTTGTTTTACATGTTATAATATTAATTATGTCTTCCTTCTACGGATTTTAATGAATATTTATACATATTTGGATTATAATCTGAGGATTGGCAAAAAACTACAAGACCACAAAATTTTATTGTTAGCTTAGTACCGAGCAAAGATGTGCTTGAAAACCACTGCAGACAGGCGCGACGCGAGTCTTGTTGAACAACATGAATTAGAACTTAAATTGTTCTACCAGAATCGCGTCGTCGTACCGTCGCGTCACTCCTCACGCCTTGTTGCAGGAGCCTTTAGTATTTTTAAATTGTATCCATTAGCCAGGTAATTAATAAATAAATAAACACAAACTCTAAGAGCTAAAAATTCTTCATATCATTATCAACTCTTAGAGCAAATGAGCGGCAAATATTTCACCAGAATTTTAACTGCATAAAATACCTACTACATTTTAAAAGCAGCCAGGTTTTAGACGCTAATATAACCCCGTTATCGTGGCTCGGTAGCTTTAAATTACTTTGGCCCGGAGTATTTCAGGAGTAAACTCCACTAAATTCATATAATGTATGTTAACTGAAAATTAAGGCTGTATTATTAAACCTGATTCTTAACAACGCGATTAATACAAGGTGTGACAGAATAAACGGAAGAACTGAAAAAAAAAAATTGTTCCTTATTGACTCCTGAATAGATATCACTAACTTTAAATACGGTTTTTTTTTTCCAAAAATTATGTACTTATTTTGCCATACCTACCGCCGACTGAGACAAAGAAAATTCAATCTTACATTAGTTTTAAATACATAAAGTAATGCTACGGTCAACACGTTTTTTAAACGGTTTGTTTTAGTGTTGCGCGCCACATTTATTATCTGGTAACATTAGTTAACTCTAGCGCCATCGAGTATCGAGTAGCAGAATTAATAAAGTCAAGACCTTTCTAGAAATTTCGATGCCAGAACTTTCTAGAACTATCGATATCTGTTTAGTTGGGTCCGGTATGTACTCAAACATTCTAGATGCTTCTGCAGTAGAAGATTCTGGAACTATCCGAGGGCCCTATAAAAAGCCGAAACGAATCGCGACCCGAGCAGTATTGGACAAGCGATAAATGCGAAAAACATCGAAAGCGTTCTTCAAGTGCAACTTAGTGATCAGTAGTGCAATTATTGTGTTTTGTAATTAGTGTGTTTGAGTAAAGTGTCATTTTAGGTAATTTAAATTGGCAATTTTTAGTTGTTACGAACCCCAAGCTCGTAACATTAGGATCAAAATTTAGTTATTAAATAACAGTTAGTTTTATTGAAAAAAAACTTGTTTTTGTCATTGTATTATGCTTTTAACTCAATACTCTAATTGAGGTGTAAATATGTTACATGTTGTAAAGTGAGTCACCATATAAACGTTTTAAAGTCTGTCTTGTTTAAGCCTTTGTCTGTCGTACGTGTTTTCAAACACTGCGCTTTCAAGTGGATGATTAATTAAAACTTTATGCAAGCGGTTTATTAATAATTATTTTCTTACAAAAAAATAAACTGCACGTGTCAACTTCTGTCAAAATATACAATCTGCGGCGAAACAATGGTAGGGGCTGCAGACTTGTGCTGCTGTCCGGGTAAAGAAAAATCTGCTTTACAGTTACGGCAATAAGAGCGAGAGGAAGTGAAGGGTTCAGTTTCATTGCATGAGTCGGTTGCCAGTTGAGGATTACTATTTGCTTTTATTGCAATTAGTGATGTGAAATGTAGCGTCGATAAATGCTTAATGAATTTTTTGTTGACTCTATTTACTGTTTGAACAGAGCCGAAGCGGTTTTAAATGACTCTTGAATTTTTAGGCCTTTTTAGAATTTCTGGTGGGAGTAGTTATGTGGGATTCAGGACTTCATCATTCAATATTTTTCCGTTACGTTCATCACATTCACAATTCACAACTGAATGGAAATCTTAACAAAACACACCTACGTAAATATCAAATTTGGCCAAGCCGAACTATTCTCAACATCTTATTTTAAATTAAAACCTGTTTTTTTTAATCTTTAAAACCCCAATATTACTAAAAGACCTTTATTACACCGAATTGGACTAAAAATACTTAACACATCGAAGTAAGCAATAAAAGTATTCACGTTATAATGCCCGTCAGAAACATGCCGTGTCAGATTTCGAAAATAAAAAAAAACAGTAAAAAGAAAATAAGTCTGGAGCCAGACTGAGCCGTCTGCGACGGAATATTTAAATAACGTCTGGTTCAAACAATGGCCGATGACAACCAGCCTTCTTCTTTGTTATGGTAAAATTAGGGATGGGATCTTTTGGTTATTTAGTATCGATGATTTCGATTTGTTCAGCTTTTGGTACTTAATTAATTGTGGTGCTATATTTATATTATTTAAAAGGGTTCGTTCACGGTTCATTATACAGTGTCGGATTACCGAGGGTAAGACGACACACGTTTCGAAAAAGGACTTTACATGAAATTGCCTATGTTTCTGCTTAAACAATCGATGAACTTTCAATGCCATGAAATGGTAAAGAAAGAAACATCACTAGTCCATGAAGTAACTAAGAATATGGATTCAAGATAATGTGAGCCTGTCGTGTTCCACATCCGGGCCTGAATTCACTAAGACCACTTAACGATTCCTTACTCGTAACCACGTCAATCACACACGAAATCTGCTAATATCGTATTAATAATATCGAAAAATTGTCTTGGAACATACAGAATATGGCATTTCGATTCCTTACCGTTACATTGGTTTGAACGTAGTTAGATTCCGCGGGGAATCATTATCACCATACAGAATGGGGGCCCTGAGCAAAGGCCTACGCTTTTTCTTGCCCAACCTCCCTGTCTTGTGCGGCCATGTTGCCTGATCTGATAAGGTTTGTCCCTGTAAACCTTATCAGTTCGTCATTTTATAAATGTGTAAAATTTTAATAACAAATCATGTACCTACTCTATAGCGGAATGAAGTAAATATACCAACCCTTTTGCTGTATGAAAAGATTATCACATGGTAAGATAATCATTAAACATAATTTTTCAACATTTCTCCAAAGATGACTCCATAACTCGACAAAACCTTAATTATTTATTAACGAACGACGAGTTTCCAAAGACTTCTTCGCTCCTAAATTATTACTTATGTAAGTATCTCAATTTCCTTCAGTTAATACGAATCTAAAGGAATTCTTGTGAAGTAATTAATCAATTCGCTAATAATTAATATTCCTGAAGGTACACATAATGGCGTATGAGTAACTTAAAGGGCTTTGTCTGTAGAAGACAAGTGCAGAAAGTACACTTTGTATTTTCAATAGATTTATCTTCAAAAGGTTAAATTTGAGTATCAAAAACATTTCATACATTAAATATATAATGTATTATACATATATGCATACTTTTCCAATAAATAAAAGCCATAACACTGCTATTTCTAAAGGCTAGCAGTATTATCAAAGACTTCTCACAGTCCACATAGCATAATTAGCCTACAATGTTCCCACTGCTGGGACAGGGACTGTGAGAGGGAGGGGTCCGTAATCCACCACGCGAGCCCAGTGCGGGTTGGTAGATGTCAGATGTGTTCGAAATTTTGGTTTAGGGACATGCTGGGTTCATCACGATGTTTTCCCTTAACATTTTGAGAGTAGTGGTATGTCATCACCACTAATTATACAAAGTAAAGCCTGGGTTCAAATCTACGATCTACAACTCGGTAAGTCAGGGCCCTTACCATTAGGCCACCATTGCTCACCATTCACATAGATAGACACTAAAATCAGTCAGATAGGAAACGCCGACCTCATCTAGTTTCAAAATATGGTTGACGTGTAAAAGTGTTTGTACAAACCTACTTACAGAAATAAAATCATTTTATCAAAAGATCACCAAGTTTAAAATGGTTCTGCCTTCCATCTACTGCAGAAACTTTGGCCTTAATACCGTGTTGATACAACCAGGCCTACTGCCGATTTGTTTTCTGATGTAACTTAAGCCTTTTGTCGTAATTAATTTGTGAGCTATTGTTTTATTAGAATTCCGCGTATGTCTATACTGTCGAAGCTTGTCTTTAGCACCGCTTACAGTATTATTGTGAACTATTAACAATATTCAAGACCTGCTAGGTGAAAATTCTATTGCGTCATCAACTCTAGGAATTATCAACTCTACTGCTAGACAGTCTAGCAGTAGAGTTGATAATTCCGTGGCGCAGTGGTTTATACCTTGCCTAAAATGCGTACATGCATGCTAGCTGACATATGGCAAATAGTTTAATTTTATGTTTTGGGTTTAGTAATGTCAATTTCTTACCCTCTATTGTGTAGAATCCAGTTCTTCTAACTTAACAGACAGCTGTGTTGCTGGGGAGTTTGTTGTGCGCCACTTCTTCTTCCCAGCTAAATCACTAGGAAGTGGTGAAGGGCGGGCGTTATGGGGGACTGTCTTATGTAATTATGACGTTTAAAAAGTGCTGACTCTCAGCCTAGTTTGTATAAGTAAATGACTTTTGATTTTGATTTTATCCTCATTAGAAGATGGCGTTAGGTTAATGTCCTCCAATTCTCAAGACAGTCGTATTTCTTCTTTCTGGTAAATCAATACTCAAACAAAATACACGTAACTTTTTTTTAAACATTCCCAACCTAAATAGCAACACACTCTTGTTACGCTTACCTAACTATCCCTATATAAATCTTTATAAAAATGAGGCAAAGGTCTCCGGTGTGATAATCCTGCTCCATCGTGTTATATCTTTGTAAGCCACAGTACGAGCGGTTGGTCGAATTTCTTGTACTAAAACATAAACATAGTGTGCTTAGAGTATGAGCACAGGATTAGGGGCTCGTATGGCTTTGAAAGGAGCGAGATGTGGAAAGGAAGAGAGTGGGGGACTAGCTTTAGTTGCAATGTGTCTGAAATGGGGTTTAAAAGTCCACCAACACGAAGTTGTCCTTACGAATAGTGCCACTTTTCGAGGGCTAACGTACTATTTGAGCATACATCTTGAGTGGTAATTAGGTGTTCCGACAAATGGTCTTTGCTTTGCTGTTTAGTCTCTTATGTCTATTTGTGCAGTATTGTGCAGTCGGCCATATAAGAGCCAAAAGTTGCTAAACCTGTCCATGGGAACTACAATCACATCATCTTTTATAATCTTAACAGACATCCAGATCAGCAACAGTACTGCTACAATTTTTTAATGCATACTCGTATGTTGAGCTACAATTGTTTGCATTTCTTACATACGTCCTTTAAAATGGTAAAATGTTTTCGTCGCTTCAGCGTATGTAACATCTTATACCGCCGTTCTACCAGCCTCAGTCAAGGCGGTAGGTAGATAGGTACACGAAAGGACTGTGTGTTTAGGCCTTCACTGACTTGTTAATCTTTGTGATCGCCGTTTTTGTTCCAGTGACGAAATACGGGCCGCTCGTGTGCGGTCTGCTTTATATGTTTACTCTGTTTTTGTCTAGATAAGATGGAGCCTTCTGTAATGAGATTAAAATATAAGAAATCAGTATTTGGAAACCTTTTAGTTTGGCTTTGAAGTCGCTTGGTGAAATTGTTTACAGCCTTACTTATTCATTTTGGTTTTGGTCTCCCTATCCGGACTTAGTTTTTGATCAGTGAATCTGCTTTTAAATCTTAGAAGTACTTGTAAGTTGGTTGTAAGTATCTTTTCTAATAAATTTCTGTATTCTTGTTACAGGTAATTTCCGGCTTTTCATCTATTAAAATACATATATCGTTTCAACAGCACCAAGGACTTTATAAGAGGTAAATGATGTACCTATTTGTGCCATGGTTTCCGCGTTCTCAAGGATTTTAACCACGTCCGTCGTCATCGACGTATTTGATGACATCCGGCCGTTTTTTTTAACGTGATACAAATAAACAAAAGTCGAGGGCTTTGTGGCGAAGTAATAACAGCCATGTGCGTCGATACGCTTGCCGCTGTTGGTCCGTGGATGGCTGACCATCTTTACGTACCAAGACCCCTCCGTGCTTAGGAAAACACCTCGAAAATCCGTTGTTGCCGTCTACCACTCATGGCTCTTTGCCAGTCGTTACGGTTCGTCAAAACCCCGAAAATCTGACAACCAGTCTTACCAAGTAACTGGGTTGTGGAGGTCAGATAGGCAGTCGCTCCATGATAAACATGGGGTATGCAACTACATCCGGTTAAACTGGAAACAGACCCCAACATAGTTGGGAGAAGGCTTGGCAAGTTTTTTTTTTTTTTTTTTCTAAACTATTTGAGCTCATATTTGCTTACAGAAAACGGTACGTTTAGAAAAGCAAAAATACAGTAGATAACTTCTCGGTGACGATAACATGATGTAATAATTGAAGGTAAAATAATGATCATTCGCATGATGATGTTGCAATTAGGTAAATGTGGAGTAGGTCATCTGATTGTCATCAAGTTTGCGCAAGTTGCAATAATGAACATTGCTGGTAGGGATGTCAGTGCTTCTAGTAGTAATACCTATGTCTTTATTGGTTTAGTCTCACATAGCATACCAAAAGCGCCATCGTTTTTTCAAGTTTCGTTCCCTGACTCGTCTCTAGTGGCCTCTTTTATTTCTTACTAGCTTTTGCCTGACGATTTGCTCCCGTGGATGTCGGTTATCGCGTAAAAAGTTGCCTATGTCCTTCTCCATTTCCCAGGCTATATCTCTGCCTAAATTTCATGTTTCTCATGTCAAATTTCATAACGATTGGTTCAACGGTTTTGGCAGACAGAGTTTCTTTCGCATTTATAATATTATTACGGATTTTTATTGTTGTCTTGTTTTTTTTTATATTATTGTTTGTATTTTACCATTATCTTCTTCTTGCAAGTTTGTATTTCCTGTGCGTGTCTCAAATAAAATATTTTCCTTTCTTTCATCTTTATTAGCCAGTTGAGTAATAAGTGTAAGTGGTTGAACAGCTCTGCTTACACTTCTCAGAATACCGTCATTACGTGTACTGTCAACACCAGTAAAAACCATCCTACCAACAGTATCTATAAAACCAATAGCTGACACCAGTCTACTTTCAAGCGGTCATATCGGATGACGTCACCCGCCACCATTGTGCTACGTTTCCTCCATGTCACGTGTGTGGTTGCGTAAACTTGTTATAGAAACATTGGTTACGTTTGTAAACGAGGTGGCAGGTGTTTGGACCAATAGGCCAGGTTATAGTGGACTAGATTTGAGTTCATAGGACGTGTGTGGTTGGAGCATGTTGAGCTGATTTACATTAGAAATGCGTTTGGTGAGATGCATATGATTTATGAAAATAGAATTCACTCCAATTATGGTAAAAGTGTTGTGCCGTGGGGGCGTAGTGGGAACGGCCCCGACTGAGGAGTTTTATGGGTTGTGAGTTCGAACCTAGGGTGGCTTTACTTTGTGTATTTTATTTCATCACCACAGCACTGTTCTCAAAACCAAGTATTCGAAGAAATGACACATCTAAAAACCCGCACTAGGCCCGCGTCGTGGATTCAAATCAAAATATTTTTATTTCATATAAACCTGCATGGGCACTTATGAAACGTCAGAAGCTAGGTGCACGGTTCCAAAATGTTGTTTCCTATGGAGAAGAGCCGGCAAGAAACTCCACGGTTACTCTTTTAAAAATGATTGGCTTTAACAATGTTTTCAGGTAAAAAAATGTATGGGAGGACAGTGCAGGCCTGTAAATAAGTACCAGGTACTTAGACGAATCCAGAATAGAAAATCGTCTACAAATCTACAGTCTGTAAGGCCTACAACGTTCTCCCATTCACAATATGTAAAATAATCTACATAAATAAAATGAACCTAATTAAACATAGTGACATGATTAACATGACAATCACTAAAAAATAGTTGATATTAAAATTGATGTATAATGTCAAATAATGACGAGAATATGTCAGCATTGTAAAAATAAAAAGAACATTGAGAGCAGTTAATAGACTTTCACATAGATATGCTGTTAATGAGGTACCAGGGAAGCCACATGTGCAGAAGGAATTAATGCCAAACTTCCCTGTCTTCAACGTAGTCTTTTATCTTATAATATGCTTTTTTGATAAGGATACGTTTGATGTGCGTTTTAAACTTTCCATCGCTAAGTTCTGTAACTGACTTTGGCAACTTGTTATAGAAGCGGATACTGTTTATTAGAAATGACTTGCTAGTTTTAGTCAATCTAAATTTTGGAATCACAATTTCATCTTTACTACGTGTATTCAGATTATGGAAATCACATCGTTTTTTGAAAAGGCCTAAGTTTTTGCGAACGTACAAGATATTTTCTAGGATATAAAGAGACGGCAGAGTTAGAATATCAATTTCGCTGAATTTGTTTCTAAGAGACTCGCGAGGCCCCATTTTATAGATTGCGCGGATTGCCCTCTTTTGTAAAATGAAAATTGAATCTACGTCAGCTGCCGATCCCCACAACAGAACGCCATAAGACATAATACTGTGAAAATAAGCAAAGTAAACTAACCTAGCTGTGGCTACATCCGTCAACTGCCTTATCTTTCTTACTGCGTAAGCAGCTGAGCTTAATCTACTTGAAAGAGCTCTAATGTGAGCACCCCATTGCAATTTTGAATCTAAAGTAATTCCCAAAAATACAGTTTCCGAAATAGCATCTAGTTTCTTCCCATCAAGTTTTAAGTTTAGACCTACTTGGGGTACATTTGGTAACGAGAACTTAAGACATTTAGTTTTGTTCGCATTGAGTAAAAGATTATTAGCGGCAAACCATTTCGAAAGAACAGCTAGACTATCATTGACATGTAAGACATCTGTATCTTTTCTATCTATTCTAAAAATAAGAGAAGTGTCATCAGCGAATAAAATTATATCCGAGAAGTTAGCCATCAGGTAAGGAAGGTCATTAATATAAACTAGAAATAAAAAAGGGCCAAGAATTGAACCTTGAGGCACGCCCATCTTAACTAGAGACCCCGAGGACGTCGCCCCATTAACGTTTACTTTTTGCTGCCTGTTTGATAAGTAGGAAAGTACAAGATTAGCAGCCTGTCCACGAATTCCATAGTGGTGTAATTTACAGATAAGTGTATTGTGGTCAACGCAGTCAAACGCTTTTGAGAGGTCACAGAAAATGCCAATCGCGTCCTGGGAATTCTCCCAGGATTCCAAAATGTGACTGATGAGTTTTACTCCTGCGTCAGTCGTCGACCGACCTTTCGTGAAACCAAACTGTCGACTATGTAAAATACCATTTGAGTTAAAATGTGACAACATCTGGTCTAGCATGATTTTTTCATAAATTTTGCTCAATGCTGGAAGCACAGATATAGGTCTATAATTAGAGGGATCACTCTTACTACCTGATTTGAAAATTGGTACTACTTTACTATGTTTCATTAAGTCAGGAAACGTACCGTTGTCTAAACATTGATTAAATATGCCTGTTAGGACAGGGGCAATTGTGTCAATGATATTTTCGAGAACCTTAACGGAAATCCCCCATAAGTCTTCAGTGTTTTTTATGTTAAGACTTTTAAATGCTGTTTTAATTGTGGCAATAGAAATGGGTTTGAATTCAAAACTTGGAATGTCCTTGCTGAAGTTTTCTTTAAGAAGAGATTCAGCTAATACAGATGATGAGGGGAGAGATTTCGTAACTTCTATTGGGATGTTGGTAAAGAAATTTTCTAGAGTCTCAGCAACTTGTAACTTATCTGAAATGATTTCATTATCAATTTTTAGAGCTAACTCATTCTGATCTCGCTGTTTTGTGTTTCCAGTTTCTTTGTTAATTACCTGCCACACAGCTTTTATTTTATTTTTAGAGATACTAATTTTGTTACTTATTAATTTAGATTTAGCGTGAGCGCAGACTCTTTTGAATATTTTAGAATATTTTCTTACATAATTATGAAGGGCCTGATCAGAAGTCAATGATTTTTCGTGATACAAATTATATAAGATATCTCTGCTTTTTCTAATGCCAGTAGTGGCCCATTCGCTAAATTTTGGTTTAGTAGTTATTGTAACTTTTTTTACAGGACATGCTTTATTGAATTCTTTGCATACTGTAGAAAAAAATGTGCCATAGTTTATATTGGGGTCTTGTGAATCAAAACTCGCTGTTGATAGATTGCTAAGAACATTATTATTAAAAGATTTCAGTTTATTTTTGGTCAGAGGTCTCAATTCAATGGTTTTATCTAGATGTAACTTTTTATCTAAGTCAAACGATACAAGCTGACCAGTATGGTCTGACCTGACGCCACTAATTAAGGATGAGTCCTTTATTTTGTAATTGGTAAATACATTGTCTATGCATGAAGCTGTGGTTGCTGTTATTCTAGTCGCTTCATTAAATATACATTTTAAATTGAATGATTTAAACAAAGAGATAAGCTTACTTTTTTCTGGTGAATTAACTAATAAATCAATATTTAGGTCACCACATACAAAAACTAATTTATTATCTTTGAATATTTTACCTAATATTTCTTCCATAACTATCAAAAATGATGACAAGTTCGTGGCTGGTGGTCTATACACAGACAAGAAAGTATGGCCCTCAACCTCTGCACATGCTACCTCACATAAGCGATCAACAGAGCAAGCGGTGATATCCTTTCTTTCCTTATATTTAAAACAACTATTACACAATATCAAAGTACCACCCCCCATCGAAGACCTATTGTACGCACTGGCAACTGAAAAATTATTTACATTAAACAACATCCTATCCGGTTTTAACCAAGTTTCAGTAAAACATAAGATATCCATATGATATTTATCTATTAACATTTCCACGTCTAGGATTTTGCCAGAGAAGCGATTTATATTTTGGTGATACAGTAAAATACACTTATTATGCTTCTCTTTTGTCGTGTCTAAAAGTTTAAAGAATTAATTACGGCATACTACACGGGAGATTATGGCATACTCCCTCTTATACATAGGAGGCCTGTGTCCCATCCATGGGAAAATTACAAGATGATTATGCTATTATTCTAATGTGACCGATAAAACCGTCTGATAGTCAGTCGTATGACTTAGTTAACCTTACTTGTGGTTGCTTGAAGTAACCTAATTCGACTTAAAAGATGCATCAGGTTTTTAAATTATCGCATTACAAATCGCCATTATTCTAAAAAAAAGAACGTAAAATGAGTAGCTGCCAATCCTTTTGCTTGACATGATCTTGTTTTTCCAAATTCTAGAGCCTTGTAGATGGACTAACTATATGTGGTCATCTATACGGTTCCATCCAAGAATATTGTTTAACTTCTAGATGTTTCCAAGCCCATTGTCCCAGCCATTATGACGATGTCCTTCAAACATCTGGACAAGACTCTCAATTGGAGAGCAAAACAACATTTACACAAAATTACAGGAAACTATACATTTGCAAGCAGTGCCTTCACAATGTGCATACAGGATAATCTACGGGAGATCTGGCTTGCTATTGGATCCTGAGAAATCAAAGGTGATTGTTGGGGATCAAATATTTAAGTATCTACGTCCAACCTGGGATATTGATGTCCTACGTAACTATAATTGGGTTGTGGAAATCAGTTTGCTTCGTTGAATCTGTGTTTGATTAAACTGTCTTGGTAAAGGCTAGGCCTATGATTATATGCAGTATTGATACTACCTGATAGATATGTCAAAGCGGTCAAAGCTCTGCCCAGAGCGGGAGAAGTTATCTGATGATTTCCCAATCAAAAAAATATTTCAAAAAATTAGCAGTGCTAGTTTGTTATATTTCTCATGCTTATATCTACCAGTTTCTCCATAACCATTATAATGCATTTATCAATGGAAACTCGATAGCCCTGACTCATTTACCCTATACATGTTTTAGTTCCGGTCGCTATTATTATAGTCATGTATTTACTCTTAAACGTCATGTTTGAAATAATTGTGGCTTATGTACTACTCCGATGTAAGTAGGTTTTCACCATAATGTCAAGAAGTGGGTTTTGGTTCTAAGATGTAATGATTTCCGCTATTAAAAATGGTCTTCTAATTGTTATCGTCATGGGCATCCCCATTTACATATAGTAAGCAACTGGGCTTCCCATGTTTCCAATGAACGATTTTGTCAGAATTTTCTAGTATAATGCCAAGTAGTATATTTGACTTCGTTGTCCATATTTTGAAGTTATCCCATTTATATTTAATTCCATTAAATGACTATTTCATGAAAAAGTCGTTCAATGGAATTAAATGAACTTATGAGGGTTTTATTGATTATTTTAATGATTATAAATAAGTATGTAATATTCTGTTCAACATACGTTCATTATGGGTATAAAACCTTCACCTAAGTAATTGCGAGAAATGTGGAATAAGCGAGGACGCATATCATATCTTGATCGAGTGTGAACGGGGCGAACGCCTCGGAAGTCAGTTCGATTCCCTAAATATGTCTGGAACTGGTACTGTACCTATATAAAAGTGTTTTAGTTAAGCCTATGTCGGACGAGGCTAGAACTATGTACAAAATATCATCATCATCATCATTTCAGCCGTCAGACGTCCACTGCTGGACATAGGCCTCCCCAAATTGGAGGGATTTGCCATAATCACCACGCTTGGCAGGCGGGTTGGCGACTGCAGTATGGTGGCAAAATGCATAGAGAACGCTGCTGCCCATTCTCTAGTACTTTCCCTTAGTCGCCTCCTACGACACCCACGGGAATGAATGGGATACAAAATATATTACCATCATATAGAGTAAAATTCAAAATTTGGCAAACAAACAATGGCACTTCTATAGGTATTATTAGCTAATACTATTAGTGGTGTTAACGACAGTAGGTTTCATAGTAAATGCTTCGAAGTGGTTTTTCTTGTACCGGATACATACGCGGACAACATTGAAGGACGATTAAAGAAAAATATTTCTCTATTCATTCTTTGAAATGATATTACTGGTAAATAAGCGAGCAGAATGTTGCGATTTATGTGCCGGATTATAATGAATTACGGTCTGTTTTTAGGGTTCCGTACTCACAGGGTGCCAACGGGACCCTATCTGTGCTATTACTAAGGCTGCGCTGTCTGTCCGTTCGCCTTTCACAGGACTATATCTTTTTTGTAGATACTTGAAATTTTCACAGAGTGTGTACTACTATGAGATGTGATGCGCGTCCAACTTGCACATGACAGCTTTATTTTTGTACTAGCTGCCCGTCCCGGCTTCGCACGGGTAGGACCCCAATTTTTTTTCGTTCGGCCCTTTTTTTCCCGACTTACTTTGCAAATCCGACCACCAAGGGTTAATAAATAGCCTATGGCACAACAAATAACGTGGCTTTCCTGTGGTAAATGAATTTTCAAAATCGGTTCAGTGGATCCAGAGATTACCCCTACAACCTTGGGTTTGCGGACGGCGAGTAATGGGTAGCTCGCTGTCCGGTAAGGACCAAGCCCAGGTCGACGGCGCGTTGTGTTTCACGCCCGCCTCAAAGAGATGTCAGCACAAAATGACGGGGCCCGCAAGGGCCGATGCCTGCCAGGGGTGCGGGTTCGTTCGAAAGAGATACTGCCGCCCCTAGCACACAGGCTACTGAGGGAACACGGGTGGGTTTTAGTCAGTAAAAGTCTGACACGCCCTCCTGCTCCACCCAGAGCTGGAGAAGTTATTTGATGATTTCCCACCCAAAAAAAAAAAAACCCTACAACCTCACAAACTTTACCTCTCTATAATATTAATATCGATAATTACGCTCGCTTTTTCACGCATTTTGCAGAGTAGGCTTCATAGCTAACATAACATTTGAAGAAATTATTTGTATGGTCCTCAGTTTAAATTGGCAAAATCCGATTCCAAGAC
Source organism: Polymixis flavicincta (assembly GCA_949987655.1). NCBI lineage: Eukaryota > Metazoa > Arthropoda > Insecta > Lepidoptera > Noctuidae > Polymixis > Polymixis flavicincta. The sequence continues at coordinate 19,353,672 of OX465172.1, read as the reverse complement.
TTACCTGTCAAGCTTTTCCATTCCAATATGAAGTCACTATTTCAGTTAGTAATACGCTGTTTAAATTTATTGTATAAGACATTGGGGAGTGTTTTATGTCTCACGAAGGTTAAACTACGCTTGCCGCGGTCAGTTCGTAGATAGGTGCCTCAGAAAGCACGTTAAGCCGTTGATCTCGTCCGTGTTTAGTGCAAACATCCCTCAAACTGCACAAAATTGCACATGTTAATATATTTTTTAAGTTCAGTTTTAACACTAATAATAAAATAACGAACCAATTAAATTATAATATTGGTTGTGTTATAATTAAATTGGTCGGTTACGAATCAATTTGTGAAATAAAAAACATATTATATTATTTAACAAATTAGACTCGCGTGTATAAAAACTATAACTTACAAAATGTACGCTGACTTATTACGAATTTCTTTGAATATCAAATTATTACTGCGATAAGGCGCTGTCTGTAATATCAAGACACGTGAATCGTGTGTCACCAGACGAATCCGATTTCATATAGGAGTATCGTAGAACTCTCACTACGTAAATCTGGGCAATTTTCACCTTTAATCAAAGGGTGTTAAGCTCAAAATAGCGTGAAACAAAACGTAGTATACGCAAGGTTATGACATCAAAACGCGTGCACTGCAATAAATATTGAAATTTTATATTAATTTACGTTGCATTATTAATTTACGTTAGTAATATAGTAATTGTTATTAAAACAGCGTTGGATAACGCAACAGTGTTTGTTATGATGTTAGGTTTTGCATCGATCAGCTGTCTTTGTTCACCCATGTGTGAAACTGTTACATAACTTCTTGAATCATTGGGTGTAATGAGGATGTGTCAAACAATTCAACTCTCTGCAGTAGGCTTATCGCATTCTGTGCAAAGGATACTCTTAAGTTCACAAAGGCTAAACCAAAACGCTCACGTTTTGGGTCAGGTGTTCTCAAAATACACACAACTTGAGAAATGCCTAAGAATTACGAATGAAAGCAATGGAAAAGAGCAAGCCTAACGCTTATATTACTGAAACAGAAGCATTCGTCTAGAAATATACACTTATGATTCATATGAAGGATTCATAACATTCCTGCCCACTCCACATTGAACATAGCGCGAAGATGTGTATCTAACTAATACCCCATAGAATGCGACCGCCCACGTGCGTTCAACCGTATTTTTTATATCCCGAACGCATCCTTTCTTCACTCGCCATATTGAAATTCCTTCCTCTCTCTTCCTCAAATAAATATAAACCTTATAACAACTGAACAAAGACTAAATTCCAAAGTGATAATCAAATTGAGAACTATAAAATGAACTTTACGAGGCTCGGAATAAAGGCCTTTTGGTACTTTCGTTTGTCAAAAAACCTATTGAATAGAACCTGATTTGGGGTCTGGGATGATGTGACGTGATGCCTTTTTTTTAACCTGTCACAGGAATACCGCTGGTTATTAATCACGCAAGAGGCAGAGATTTGGTTGATTGTCTTCGTTTCGTATAAAATATAAGATTTTACCACAATTTCTCCAAAAATCGATCTTCCTAAATATAGGAATGACATCGCATTTTGAATGGAGAGCGGAGGGATCAAACTATTCCCACTATGCGAGACATTGGAATTAAGGTCTGTCATTTTGACGATGCGATGATAAAACTTTAAGCTTTTGTTGTATATTTTAGTAATTTAGTGTGAAAGAAAATGTATTATTATTGCCAGATTGTCAGCTGAAAAAGAGTCTGTAAAGAAGCAAAAAACTGTTTATTTTCTTGGAATGGGTTCCGTATAAATCGCAATAAATTTTTCTTTTTCGTCCCAAAATCATAGACTGTCAATAACAGAGTAATTTGATTTTTGCAAAACGGCCATTGTGAATAAAAGGAAAACAATTTTCTCCGAAGTATAAAAATTTTGATTTTTTCTTAAATTCTGAGTTCCAATCGTTGTATCTTAAATGCTTATTATTTTTAAATTGGGTTGCTCTGCTATTTATTATTAAAACCCTCTGGGATTTAGGATTTGTGGGTTCCTGTGGTGCGGCTCAAGAATTCATAAAATGATTTTAAATACCCTCTTAAATAATTCAGTGGTTTCTTTGAAGATTAGCAGGATAGATTCTTGATAAGAGGATCTCAAGTAAAATTACCCTAGAATGTTGATGCCAACCAGAAAATTAGCGAGTTGGTTATTAGTCTATTAATTATCTGCATAACGAGCATATATGTATCTACTAATTGATTGCAAAAGGTAACATTTGTAAGTGTTAAAGTTGACATTGATGGATGTAAACCCGAAAATTTCCGCCGGTTATACGCCGAGACAGGGATTTTTGTGTGATTCTTGTTATTATTTTAGTAATCAACTGTTGTAATATTTCATAATAATAAGATTTTTCCGCCGCTGGCATCTAATTCTTTCGCAGTGACTCCTTGGAGGTACGACCATAAAAGTCGAGGTCACACGAAATAAGTTAGGCCTACAAATTATAAGCCAAGATATAATAAAATTATAAGTCTTTCCCTGATTATGTGGGCTATGGGAGTCATTTCGCCAGCAGCAATTTGGTCGTAGGGTTTATGTGCAATCATGCTGCCTAGCTTTTAATTTATATTGCATCATAAAACAAGTCTCATATTCAAGACTTCTGAAGTCCGTGGATTTAAACGTGCCTGCAGATAATAAGAAGATCAATGGGTGAAAGCGTTCGTTGTAATCAGCACTCCTTCCAAAAAGACTGGTGACAGCTTCTTGATCTTTCTTATTGTAAGAAAAAGAAGAAAGTTCTCCATGTGTGTCGTGATTCATCCCAGCCATTTACGTCTGACTTTTCTTTTCTGTTTGTCATCTTCAATGAGTCGTTTCTAGATATTTTCCTCGTTTGTCACACCGAATAATTTTAAGCTTGTCAACAATTCTATCGCACCAAATAAAATTTTGCACATTGGACCAAAAGTCATTCATTACGCTCCAAAAATGTTCATTTATCCCCGTTTAGGACATGACCAAGCCCCGTGTTTCCGTCCTAACTACACATAAATTTCCAGAAAACCATTGTACCAAATAACCATTTCCGTCCATTGAATCATCCTGTTGTGTGTATGCAAATGCATGATTTTGATGTTTTTTTTTTCGATTTCATTGAGAGATCTCACTCGCCTTGCATATTAAACAAACTTCCCTACATTTGTGATGGTTTCGGCTGACGATTTCGGCGCTTTAATTTCCAATGCGCACCAACTTTTGGTTTATTCAAAAGACTTCGAAGCCCATCCAACAGTGTACGCTCTCACGCTATATATGGCTATATTTCAGTTTTTGGTGGAGGCGACGCCGACGTCCAGACACCGTAACGAACGCAGATGACTCATTTGTGTATGTAAATTATGTTAAAATTCAAAACCCTAGGCTTAACTTTGAGTTTTTGATATTCAAATTTGTAGCTCTCGGGCCCTTAAACGACGTCGGGTAGGGAATGCTTAATTGTTTTTTTTGGGAGGTGTTTAAGTTAAAAAGGCTCTTTACATACATATTTCGTGGATTATGTTTTATAAACATCGTCGGAAATAAAAAGAAAATTACGTGAAAATGTGGTCCATACTTTGGCAGATCTCACAAAAATCACTTGTGTAATAAATTAATCCTTCAAACCAATACGGACAAAAGGGAAAAGGGTTCCGTATTCTTAGAGGATTTTTTTAGGATAACAAACCATGCCTGAGAGTATTACTAACCTTACTTACATACTGGTATCGGATTCTAAAGTCACGGCCGGTATACGAAAGTTACTTAAGCTTAATGTATGCGATATAGTTATGCCATCGGATACAAATTGGAGTATGTTTGTTGCACCAAATGAACAACAAACAAAGACATCAGACTTCCGCAGACTTCCGCTGATCGTACATCTCAAACAAAGATGAAAACATGTTTCAAAATGACTTTCCGAGCCTTTATAGTTTATATGCATGTGACATCAAAGGAAGAAAAGTCTTGCAACCGTTTTGAAATCACTTGAGAAAATGTCAAAGTGTCATCCAGCAAATAAATATAGAATTGACTTCATATTTCTCTTGTTTCGAGAATTCGTCGAATGCGTCTTATGCTTCCGCTTCATAGAAAATATCTTATAGTCTTACTATGTGACGTCAGAGGATTGAAATGAAGCCACTGCTATCGGAAGTGGCATAAAATGTTTATGATTTGTGTCAAATTCTAAATACACTGACTGGAAAGTAGCATTGTTTTTAGCCTCTCGGGTATGTGTATGATCTATCAGAGAACAAACTACTTGATATGCATTCACTGTCAACCTGGATGCAGGAGGAACATGAAGTGTCAAGCTGTAGAATGTTCTGCATTCTATATCTGTTTGAATGTTCTAAGCTTGACACTTCAAGTGATCTACATCACGATTGGTCCGAACTGGGCTTTTTTTCAAATTATTTTAAAATTCTGTCTGTATTCAACTCAACTAGGAATCCTGGTAAGAACAGTGGTGGCCCAGTGGTAACGGCTGCGACTTACGAGTTGTGGATCGTAGATTCGAACCCCGACAGGCACTTTACTTTGTGTAAATTATTTTATTACCACTGCTCCCGAAACGGTGAAGAAAAACATCGTGTTGAAACCGAAGTCATGTGACTTCTACCAATCCGCACTAGTTTCGCGTGGTGGATTATATTCCACTACCTCTTACCTGTGTCCCAACAGTGGGAAAATTATACGTTGATGATTTAATAATCTCCAGTCTTACTAAAGTGACCATAGTCGACGAATCGTATTGTTTTTTAGATAGTTACAGTGGCCATCAAAGTGTCCTTGCGGCGGTAGCGCAAACATTTCTAGATACAATTATGAGAAAATACTTACCTGAACGAATATATTCTACACACCACACCAGCAGACCTAGACAAAACACATTTCTGTTAGCGTTCACGCCAAACGCTACGCCAAGATGTGTTGGAATGACATTACACATTAAAGGATACGTCGTGTTCTTTCCGCAGTTTGTTTTGTCTCTAGGCCCAGATGGTATTAAAATTCCACATGAAAATGTTATTGAAGATAATTGTACATAATCGGTGGAGTGTTGTTCAGATCCAGAGCAAGGTTCGAGTAGCGGTTGTGGAGATTTTATAATTAAAAATACTAGTTTCATTGCAGTAAATGCCGGGAACGATGAGCTATTATCAAGAGAAAATACAGCCTTGTAGATAATGAACTTTATTTTGTAAGCCATACGTACTGATTCTGAAAGCCTGAGTTAATCAGATTATCATCATCATCATTTCAGCCGAAATACGTCCACTGCTGGACATAAGCCTCCCCCAAAATGGGGGTTTTGCCATAATCGCCACGCTTGGCAGACGGGTTGGCGATCGCAGTATGGTGGTAAAATGCATAGAGAACGCTGCTGCTCATTCTGTTAATCAGATGTCATATATTATTTGATTTGTCTGAGATTGGACAAAAGTAACAACAACCTATCTTGGAAGGTGGTCATGAGATTCGATAATCGATTAAGGAGATATCAGGAGTATTTTCAAATCCCTTGATCTAAATTGTCTACAAAAAAGAGATCACATAAAACAAAAGACGATGATATGAGTAAAGAATAGACGTTCTGCTACTTTTATTAAAACATACTTCAAAATTTCACAGGTGATTTGAAACCCAACAAAACGTTCATCCAACGTATACATCCGTCATAAAGGACACACTTCCCAACTACATTTACTTAATCCTCAAATTACAAACCAAACGTCTTATACCCGTAAAGCTGTGTTAAACTACCCTCAAAAATACCTCGTTTCCTTCATTATAAATCTCGGCACGACACCTTTAGGTTAATTTCCTTGGGCCATAAATCCGCTGGTGACGGTCTTACAGTGAAGGGTGGCACTTACGTAGTACCAGATGGCAGGTTAACTGTGTGTTTCGAAGTGCCCGTAGGATGTACAGAATCTTGCTGGTTTAGAAGGAACAGCTGATAAAGATAGGCTTTAAAATATGTACGTTAGAATTGATATTGATGTAGGCAATGTTGAGGGATGAGCAGTGTTAGACAAAGTCGTCTTTGTTGGCCAGTTAAGAGCGCTGTCACAGGTCAACTAGCGCCACTCCTTTAATTTTTTTTTATCCCGTTACTGAAAAGGAGTTATGAAAAACGGCTCCTTCAGCTGCCTCGGTAAGTGTGTATAGAATTTTCTAATACCTTTTATGAAGTTTCATATTGAGACACGAAGCAACAAAATACTATCTAGAGGAATGTGGCCGTTTTTCTTTAGATCGAATTTTGTTGCTTCGTGTCTCAATATGAAACTTTATAAAAGGTATTAGAAAATTCTAAACACACTTACCGATGTTTAACTCAACATAAACTTACTTATAATTTATCAACTTCAATGCCACAAGTTTATTTGGTTCGATTCAATGTCACCGAAACGACTGTCTAGTTGGCAAAGAGAAAGTTCAATAGTCAATAATTGAATTTCAGTAGAACTAGTTAGTCTAGTTACATGTATGTATTTCAGAACTTTTTAAACACTTCAATTCAGCCTATCGCAGTCCACTGCTGGACATAGACCTTTTCCGGACTACGCCAAAACACCCTGTTCTCCGTCTTCCGCATTTACTCTGCTGACACTTTCTTAAGGTAAAACCCTTGAACAGTATCATTTTGTTGGTTCTGAAAACTGGTAATATCAAAATCATCAGTTGCATGTTTGACTCCCGGTAGTACTGTATCAGACACAGTATCTCATTCCAGTTAATATATCAGATTAGCTCCAATACGACATAATATATTGAAACTAGCAGGCTTTACAGACGTTGTCCTGTCCGAACAGCGCTACCTATCGGGTCGAATTGTGAATCTAAACCACACAAAAAAAAAACGCCAAAATCGGTCCAGCCGGTTTGGAGTTTAGTGACATATACACGGACAGAAGAATTATATATAAAGATATATCGTCGGGATATGAAAGTAGGTACACTCAGTATCGGGATAAGTAGGTCTTAAGCGAGAACACTCGCGTAGTCGTACTGCATGTAGCAAAATAACTGGTGCGTATTTTCCTGCTCAGTATATACATAATATTTATGTTACACAATTTATGATATGGGAGTATATGTAAGTACGGGCTAGTGACCCCGCGGTCTTTGATGGGATGAGGGAGGGCGTGGAATCTTGTTTGAAAGATGGTGATGATGACGTGTCCCTTATTCTTACGATACATAAATAGGCATACTGAATTTAATAGGTTTCGTAGACTGTTTTTTTCTAATTTGCATCATCAAGCTCAGCAGTCATTCCCGAAAAAGGAAATAACTAGAAATTGGAAAATATGAGTTTTTAAATCTAATCTAATTTTAGGATTTTCAGCCAGTATGTCATGCTGAATTTGAATTATTTAAATTGTATCTCTTTTTCAATTCCAATAATTTCCATGCAAAACGTCGCTGTTTTGTTTAAAAATAAAATTATGCTAATTCACCCTAATCTGGTTGTTTAAACGAGATGCAACATCGCGTTGATTTATGTCGTGAATAATTAACTTATGCCCAATTTGGGAATGTTTTTGTAGAATCTGGAAACATTTTAAAATAAAAAGCAGCCTTCTTATTTACAAAAAAAAAAAAAAAAAAAAATGAAACTGAAACTTATTATAGCCTGAATACTTTTTACTTTACAAAACTCAAATGTCAATCAAGGACAAAAACGGACAGAGAGGTCTGCGAAAAATAATTTAAATAATATTTCTGTACATATTTTTATTTCAATACTCGCTAAGTATCACAAACTCGCCGTAAAAAAGTACTCTTGATGAAACGCTTAATTAACCTTACTCTATTTTAAATGAGGCTTCAAAAGAAAAATGGCGACTGGCTGTCACGGCCAGCCTTCCTATTTTCTATGTGAGAACCCATCTTTTTCCGTTACCATTAATTCAATTTTTCATTCCGTGCTAATGATGGACCTTTTTTTAACATTATTTTAAGTCCAAGTGATCTTGTTCCCATAAATCGAGTCGAGAGTGACGTCACGAGTACAGGCTGCGCGTGAGTCCAGGTACTTGCGTTATTCTCGTCGATGGTCAGTGACCACAAGGGACCTTTGCTTGGGGTGACTGTTCCACCAACATCCTTAGATCTCTCATTCCAACATAAATTAACGGCACCGAGGCTCGGCTTGCAGTAGTCATGGATATCACTTAGCCAGTCTACAACGACCTCTCTCGGCCCTTAGTACTCTTAGACCCGAGTTCACCAACTACAACATAACCAGTGATTACGTAACCGTCTTGTTAGTATTAAACATGTGTTTTAACAAACAGCGTTTTTTTCGAGTTCACTATTCAATTCTACCCAACGGTTAAATAACCGAACGTTTTTGAATGAGTGAGTCGAAAATGACCGAATGATCGACTGGTTTAACATTTTTTTGTAAAAGCCGCTACGACAAATGCCGAAAAAAATGGGGTCGGAAGCATGTGGCTGACAAATTTAATGCTTTCGGCACTCACTGCAAACGTTCTTGGCTATTCAAACTTCTTTTCAATCAAATCAAGTAATTCCAGAGCACTCTCTACGTTTGTATGTACGAAATCTCGTACCAAAAGCTTTTTCGTCATATACCTCGAAATTATTGTGACGTGTTGGAATATACGGGGAGTGTGCAAAATTATAATTATCTTCAAAATCATCTAACACATTATCTTCTTCAAAGAATAAGTAACTCAAAGCGTCTTGAATTTGTAACTAAAAGTGATTCACAATGCAAAACTTCAAATAAGAAAGCATAAACCAACGGTTAAACTGAGTTGGCCACGTCGTTTAAGCTAACCATCCGATTACAGTACGTAACCAATGGTTAGTGCTTGGTGAACAGCAAAATATTGTTAATCAGCCGGTTATGGCTTAACCGGCTGTTTTAAAATTAACCATGCGTTGGTGAACTCGGGTCTTAATGATTGAGACATTTACGCGAAAATTTACATTAAAACGAAACATGTTATTCAGAATATGTCGAGTATATTTGTCTTTTATGCATCGTTCATTCTATATTTCCCGACGTTTACTTTCTGCTTTTATTTTAAAACGTGAAATAAAGGAAGTTGGCCGGTTCGCCGGGGGTCAAGTTACAGTGGTCCTGTGTGCGCATGAATGTTACTGGTTTCTTTTTTCAACCATATGTTTTCTGGTCGTTTTGTTGGCCTTGAAAGAATGTCTGGTTAGTGCACCACGGGTTGATGTCTCTTTATTAATAGCTGTAAGTTTTTCTCGGCTTGCAATAATGGCTACTTTGTACACTACTATTTTGTGGAATATATTAAATTCTAAATGACCTAAAACAAGTTCTAAAGCAATAACTAATTATAGACTAGAATACTTATTGGGTTTTTATAAGTAATGAAAATGAATGTAATTCTTGTTAAGATTCGTTAATTGTTAAACAATCCGGAGTTAAAATAATTTAGCCGTCCAATTCAGATGAGATTGCTCCCCCTGTTTTGCGTTTAATCCTGTTTAAAGTTCTAAGTTAGGTTACTTAAGTGGGACAGAATTTATCCTGTCCAACTCAGGCTTTCAAATCAACTACGAATTAATTTCACTGCTTAACGATAAATGTAGGTATGTGAAAGATATCTTAGTCGACACTTGTGGCTTTACTAAATAAAATTCATGGCTTATGGTCGATTCAAAATGTTCAATAAACGCACAAAACCTTACATCACTCCAAAACTCATAGTCGTAATAGTAACCACAGAAATTCCTAAAGAAATCGAAATGGTCTTAAATCATAGTTCAATAAACCAGTTGACAAATCCAAAAACCAGAATTAGACGAAATCAGATCTTGTTGCTTTCACAATAAGGTTGGAGAAGTTGGAAAGTATACGTAAAGATAAGTTTGTACGGATGTGGGACCAGAAAAGTGGTCAAAAGTAGTCGGACTGGTCTCGGTCGGCCCCGACCTGTTCTGTCCCGTTCGTTTTGTCTTATTTTTGTTTTGCACGAAGCACTGACCACCACAACAAAGGTTCGTGGGCTGGACGTGTTTTTTTACCTAAGGAGCAATGCCTTCGGAGATGCTCTGTGCTGCCTCTGTAAGCGTTTTAACATTTTGAGATGCGTTCAGTTGTTGAACATGTCACGTTTTCTGGAATTTCGCTCCGGAATGTTTACTTAAATAGTTGGGAGCTTCGCTTATTGGGTGTTATTTTAAGGTTGAGATAAAATTATTTGGGTTTTATTCTTTTGTGTCATAAGTTTATACAACTTATGACACAAAAGAATAAAACCCAAATATTTTTTTTTTAAATTTTGTTTTAAGGTTTTTAATTACTTTTTGTCAGTAGATTAAAATGACTAAGAAAGTCTGGTTATAAAGGCTTCATTAAGTTTAGCAACAATACAGATTAAATCAAAAATGTCGTCTAACTCGCAAAACTTTCCTCTTGGGACCAAAAAATATTTACAAACGTCTGGCGCTCGAAGTCACCTTCTACAGTCCGAGACTCCGAGTCTAAAAACAATACATCTATGCTATCAAGTGATTTGGGTCTGCCCTCTACATCCTTAGGGACAGACGACGTTTTGACCGCTGTCAATGTCACGAACAGACCAAGGATCCGTAAACCTGGTAGGAAATTTAAATACTGGTAGTCAAATTAAAGGGTTAAGGAAGAATCGAGACGGTGTTTCGTTGGAATCGATTTTTACTGGCAAGTTTAAAAATCGCTTTCTAACTTTGTAATTTTCAAGCCGGAGATTATCTTTTTTACTTCAACTTCTTTCAACTAAGCTGTCAAAACCACGCGTTATTAAAAATTCAATTACCACTAACATTCATTGATCTTGCTGTAAAAGGAATACACATGTGATAATCACAGTACCACATGCGAAAGGCCGAGTTCTAACGATGTAAACATACCCATCCCCTAAACAAAAAAAGCACTTCAAAACACCAATAGTAACACAAACGGGCCGCGTAGTTATTTATTTATCTATTTATAGGCCGGGCCAAGTGTTCGCTTCATTACTTGTGAACATATTGCTGTGTTTACTCTGTGTATTTCTGGAGCTGGCCGTGTGTTCCGCCACGTGTGGCCATGTAGTGGCGTTGCTGGCTGTATAACGAGATGTCTCGGCCCTTTTGATTTTTGTGAAAAATTTAGCTTCGTTAGTTCGATTTTCAACTGCGTTCTTTCTTTTTTTGAATGCGGATGCTTGAACTACGAAATGCAGTATTTGAACTTTATTGGTTTGTTTTTGTTTTTTTTCTACGAATCTGTACCTACCGTATACAGTATGGATTTATTTCAAACTAAAATGAAATATCATAGTTTTTCGTTCAAATTAAAGCCGTACAAATTTCGTAACCCTAATTCCGATTAAATTGAATGCGTCTGTGCTTATAATAAACATTGTAGCATAATGAACACTGTACGGTTAATATTTTCTCACTAAATATATAAAATAAATATCCTCCTTTCAATGTGATACCGTCGACATTTTATTTCTAAAATTTAATAAAAAAACTACATCTTTTTAAAGCCTATTCGAAGGAACTACGACGCGGAGTCAATTTATTTTCCTTCTAGACGTCGAAAAAGATAAATTGATCGTATTCCTTTTAAGGGCTCACCTATTCCTTAGTTAAAAAAAAGATAAACTAGAAAGAACTGAAAGAAATAATACTGATGAATTACCTCTTGCCGTGTTTGAGTTTACATTTTATAAATATGGCGAGTCTTTGTGTTTTTTTTTATCTCTACTAATATCCGTGGCTTCCGTCACACTGTCAACATGATCTAGGAGTCATAGACAATGTAAAAAAGACATAATTACTCATTTAGAGCTTCGGCCTAAAAAAAAAAATACTTTCACTTGGGTTAAAATTATCTCTTAGGATACGATAGTGTAACCCACTTAGACAGCCCTGATAAGAATTTTTGGTCCTTACTAGCAATATATTTCTCGAACTTTCCTAGGTTACTTAAGAATATGTTTGAAGTTAGGTCTAGTTGATCTCCAGGGACGCTTTAGAACGAGAACCTAACTTCTTGGGTCGAAGGACCTCGTTCTAATATGGTGATTGTTATCGCTTGGTCAATTGTCAATTTAGAAGGACTAGTGTCAAGGGACATTCCTTTTATAGTTGACTAGCTTTTGCCAGCGGCTTTGCCCGCGTGGATATTTAAAAGTATCTCACGGGAACCGGGATAAAAAGTATTCCTATGTGTTAATCCAGGTTACAATCAATCTGTGTGCCAAATTTCATCCAAATCCGTTCAGCAGTTTTTGCGTGATTGAGTAACAAACTTTCACTTTTATACTAAGTATTCGTAGGATTATTTTAATAATCCTACGAATACTAATCTGTTTAAAAACAGAATAGGATTGCCTCGTCGCAGTTGTAAGTGTTACTGTTGGGCATGAGGTCTTGGGTTCGTTTCCGGGGTCGGGCAAAGTGTTATTGGATTTTCCAACTGGAATTTATCAGAAGCAGCCTGGAGTCTGGTACGCCCAGTTAATGGGAATAGGCTCGTCACCTATTAAATGGGGCACAAATATAACTGGGTAAATGTGCGTGTACTATAGGTACATCTCTACCTAACACTTTGTTTGTCCCGAATACGGCCATGATATAATGTTATACAGGGAAAAAAATTAACCAGTGCGCAAACTGTAACCATGAATTCAGTATATCATTCTAGACCCCCACCGCAGAAATTTTTCGTCGGTTATACAAAAAAATAATCAGCTGTTCCATACATTTTGACCGCGTAGGTATTCTATAAAACAGCTGATTTATTTTTTATAAAACCGACGAAAAATTTCTGCGCTGGGAGATCTAAAATAATATGCTGAATTCATGGTTGCAGTTTGCGCACTGGATAAAAATGTATCCTGTATACAATAGAGTAGGCATAACCACAGTTGAAATTAATCTGAGTTGAGCTGCATAATTACTGCTATAATCCGTGCACGATGAGAATGGGATGGAACGTTGTCAAAGTAAATCAAAAATTACACTTAAATAATTGCACAATATTAAATAAATCTCGCATTTAAAATAAAACTCTAGCAGAAATCCGTGATCCATGATTTCTGATCGAGTTTTATTTTAAATGCGAGATTAATTTATTAATGTGTAATTATTTAACTGTCATGTTCTATTTACTTTGACAAGGTTCCATCCTATTCTCATCGCGCGCGGATTATAAATGTGTGCAGCAGGCTTAGCACAAGGACCGTAGACAAGCGTTTTGTCGTCGGAAAAGTAGACAAAAACGACGTTTCCGTATAGATACTTAACAGTTTTTGATCGAAAAATGTAGACAAGCGATTTCTATTCTACAGTAGAGTAGAAATAGAAAGCGTCATGCTAAACCTGCAGAAACTGAACAGGTCTACTCAATCTGTGTGTTTCTTTCCTCAAAAGACCAATACATAGTCACATGATCTGACCAAAATTACGTCTGGCCTTTAAAAAAACTGACCTCTGAGTTTGTTTCGGCCTTTCTTCTCAGAGTAGTCGGGAAACGCCGAACTCATCTAGTTTAATATGATTGACGTCTAAAAGTGTTTGTACAAATCGACTTGCTGAAATAAAATCATTTATCTAACATGATTTAGTTATTGAAAATAAAAAAGCGACTTGGTAATTGTTAACAGTGTTAGAAAAATATAAAATTTCACAGCCATGATAGACAAAGCCTGAACTATTACAAACGTGTCGGGATTTGCAGGTGCCATGTTATTTGATTTCTGTCGATCCCCTAAAACGTTATAAACTAGAAATCTAAAAAAAGGTTGAACGATTCAATATTTCATTTTAACTCCTGTGTTAGTTTTTACAGTTTGTAGTTTCAATTTATCGTTCAAAATGCAAAATGTATGTTGTTAAACTACTCTTGTTCTAACAATTGTAGTTTTACTTACCTAGTCATCATTTTATTTAACAAAAATCGTTGTAGAGCTTCTTGAAGAACTCCTGGCAGCTTACTACTAAGGGAGCTTTATGCCTCCAAGATTTCATCCAAGGACCAGCATCGGTAAACTTAGAGGCAATTCTAGAAATTCGTCAAAGTGCTGGCCACCTCTATTGCATTGTGTCTCCAGTGTTAAATGAACTTACTATACTAACATAGACTTTCACAGTTACCATACCACAAGCAGAACACATATGATCACACATGTCCTCAGCAAAGGATTAGTTGAGGACATGCGTGATTCTGCTAACAGAATCAGGCAGAATCCTACTAATATTATAAATGTGAAAGTTTGTGAAGGTGTTTGATGTTTGTTACTCAATCACACAAAAACGGCTGAACAGATTTGGATGAAGTTTGGCGCAAAGATAGTTTGTAACCTGGATTACCACATAGGATACTTTTTATCCCGATAGTAGGTTCCTGTGGGATAATTTTCGACCTCCACGCGAGCGAAGCCGCTGACAAAAGCTAGTAGTTCCTATAACAAACCCACATTTCGCCAGTTATGTTTAAGTCCCATGTAATAGGGTGACTTTTTGGTAGGTGGCATGCACTAGGGGCGAGCTTTTTGGTAAGTGGCATGCACTAGGAGCGAGCCTTTTGGTAAGTAACATGCACTAGGAGCGAGCTTTTTGGTAAGTGCCATGCACTAGGAGTGAGCTTTTTGGTAAGTGGCATGCACTAGGAGCGAGCCTTTTGGTAAGTAGCATGCATCTAGTGCCGCGAGCTTTTTGCTTTCAACCAAGCAACAATCCAGACACCGGGCTGCTACTGAGAAATTTATGATAGAAAAAACACAATAACGCTTTGCCCGACCCTGGACTCGAACCTAGGACATCTTGTTCAGCAGTAGCGCTTGCGATCACTAGACCTACGAGGCAATATAAGCAGAACAATATAGACACAACAAAACATAATATCTCACTTTTAACAACTTGACTACCTAATTTCACTGAGACAGTCTAAACATAAATCCCAAGTTATGCAAAGTACAACAAAAATGCCTGTTCCATCAAATATTCCAAACTTAGCCCGTCCATCCTTTGAGAGGATTTCTTTTTAAAAATACGACATAGTAACATAGAAAGAAGTCTTTGCAAAGATGGCGGATAATATAAGAATACTAGGATTACATAAATGTGAGCTTATTCCACGTCGCATGGGTACATTATTATCCACTGACTTGAGTATATGGATTCTGAAAAGTTATTTTGCTAAGGTCTTTTTCATGATTGAGTAGGTACTGAGTTTTGACGTTTACACGTGGTGATGTTTTTAGAAAAAAAAATGAGGTTGGTGAATGGGTGTTGAATATCTGTTGTACCTTATTTCTCTTAAAAAAATGGGTTTAGCGTATACGGGTTACTCACTATGTTAGAGAACTTAAAAAATAAATTAAAAAAGCCTTTTTATTTCAATTACGTTAAATTAGATTACATTGTTAGTAGTTATACTTATGCGTAAGAGCATCTTTTGCATGGCTCCGACCACTTTTAATAAATTGACCAAATTGAAAACTCTCTTAAAAGTAAACTGAAGAGTTTATTAACTGAAAAAGGATAATTTTCTTCGTTTTTGAGATGATAATGTTGTATTTTAGTGATGTGTTTAAAAAAAAATATAATTGCTGTTTAGAATAGACATTTTAATGACATTATTTCATATTGTTATTGATTAACTTATTTAATGACTACTTTGGCGTCGTATTGTATCTACAAAATATGCTTTTGTAATTAATATTATCACGGTTTATGCACCATCTCTTCCTACCAATTTGTACGCCACTATATGCGGCTGAACATGTCAGAACTTTATTTATCTCTTAGTTAACTTGCATGTAATGTAAACAAATAAAAAATCTTATCTTATCTTACTTATTTTCTAGATGTTAGTATAGATTCATTATTACTTAGTTTGATATTGACCGCTGTTTGGGTGAAGGCCTCCTCCAACTTCTTCCATGTGTATCCTTGCATCTGCCATCTTTGCCAATAGTCTGCCAGTGTCTCCTTGCTACTTGCATTTCTATTATGTCATTAGCCCATTGCCTTATTTTTTCAATAGTCATAATTGTTAACAGAAGAACAAAATAAGAAAGTTTGACAGCTCTTGTGAACAAAATATGTCAAACTATAATAAATATTACTCAGCTAGAAGTTATCTAACGATTGAAAAATCGCCCTAAGAATATTTTTCTGATTTTGACTTAGCAAAGGTAATCGCAAATTTGTCATAGACTAATTTGACTAAAGCGGTCGTCACTCAGCCTATTTATTTATTTTGTTCTTCCTCTTCTCTTCTCTTTATTTCCTTCTTCCTTCATTTGTAAAAAGTTTCAGGAAGCGTGATCAGTGTTAATACTTTATTTTTCCGTGTATAAATTAATTTTAAATTATTCCACCTTAACTACCGAAGACATTCGTGTCCCGTCACAATAAATGTCATTTAATAATTTAATAAATGCGTGACCTAATTTGTATTTTTTTTTTGTTTGCAGGTAATGGCAAGCAAAGCGGTGAATGTGGTGATACAGTGAGTGAATATAGCGCTCTATCTCGGTATGCGGCAAAATGGGGAACTAAATATAAATATTCTGAACTTGATATAATGTTGATGTTTGCCTTTACGAGCAGCGTCATCACGAACCACATATACTGTAAATACAAGTTTATTATGTGGCCATGTTTTGTTTTCCCTGCTACCTGAGTTTTAGGTACAGTCGCCAGCAGGTCAAGCTATCCCAAACTGTCAAATTTTCCCAATTGAACATAAACCTTATTCCTTTGTAATAAAGTTGAAAAACTATCAAAGAAATTTGACAGATTGGGGTAGCTTGATGTGCTGGCCTCTGTACTGTTTACAAATAAGTCTTTAGTAAACTGTATTAGCTGTACCATTTTGTAGCGTTCGTAACTTTTATAACCTTTCCAGAAGAATTATGTTCTGGAATTTAAGTCAAAAACAATTAAAAACTGACGAAGTTTGAAAAGTTTAAGAATTTATAAACGTCTTTACGTAATGAAGTTTTGCGTTCGTTAGCGACTGACTTCTAAGTCCCGAAATGATGCGCTATATAAAATTTTAAACTGGTAGTAACCGAGAACCGGTTCCGGGATATCTTGTAGAATTTACAGATTCGTAGTTAGTGCAACATTTGCAGTTACAAGAGATATTTCAAACAGAGTTCCGACCACAGTAATCTGTGCTTAGTTCCAACAAACAGAAACACAGCCAACTGTCATATCTCATAATCCTCTGATCTAGACCAAAACAGTTAGTTATTTAAATCGGCTTCTAAACCTAATTGGCGTTTGATAATCCCCAAAGCGCATCACCAAACATACTATAATTGATTCAAGCCCACGCAAATTGTATCGCTGATGACACAAAGCGAGGATAATGAGATTTCAGTGACCTGCTCGTAATCCCTGGCTAGGGCTATAATTATGAAGCAGCGTAACAGAGGGTACAAATATTTGCCCTAGCCAAGATTACCGCGGAAGCAGATGGTATAAGTCAAATTTTGATGAAAAAATTCCACTGCCGCTGTTTACTTTAGCCCCGAGACAGTAATGAACGCCATCCCTGTTCCCCAAAATCATAAAAACGTTAGATGAGTTATTTTTACGCGTTTTCAGTTAGTTTGTGTCCTGACGTGTACGTATACAGCTCCTTTTTTGTAATGTTCTGCGTTAGGTTTATTTATTTTTCCTTTTTTGGTAAATATTTGTGTTATTATATCTTTTTCAGAACATGACGTTTCAATTTCGTCTTTGTCTTTAGCGTCTTTGTTTATAGCTTTTTTTGTGGTAGGTACCGCAAGATGGTTTATAGTACAGAGGCCAGCACGTCAAGCTACCCCAATCTGTCAAATTTCTTTGATAGTTTTTCAACTTTATTCCAAAGGAATAAGGTTTATGTTCAATTGGGAAAATTTGACAGTTTGGGATAGCTTGACCTGCTGGCGACTGTAAATCGCCTAAGATGGTTGGCATTAGAATATCGCGATGGAAGACCCCAAATTTTGCCATATTATTCCAAATTTACATCTGGTCCTTTTTCGGTGGTTTTTACAACACAAAAAATAAAACAAAAATTCTATGAGGTCTGGTGCAAAATTAGCATTGGGATCGACATCTGAGAATTTATCTCAGACATTCCTACCTGCTAAGATTTTTTTCTCGATTGCGTGTTCCGTTGTTTCGTAAAACCATTGGTGATACTCGACACCGAAATTCATTGAAGTTTCGCTACCCAAAAAAGTTAGCCGAAGGCTCACGACAAAAACTGAAGTTTTATCTACTTTCGGCGGGTGACTTAAATTTCATTTAAGGGCATTGTGTACTGGCAATGGGAACAGGGATGGAGTGTAGCAATCTGGTGCTGGTATTTATATACGCGTCGGTATTTCAGCTATTTTAGTAAGGGTAGAAATAGATTTTGAAGCACATAACATTCTACGGTGTAATTTTATTAATGTTGCTTTGGCCGTAACTTAAAAAAATTAAGTGTATAGTTTCTAAGTTATTCAAGTTTTCCTTACATATTTACTTGGAATCAGCCAGCCCGTTTACATTATTACTCCAGGTTTCACCTTTGCTATTCCAAAGATAACGTTCCCTTAACACCTAAATCACAATAAAAATATACGACTAAATTGACACATGACATTTCAGATCAGGTACTAAAACTTTTACACCTAATAAAGCCGTAAACAAGACAGTTCTTCAAGCAACACACATATCGTGGGTTGAATTAAATCTATAATATACCTACTAATAATAAAGCTGATGTTTTGTTTGTTTGAAAGCCTTAATCTCCAGAATGAAAAAAGTTGGATTTGAAAAAATATATTTGCATTTGAAAGCCACATTCATGCATGAGGAAGGTTATAGGCTATTTTATATCACGCTACGCGAATGTACCGTGTGGTGCCGGACGTAAAGAATAGCATCCTCCCATCTCTTCCTGTGGGTGTCGTAGGAGGCGACTAAGGTACTTACTAGAGAATGGGCAGCAGCGTTCTCTATGCATTTTACCACCATACTGCGATCGCCAACCCGCCTGCCAAGCGTGGCGATTATGGCAAGCCCCCCAAAATTGAGGGAGGCCTATGTCCAGCAGTGGACGTCTTCCAGCTGAATGATGATGATGATGATGATGATGATGATGATGATGATGATGATGATGATATCACGCTACGACCCTTAAGAGCCGAGAGAAATGAAGAGTTTGTTTGATGTTTTGTTTGTTTGAACGCGTTAGTCTCTAGAACTACCTAAAAAAATCTATTCGCAATAGATAGCCCAATTCTTGAGAAACGCTTTAAGCTACTAAACCTCACTCTAGGAAATTAGGAAACGAGCAAAAACAAAATAAGTCAAAAAGAACGATGAGTGAAAACGAAGTTACAGCGCGACAGGCGGTGCGACGGGGTGGGTCGAGGAGCAAGATTTCGGGGTGGACGGATGAAGTCGCGGGCAAAAGCTAGTTAGATATAAATAAATACAGTACCCGACGAAAAATATTTCACATCGACCTTTGGAAAGAGACAACCGGCTAATTTCGGCTTCGTAGAGCGTTATCTCTGTCGCACACTACCTATGTGACGTTTTTAGTGATGGGTAACTCATCAATTTTATGTGAGGATGAGGGAGCCCCTCAATTTGCTTCGTGAGGCCCTCACGAGGGACCCCTCATTTGAGGTGAGGAATCGTACGACGGCGTATTCGCCTCACGACTCGCGAGCCCGAGCCGAACTCAAACGAAGCTCCGAGTGAGCGAGGCGGGCGGGTGCAACGATGACTCACGAGTACTCACGAGTCACGACTCTCCGATAATCCGATTATTCACGTCCTCACTCTCTCACACACATCATTTTCTTTCGCTTATAAATTTTAGACTGCCAAAATAAACGAATCTCATTGATTCGTTTATTTTGGCAGTCTTCCGTCTTCAGTCCTTTATTACCAATCTAATGCTAATGCTTTTAGAGTTCATAATAATTAATCGTAGCTGAAATAATTTTAAATAATGTTTACTGTGCCACGGTGTTGTACAAACTTCAAGATCACACCTCACCTCACTCATTCTCAATTCTCCATACAATTTTTGAGTCGGTTCATTCGCTCACTGAGCTCACTCAATTACTCAATCCTCATTCGCGAGTCACGAACTCGCTTGCCTCGATTTCCTATTGTCAATAATGTCAATGTCTATTTTGAAGTGAGGGGTGATGAGGAATGAGGTGGTTCAATATTGAAATTCGAGTAACTCTTTCAATTTGCGATAACGAGTACCTCAAATGAGGGGCCTCATGAGTGAGGGACGCATCACTAGACGTTTTGTCAGTCGTTGTTCAAGTGCGATAGAGTGCGGTCGCGTCCAGTTCAAAATATATATTTAGAGTTGTTAACACCCCCAAATTTAAATAATTTAAAGTTGTACTATGGCATCTGTGGCATTGGTGTCTATGGCATTTTATTTTACCCCAACCTAAAGCCATCACTTATAGAAAAATTGGTGTATTTTATACAAAGAATAAAAAGAATTATCAAAAGAAGCAAATCATAATTGTTTTAACAGCTCCTAATAGATACCGGACTGTTTGTATTTCGTGCGACAGAGATAACACTCTACGAAGCCGAAATTAGCAAGATGTGCAATATTTATCGCCGGGTACTGTACTTCATACTACAGAGCTCAATTTACCTCATCGTTCTTATTTAGCAAATAACTGGCGCTGCAAGGTCCTACCTACGTGCTCTTTAATTTTCTTGTCACTCTTGGGTCGCGGTAACACGGTTATTACGAGGTCTATTTTTGTTACTCTTTTAGTTTTGCACAACTATGATTTACTTCATTCACCCTATGAGTACCTAATAATAAGTTATATTTTTTTTATGCTGTCGGTCTTTACAGTAATCATCTGGAAATACCTAACGAAACAGATTTTTATCACGGAAAGTTAAATCCTTGAAGAATCTTCGGCTTACTTTATGAGGTATCCTATTTAGGACACCTGGCCGCGAAAAAACGTAACATAGTAAACATAAAAACGAGTACACATTACTAGAGAAGTAAAAATATTATGGAACAGAAGGCGTCATTGGCGAGTTAGCACCTTAGTCCGCCCCTGTGGCTTGTGTATAAAACACGCTCGATTGTGTCGTAAAATACATTTTAGATCCCACCACCAACTTTAGGGGATTACGGATGAATTATTAATGTGGGCATTCACATAAAACCTGGGCCTTTTTTATATTATTCGCCGTTATTTTGTTTCTTACGGTTGCCTAACGTTTTCCTGGTCGATCTTATTTATGGGAGGTTGGTACCACGTGTTGCATATTTGACGGGCTCCGCGCTAAGCTCTTGAAATGGTTCGTGTAAAATACGTACTGGCTGAAAGAAAGTTGGATGGAATTGACTTGTTTTATTCCTATCTTATTCTTCACAAACAAAAGAGGTGGTTTCACCTCTATGGTTAAGGAACTTGACATCTTCGAACGGTATCTGCGGTACCTACCTATTTGAAGAACTGGCTTTGTCTTTCTAGTTCTACATAATGACGTTCCCACTGTTGGGACGAAGGCCTCCTTTGTTTGAGAGGGAATGGGCCGTAATCCACCGCATAGGCTAAGTACGGATTGGTTGATGTAAAACGTCTTCGAATGTGGTTCGAGGACATGTCGGTTTTCTCACGACGTTTCCGTCACTGTTTTGAGAGCAGTAGTAGGGTCATTCTCAGGAAACTCATTATTTGGTTGACTTCGGTGTCAAATTTTTCCATTTTTTCTTAACATGAAATATCAAATCTAGAGTTAACACTTTAATACTAATTTGCTTTAAATTAACTCAAGATGTGAAATTTCATGTTAACAATGACTAAATTAAAAAAAAAACATTGACTCCGAAGTCAACCAAATAATGAGTCTCCTGAGAATGACCCAGTATTCAAATAAAATACACAAAGTAAAGCGCCTGTCTGAGTGCTAATCTAACCTACGACTTCCAACTCGTAAGTCGGGGCTATTTACCACTGGGCCACTGGTCTGACAAACCTATTTAACGCATAAACATCTTTTATAATATTATAAAGAGGAAAGGTTTGATTGCTTGTTTGTTTGCATTGAATAGGCTCCGAAACTACTGAACCGATTTGAAAAATTATTTCACTGTTGGGAAGCTACACTATCCCGGGTGCATAGGCTATATTTTATCCCCGTATTCCGACGGGAATGGAAACTGCGCGGGTAAATCCTCGGAGCGCTGCTAGTATGTAATAAAATAGCAGGTGTTTTTTTACATATTTACAGCAATTTATCTATAATTATAGACGAAAAAATCTAAAAATAAAAGTAGGGAAGAATATATCCTATTTTAATAGCTGGGTTGAAGAAAATCTATTTTTAATTACCACACCACTAGTGTTAGTTCAGCTATATAAACCGTTAATTAACATTTCAGGTAAAATACTATGAACACGCATTATTTCATTTTTTCATAGCTTTTATGAATTTAACGGTAGATCAAAGTAGCATTTAATTACAATAATCATACATAATCTTTTATAACGTTTGTTTCGCCATTAGGGAATTAAGTCTGTAATTATATTGTGCACTTTAAATTTCTTAGAAGGCGAACACAAAGGTATTAATTTGTTGTAGGTACTGATTCGTCATAATCAGCAAATCACTTTCACACTGCTGGGACACCGGCCTCCTCTCAGTGAGAGGGAGTGGACCGAAATCTACCACACGGGCCCAGTGTGGGTTGGCAGATGACTCTTGTTTTAGAATTTTCCTCACGAAGTTTTCGTTCACCGTTTTGAGAGCAGTGGTTTTGAAAAAAAATATCTACATGAAGTGCCTATAAGTCAAGAATGGGTTCAGATCTAAAATTACAACTCGGTACCTGGCGGATACCAGTTTTTGATAAATATTAAATCATTTTATTTTTATTAATTTTTTTCTTATAGGTGCCAAATCTTATTTTCAGTAAACATTAGTCGTGGAATATTGCATGTTTTACTTTTACATAATATTCACTGAAACTATTTCAGTGAAACTTGTTAATTGCAACTCTTGTTTTTATCTGCAATTACCTTATGCGCGTCTGCTTACAAGTAATTTGAGGCATTTTACATTTTAATTAACGCAGTGTCAAGTAAACAATTTATATTAATGCAAAATGTTTTTCCACTTAATCCTTACATTTCCTCAACGTGCCAGGGAAACCCGCGCAGACCCTTCCCGAAAAAAATTAACAGGTCCAAATCTTCCTGACGTGACCCTTTATTTACATAATGAACACTCATTCGAGATGTGCCCAGCTTTATCACAGTGCCATCTGTTGATTTTCTTTGTAAAACTCCATCCTTTGTTCCGGATTAGATTCATTCAACTTCGAGACTTATAACTTCAAGGATAAGGATTATTGTTGTACTTGAGTAGTTTGAATAATGAAGGCATTGTTCAGTATAGAGGGCGCCCGTATCGTCTCACATGTGCACTACTCGTTAGGGCTTCATAAGCACTTTTGTGCCCGTATATCCCTGCAAAGTTAACTTTGCTTGTTTAACTATCAAGGATCACTTGACTTTGTGCTTTATGCGGTTGTAATAAGGATCTTTGGTGAAGGTTCCTGTTACGTCAGATTAGGCATAGCTGGTGGATTGAATGGATTATGTAAATACGGCATACAAAGTTTTAATTGGGACATATATTGTATTAATTGACGTTTATGATGTATTAAATGTTTGTTTGGAACTATTTTATGCCCTTTAACTACAAACTATGTTCTTCTGTTATAACTATGAGACAGACGTCTGTTAATCGATGGGAAGGAACATAAAATGACCCTAAAAGTAAAACAAAAACCGGTCATGAAACCTACTACATAATTGAACTGAGAATTTTATAAGGTTCTTATTTTTTTCTAACCGTAAAACAAGAACGTTCCTAGCTATATTGACGCCGACAGTACCTACCTACATCAATATTTGAGGTACTTCAAAATCACAAATACCCACCTAATTACCAAAATAAAATTACCTAAGGCGTTCATTAGTCAAAATAAACCGTATAAGATTTATAACGAACGTGAATTTCTGCGAAAATCGTTAAAGTTCAATTAAAATCCATTATATTTGAGAGCCGACGTTATAAAAGCGTTATAATGGCGTCTATATTTTGTTAAATTAAATTGAAACTTGAATGGAGAGATTCTGAGTTTTATTAGTGATGCGCTGAACCGTTTTCGCAGAAAATAAAATAATACACGATTTTTTTGAACGATGTAAAATGCTTTCATCAGTTTTATCATGTTCTTTCATCATCATTATCATCATTTCAACCGAAAGACGTCCACTGCTGGACATAGATCTCCTCCAAAACGGGGGTTTGCCATAATCGCCACGCTTGGCAGGCGGGTTGGCGATCGCAGTCTGGTAGTAAAATACATAGAGAACGCTGCTGCCTATTCTCTCATAAGCCCCTTAGTCGCCCTCTACGACACTGGCATCATGGTCTTTAGTTTAATCCAAATACATAACCGTCTTATTGAATTTTATTTATTTTTAAACATACTTGACATTTTTAAACTGCAATGTGCAGTTGTGATGGTATAGCTAGACATGGCATCCTACTATCGTCATCATCATCATTTCAGCCGAAACACGTTCACTGCTGGACATGGGCCTCCCCAGGCTCCTCCACTTCGACCGGTCTTGTGCTTCCCACATCCAGCGGATACCCACGGCCTTCACAAGGTCATTGGTCCACCATGTGGGAGGGCCAAACTTAGTGGCAGTGGGTAGGGCACATTGCTGACAGAAAAGATGGCTGATGGGGCCGAAAGGTTCTGAAGTGGCGACCGCGTACCGTAAGACGTAGAGTGGGAAGGCACAAGGTTTTTTTTTTTTTTTTGGGTGGGAAATCATCAAATGACTTCTCCTGCTGAGTAGAGCAGGAGGGCGTGTCAGACTTTTACTGACTAAAACCCACCCGTGTTGGATCAGTAGCCCGTATGCCAGGGGCTGTGGTGTCTCTTTCGAACAAACCCGCACCCCTGGCAGGCATCGGCCCTTGCGGACCCCATCGGTGGTTGCTGACATCTTTGACGGCGCGCGTGTGGAACACAACGCGCCGTCCCGTCTACCACTTTTCGGCCGCAGAGGATAGGGAGAGCGGCTAACGCTATACCGACACTCCTCTTCCCCTGCGGCCCCACCGCGTCCGCCATCAAACGGTGGCGGCCCCGTCCAGGCCACGGAAGGGAAGAGCGCTGCTCAGAAGCACCGGCACTCCTCCTCTACCGCAGCCCGTAACCCTCAGCCGCGATGCCTCCCATTCGACATCGCGGCCCACCTCAGTTGCGGTGCACCTCACCGCAACCTACTTTTTGGCCGCTACGTCGTCGGCTTTGAGGCAAAAGCCCTGACGAGCGACCCCACCTTTGGGTTCCTCTTGGCTTCACCGTGGCCGGCATCCACGGTTACTGAGCCCCCCCGCAACGACAATGCGGGAACCCACTCGGGGGGGAAGGCACAAGGTCTGTACACAATTTACTACATCACAGATGATACTTACCTACCCGTTATTTGAATGATCAATAACCGCATACCTAGAATGTTACATAAATTATCTTTACTCGATAATCCTGCGCCTTTCCCCGAACAGTCACATCACTAATACGTTCCCGTAATTACAAATTAGTTCAACGATGATTTATTAACTCTATTGATAAAAATAATGGTAATAATATCTAAACTCATGTCGGGAATAGATTGATTAGTAAGCATTGCTAATTAACCGACTTCCTAAATGATCTTTATGGTCGAAATCAATAAAATTAGCGAATAATACCTGTAGTATTGTGTATCCTTCTTTTCTCCCTTTAAATCTATCCGAAGGCATTGTCTTTAAAATATCGCTTTTATCCGTATGACCGCCCATTGTGGCATTTCACAGGCGCTTTACCTTTTGTAAATTATTTTATCGACTCTGCTTTCAAAACGGTGAAGGAAAACGCCGCGAGGAAACCGGCATGTCCTAAGACCAAACGTTTGAAGACATTTGACATCTACCAACTCACACTGGGCCTGCGTGGTGTATTACGGCTCACTCCCTCTCACCGAGAGGGGGCTGTGCACTGGGAACATTATCGGCTGAGTGCTATGCTATGTAAAAAAGAGAAAAAAGAAGAAAGAAAAAGTATGTTTTAGACTCGCACAGGAATATCACAAACATAACTAACAACACAATAAAATTAAACACTAAAACACTACTACGCTACGCACTTTATTAAAATTAGATTTATACATAGAAAAAGTAAAAATAAAAACAAGATCCTGTACGAGGCCAAAAAGCCACTATCTCAGCACGATGCTGCGACATTTAAAAAGTGTCGCAGCGCTGGTATTCTGATAGGGCCCGCTGTGATATCACGGACAGAAACATAAATAAAAAAGAAATAAATATAACGAAATAAGATAATAGAAATAGTGTGAAATTACTAAAAACTAAACAATAATGTACATAGTAAAATAATTGTAATCCGCGTGTCTGTATTCCACGTAACATCTATAACTTGTCCTATGCCTTTAGTGTCACAGTCAATTTCTACGTAGATGTTGTACATAATAAATAGTTTTTTTTATATTCTATTTTAATTTAAAGCTTTCTGAAAATCAGTCATTATACTTAGATACTTATTCTAAATATAAGCCAATATAATTATCTTATCTCTAGAGTAAAAGCTACGAACAATATTGTATTTACCTATCCCCACTTCGAATACCGCACAAAGTAGCACTAATATCCTCACCTGAACTGTTTTCTCCATTTCCTTTGTAGATAAGATGCTAATAAAAAGTACACATCTAAGGCTGGCATCAGACGGGTGAAAAGGCAGTCGACTGCATGCTCAACTACATTTATTTGACACTAGCAGCGCCCCGCGGTTTCACCCTCGTAGTTCCCGTTCCCGTGGGAATACGGGGATAAAATATAGCCTATGTCACCCGGGGATAGTGTAGCTTCCCAATAGTGAAAGAATTTTTGGAATCGGTTCAGTAGTTTCGGAGCCCATACAATGCAAACAAACAAACAATCAAATCTTTCCTCCGTATAATATTAGTATAGACTAGCTTCTGCCAGCGGCTTCGCCCGCGTGGTACTTTCATCCCCTATTTAACCCCCTTAGGGGTTGAATTTCGAAAAATCCTTCCTTATTCCTTGTCTACATTTTATAGGGAAACCTCTGTGCAAAATTTCAGCTTTCTAGGTCCAAGGGTTTGGGCTGGGCGTTGATGAGTCAGTCATTCCGTCAGTCAGGACTTATCTTTTTATTTATAGATAGATAGATAGAAAATATCTTCACTTACTCGATAGTTTCGACAAATAAAAGATGACTCTTTTACCGGAATGTCTTGACAGACTTCATCGGGGTAATTATGTAACACGCCCACAGAAGGAGTGGCTTTCATTTTGATAGTTCAAACAATATTGATTGCGTTATTTACGGTACTGAGCAGACAAATTTTTCGAACATGTGAAGCGATGGATTAGCAGTAACCGTCAAAAAACCGTCAGAAATCATTCGAATTTTTATTAATAGCGTGTTACGCAATTAGGATGCAGTATCTCTGTGTGACAATAATCACGCTCTTCGAAACCTCGATTTACTCGTCAAGCTCACACACGTAAACTCACACATTCTTCCCATGGGCGTTGGCAGAAACTATGAAAAGAACGCCACATTACACTTCCTTTTGCTCCGTTTACCTGCACCCTAATTGCATAACTCACGATTAATCATAATCCGTTTCAATTTGACAATTCAAATATATTCACTGCGTTATTTACGTTGCTGAGCAGACACATTTTTCGAACGTGTGAAGCAATGATTTAACAATCTGTTTAAAAACGAAACAGATTATGATAATCGTGAGTTAGGGTGCTGGTCATACACGTACGCTGGTTGCGAGCACCTGACCTTTTTGAAGAACATCACCAATGAGGCCACTGTACTCTACGTCTTTCTAGGGTGTCCTTTCCCGGCGTCAAGCTATTTCCAAATTTATCTTTTAATTTACTGCATATTATGTTAAGTTTTATGTGTTTCTGTGTCGCCTGTTTCAAGTGATCCGTCTATAGGCAGCTTTAACAGCTGTCAGTAATCGTCAAATGAGGCCCGCATGCTGTTATCAACGGTTACGCCATCTGTTCGATGCGTGTGGCCGATCATAGAGTGAATGACTTCACTATTTACCACCTACTTGGTGTATTGGAAGTCTTATTTAGGCTGTGGGAATATTGATTTAGTTTTGTGTTTAGAAGCACCAAATATTTAGAATACAGTAGACACAAGTTAGAAAATTAGGATGACTCATAGACTTAGTTTGCAAAAGGTTAAGGTATTGAATTGGCTTGTAAATTGCCTGAAACATTCACTTCGTGCACTGCAAAATAACGCATTCCTACTAGACTATGGTACGCTGCCAAGCTTTGTCTTGCTAAACCATTTTACGTAATTGTAATATTAGTATGACTAGTATAAAATGCTACGAACAATTCTAATCCAAACTCAGTCGTCGAAAGTGACTCACCGCCTTCGACCACTGTTTTGACCCATTTCTCACACTTGATGCGTACCATTTGCAGTTCAACTTATAAATAAAACACATCGGCACCTCATAATGTATCACCATTTCCCTTCATAGAAGTACAAACATTATAATTGTTGACTGGTTTTGAATTAACGCTTTCCAACAAGCTTTAGTCAATTTGTTCATTGTAGCACTTTACAAACTTGCAAATAAGACCTAAAATCCCGTTTTTACACACAGTTTTTATCCACCAGATTAAATGGAAAAGCTCTTTAAAAAAAAAACATTGAACATTCGCTACAGTGTAAACAGTAAAACACCAACCAGTCCTGTAGTTTCGGACCTCATATAGGCATTCGATTGACATCGAATGGGTTTTTTCACACATTCTGCGTACAGGGAATTTCAATCGTTCTGTGACTGCATGTCCAGATGCCTGTAATTCTAGTTATAGTAGAAGCGGCGAATGCTACGGAACCACAAAGGAACAGTTCGATTTCATGGTGTTGCCCGAAAATCCTGGTTAATCCTTTCGATACGATGGAATGTGTTAGCTGGCTTTGTGCTACTTTTAATTGAAAAGGAATCAGTGTTTCTATGAAGCCGTTTTGATTGAGTCTGAGAACGACAGCGTTCTGAATGCTGTTGAACACGAGTTCTGGTAAAGTCTTCATTAAGATCATTTCATATATATAAATAAAGATGACGATGTTAAGCGGATACGATTTATTAGTAGGTGGCAACTCATTACAAACTTCCGATACTATAACTATCTAATCCGATATATACTTTTATTTCTTTAAACATTCCTTTCCAAAATCACACATCATCAACCGGCCTTCTTAAGGTTATGTTTATGGCATTCCTCAAGGAACTATCCTATGGCCCGTGTTCACCGAACGATATTTTACGCATAAGAAGTCATACTGCTCTCATACATATAACATATCCACATTCTCAACCCATCTTGCAGAAAACGAAGCGTAAACATAAAACCGGCGGCTACTCGCAAAAATATACTCTGTTCCCCGTCCTAGTTCATATGTAAATATAATACATTTATTATGTATTTCTATGTTGAATACGTGTTGCCGTATGTAACGTTTGTTTGACTTGTTTATTTAGGCTCGGGTTGTTATAACTGTATTCTTTATAAGGGATCAATATCTTGATGGGCACTTTGTATGTTGGTTTTCCATAATGTTTTGCGAGGTAAATATTGTATGAGTTTCGATATTTATTTGGAAACTGTGGGAAGTGAGAATATAACAGTACAAGTTAGCATGTGGTGTGTTGCTGTTCCTGTTGCAGACTATGACAGTAAAGCCCTGTGACCTGTGCCTTTGTTGCAGACTATGACAGTAAAGGCCTGTGAGGTTGTCTGTAAGGTTTTTATAAGCATATGGGTAAAGATAAATCAAGTATTTGGACGAAATTCTAATACATCATCAACTTCCATCACAAAAGAGCTAACTTGTTGTACTTAGCAATAATGGCACAAGACCCTTTGGCTTTGATACTCAAATCCTTGCAAAGAGAAGTACTAACAATAGAACCGGAAAAACTCGGATCTCGTAGGAAAAATCTTACATATAAACAGCCACACATGCTCTCGTCTATCTATTCACCCGTCAAGGACCTAACGTTTATCATTACTGCGTGCGATTGTGCGTACAGACCCCGACAGACTTCAAAGCCAAAGTTCTCTGAAACTAACAAGCCTGGCCAATTATATTTATAGATGGATGCCCACAAATGTCTTCATGATATTCTGCCCTCAACTTTGGCTAATCACAACGACTTTGGAATATCTCTTAATAGAGCCTCTATTTTCGTTGATCTTCCAACTCTGTATTTAACAAGGATCTAATGTACTTAAAGGATTTTGTTGTGAATGAGGAAAATTGTTGCGTTTTGCCGAGTTATTATTGAGAACGAAATATGAGTTCTACGAATAAATATAATTAGGTTGGTTTAGTTTTAAATGAACGACGAATCAGCAAAATTGTTTATAATTTAGAAGCTAAAACTAAATAGAAGTCTTGAAACACTTTTAGAATTAGATACAATCTTGAGTCACACTTGTTTGCATCATACCAAAACAGAAATTACAGATCTCACCGCAGTTAATGTTAGTGTCGAAAGAAGCCCACTTAATATTAGGCCTACCACTCATCGAGAGAGGCACGATCTTAAAGACGAGCGACGCTCATTCGCCTTGACGTATGTTGTGAATGTTCGTCTAGCATCCAACTTGTTACTAAAAGCAAACCAGGATGCTAAGATGACAAATAGGCACCAAGGTTTATTTTAGAATTCAAAATAGAGCTGTCTCGCCTAGATTGTATATTCGTCTTTTTTTCAATTACGGTACATTAATTTATACTTCCAGTTTCTTAAAAAAAGTCAGATCGTTCAACCACAGTTGCTTTCAAATGCTAAGAATAGTCTACACAAACGACTACGTCTTTATCCAATATTCCCATCATTGCGTGCGAACCATTGCGTATGTTGCATCACAATTCAAATGAGTCTAGCTGGTCTATGCATAGCCTTATGTCCGTGATCGTGCGAAATTATGTAAAACCAAATGATGTAAAGTAAGGGCCCGTTCGCATGAAATGAAAGTGCCATGGTCGAGCAAATCAAGTGGTCTGATACCTATAAGGAGTGCATTTGAATAAATAAATATCTGGTTTTAATGTGAATGAATATTCTATTTTCTGCGACTGTTGTGTCTATTCGTTATCTGCTGTCTGGAACGTTAATTAATTGTTTTAGCCGATGTCTATTATTAGGCGTTCGATTTAGTTATTGAATTCCGACAGAGTAAGCCAACCGTTTTTTTTTAAGTGGGTTTCAAACGTTATCAGGATTGACAGCATCCTGCTCATTGACTATTATAACTTATATTTGCTGTGATCGCTATTACACTTGTTAAATGTTACGCATGGTGAGCGTGAGAATATTTTCTTTAACTCTTTGTAAGCAGCCTATAAGAAAGCCCCTTATTTATACATAATACGTATTTCTAATAAAAATACCTTCCCATTACATACTTACACTTTCCTATTTACCAATATCTCGGTAAAATAAACAAAGACCCTCATAGACCTAAATAACTTTTGTTCAAATCTCAAGGCTGCCGTGAATTACTCTATGTTTGTATTGGGGTTTCTCCAGTCGGCCACTTTGCATCGATGAATAAATAAATATTTTCTCCATTGATATCCTTTTGTTGATATGCCAAACAGATGGCGTGTTAAAAGGAATCTATGAAATAAAGATGATTTAGATTGGGAATGTCACAAGAGTTAAGAGAGAGAGTTAAGAGTTTGATTCCCATTTTATTAAAAGCCAGTCACATAACATAACAACATCTTTCCATAGATTCCATCGTTGTTCTTTAAGACGGTTATAATTAAAGAGACTATTAAGATAACTAATGTTTTAATACTTATAACAACTCGTGATGATGTTGCTGGCTATCTTCTAGATGCTGTCCCATAGAAGTCTGTTCTTAGCCCAAATATCCATAGCAGGCTTTAGCATAATCGCACTTGAAACTACGAATTTGAGGAAGAACGAATTGAAATGAATTGATGATTCTGAAAATCTAAAAAAGATTAAAGAGACAGAGACACCGAA
Source organism: Polymixis flavicincta (assembly GCA_949987655.1). Taxonomy (NCBI): domain Eukaryota; kingdom Metazoa; phylum Arthropoda; class Insecta; order Lepidoptera; family Noctuidae; genus Polymixis; species Polymixis flavicincta. Next base: position 19,321,398 of record OX465172.1, on the reverse strand, counting down.
AAAGTCGCATGGTGGAGGGGGCATATCGCTTTGTCGTACCGTGACGATTTCTACTGTTCAACTCCTACTGCAAGCCACGTTAAAGAACTTCGTTCCAAAAATCTGTATCAGTAGTCTTGAAATCCTGCGTGGGTTGATAGTTGACTAATCCACACTCGGTGATTAATCGTCTAAAATACTTTCAAAACTCAGTACAACTGATTTATTATCATCTCCTACGTTCGTCATTCGCTGTGAAATCTCGTGTTCGTGTTCGTTGTTGTTATCATTTCCGACACCAAATCACAACAGGATATGTGAGTGATTGTTTTACTACTCAGAGATTGATTAACCTTTCAGAAAACGGGTAACTGGGTCTTCCCAAACTTTTCTAAAATCTTTGGAACAAATTCATCTCTACCGTTTTGTTTTCCCCATAACGATATCGTTGATTCAAAGGTCCCACTTGATCATAATTCCCTTTACGACCGAAAACTTATTTGGAACTTCAACAAGAGATTTAATGGATGTCGGAAAGTTGGCAGCTTTTATCATTAATTTGGCTTTTGTAATACGGCTACATGATACGACCAGATCCGTTTGTGTACTTTCTGTTTTACTTTTCATTATAATAATATTAGGTATCTTTTCATTGTTCCAAATTGATCCGATTTTGGAACTCTTATTGGAATTAATTTAGAAGTTTAGTTGAGGATTACGTTGTTTTTGTTTAATGAAGTTTTGAATTTTGGAGTGTTTTCGGTGGCTTGTTTGGGATTCTAGATAAGTACTTAAGTGCCACGCAGCCGGGCTTGGGCCTTGGGATTAGCTTACGCATCTTGCAACGCAGGTTGAGAGCAGAGTGTGATGACTATTACTTATCTATCCATACACACGTTTACTGCAAGAAGAGGCCTAGAGGGATGAAATGTCACTCTTTGGAAATGAACGGGCTCAACTACATGGGGGATTTTACAAGGGGGTATAATGGTCACCTTTAACTGTTTGTTATTACATTTTGCTTACGACATCCACCAATAATAAACTGCATAGGTACTCAGATTAAGAGTGAGAGACAGCAGTAGTGGTAACGGCCACGACTTATGAGTTGTAAGGTTATACGTTTGTACCCAAACAGGTGCTTACTTTGTGCAAATTATTTCATCATCACTGTTCTTAAAACGATGAACGAAAAATAAACATGAGGACACCGGCATGTCCTAGAACCAAAAATTCGAAGACATGTGACATCTACCAACCCGCACTGGGCCCGCGTGGTGGATTACGGCCCACTTCCTCTCGCAGAGAGTAGGCCTGTGTCCCAGCAGACTTAAGCATCCACAAATGGGGAAGTTGTTGTAACACTTAGAATATACAGAATGTAAACAAACTCAATGCACGTAGATACTCGTTCAAAAGACTCGTAACATTTAAATATAATGCAACAATAACTTAATTAGGACAGTACACACACGGCAGCAGTTTTCAAAATTAATTAGCTCACCTTTTGTCGCGGGTTAATTTAAAATTTATTTCGATTCGTCCGCCATTTTCTGGGTACAGGGTAATTACGTCGGCGTTTCGCGTTTTAACTCGATTTGCTTACGTTCTCGTTTTTATTTTATTTCGGTTTCGCGTTTTTTTATTGCTTTGAATTTGGAAGGTACACCTCGAAATTTTGAGCACTTTTTTTCGTATATGGGTCAACATCTTAAGTACTATTACCTTCCAACGTCCCTAACAAGAAACATCAGTATAATAATAAAAATGAAAAATATCCTACAGGTTTTTTTTTTAGTTACTAAGTATGTCTATAAAACCAAAAATGAAATGATGTTCGTTGGTTAGCGCATCACTTGAGAACGGGTAGACTGATTTTGCTATTTTTATTTAAAATGTTCATAATAGTCGGGAATTGGCTTTATGGAAAAAAATGGGTAAGCTTTCCAGAAAATTTTCAAATTCGCCCAAAACGGAAAGTGTTCTTTTTCCTGTGGGATTTTTGTATGAAATAATTATAGACAGGACAGCGTCGGCTCAGCTAGCTTTGAATGAAAACGACGAAATACAATAAATACTCAGGGTACAGTAACACTAAATAAACAAAGAAATTAACAGTAATATCAACACAACTTCATTAACAACTACAAGTTTAACCGAGTTACAATTTATTTGGTTGACGTTACGTGTTATAAAACTGTCCCTTCCATTGTGTACTCTATCTATGGCCTTACCGACGACTGGTCGCTGTAGATAAAGACCAGTTTCAATGAAGCCATTTACTTTATATATACCTTGGGTAGGACAATTTTTGTACTGAATTTTAGCTGATCGTCGTAGTTATTTTTAGTTATTAAGGCCCTGGTAATTTTAAATGTACTCGTCGTATTGTCGTTATGAGCAATAATAGTTCTTACTGCAATCAGATACGGGTTAAAATCTGTTGTAATAAATTCGAATTATAAATGAGGGAAGTACTGTCGTAAAAGTGCAAATAAAATCGTATAAAATTCGACATTATCTATTTAATAAATATTAATCCATCACTGGATGCAGTTTGGCATTTGACATTTTATGGCATATTTTTAATTATAATAATAATTGTTATCGAAGGGATAAACTGGTTTTAAAGATAATTAAGAGGTGACTGATGATTTTTTTGATGCATCAAAGTATATTTAATTGTGTTTTGAGTTCCATCACTGTATGGAAAAAAAGACTTGAAAATATTATATATTTTTTTCCTTTCAAAATTATTTACGGTTAAAGAGATACGCTGGTTTAAGAAACCACCTTTTTGAGCGTTTTAGCAGCGAGCAGTGGTGGCCAAGTGGTAACGGCCGCGACTTACGAGTTGTAGGTCGTGAGTTCGAACCCAGCCAGGCGCTTTACTTTGTGTAAATTATTTCATCACCACTGCTCTCAAAACGGTGAAGGAAAAAATAATGAATCACGCAAAAACTAATGAATGGATTTGGATGAAATTTAGCACACAAATAGTTTGTAGTCTGGATTAACACAGGATACTTTTTATCCCGGTGGTACAGTCCCGTGAGATCATTTGCGACGTCCACGCGGGTCGAAGCCGTGGGCAAAAGCTGACAAGTAATATAGTAATCTAAGCAATTTAGTTAAGGAAAAGTTCAGAACAGCTTTGTCCAGCTGAATCATTCTGAAGGATGCTCCTAATCCTTAACCTTTCATCATTATCATCATAATTTACCGAAAGACGTCCACTGCTGGGCATAGGCCTCTCCCAGGCTCCTCCACTTCGACCGGTCTTGTACTTCCCACATCCAGCGGATTCCCGCGGCCTTCACAAGGTCATCGGTCCACCTTGTAGGAGGCCTTCCAACTTTACTTCTTCCGGTATGTTTGCTGTTGTATGTTTTGTTTACCGATTGGTATTCGTTGGTCGAATTTGACATTTTTGCCGGTGTCAGTTAAGCAGCTTCAGAAAATCAGAACTATGCAAAGACGTAATTAAAAAATAAGCAATGTTGACATTTATCTGAAAAGAAATACGCCACCCACAAGACGACATACCTACCAATATCTCACTTTATGTTAAACACGAGAACTCCAACCTACAGAAATGCAATAATTCGTTAATATAATTCTGCCCATATTCCAATTCTGGTTTCCTTAATTAGGGTCCAAGCATTTAGCATACGGGCCCGGTAATGAAAAGGGGCGTCGCTGGCAAGCAAATAAAGTCGGACCCTTGTCAACGCCTACGACGAGCGTCCTAAAGTCAGGGACACACTGAACTTATACCTATTACTAATGAACTGTATACTAAAATTTGTTTGCAAAATTGTGCTTGTTTGTGTTCAGTTAGTGAACTTGGTGTGTCTTTGAAATAGGGAGACTTAAGAGCGAATGATGTAGTCGGTCATTGATTTCTTACACGTGTAGATACGTAACTACGTGTTTTTTTTATATTTCAGGTAAGGCCCAGAAATATAAAAAAAAAAAAACAAGCCTAGAGTGAACAAGGCCCTGAAAAAAAATTGAGAGATGAAAAGGAAAAAAATATTATTTTCTTCATCAAGCTTTTTTAAGAATATTCCACGTTCCGCATGCAGAATGGTTACAGTTTGCGCACTGGTTAAAAATTATACTGTATGCTTAATATTATAAATTCGAAAGTGACTCTGTCTATCTGTCGGTGTGTTACCCTTTCACGCCTAAAACACGGAACGGATTTCGATAAAATCTGGCAAGGAGATACATGGCATCCTGGGGAAGGACTTCGAAATGTCCCCTAAAGTACATAGCCATGGCCAACCCTTCTGCTTCTCTCTGGGAATACTGGCGTGTTCTTATATTAAAACAAATACCTTTTGTTGTTACATGAAGTAAGAGATGATGCATCCGCTGCTGACGTAAATGATAAAGGCCAGTTAAGTGAAAGGATTACTGCGGTGCTGAAGGCAAACGTGTCAGAATTAACTGCGTGTTGACAACCGTGATCAACGGTTTACTGCTACTTGAAGTTATTACTTTGTAAGAACTTAACAGAACTTAATACATGGGAAACTTGAACCAATGAGTGATCAGGATAGAATTCCATGTAAAATATTGCTTGTGAAACTTCATTGGCGCCGAATCGATAATTGCACGAGAATTGATAGTGAAATTTCAAGGACGTGTCCACATTTACGCACGTTACGTGTGAGAGAAGAAAGATATAGATCTCTCTGTTTTTCACACTAAATCTCTCTTACTCTTTTTTATGAGTTTCACTTTTATTACGTGTACGGTGTTCACGTGCAAATTTTCGTAATATTGCTATTTTTTTTACATTGAGCCGTACCCGGATCTTTCCAGTCTTATAGACAAACTAGCTTTTGTCAGCGGCTTCGCACGCGTGGAGGTCGAACATTATCCCACGGGAACGTACTACCGGGATAAAACAGTGTTAATCTAAGTTTTAAACTATCTGTATCCGTTCAGCTGTTTTGCGTGATTGAGTAACAAACATACAAACATACAAACTTCACATTAATAATATTAAGTGGGATTTGCCTGCACTTGTAAAGCCTGACTCCGAACAACTGCCTATAACTAAGTGAAAAAAAGTATCTTTGTTTTGTGCCAGAATCGAATACGCGCACATAGGGCATAGGGCGTTTTAGAGCAGATATTTCAACCAATGAACAGGCGATCGGAGTGAATGTATTTGAAAAAGGATAAATAATACGAAGGAATTTACGAAAAAGGCCAGTATAATAATAACTCCCAATTTCTAAACGAAAACTTGGACGCACGTACTTGGCAGCCGGTGTGTACGAGCCTTAATGTTCTAGTACTTGAGCTGATAGAGTGTGAAATTACAAAGCTTGAGCTGGGACCTCAATGACGACATTGTGGTGATCCTATGTTGACATCGATTTGGATTATGTATTTATACTTTAGGTAAAACACACGCGAATCTGAGTTATCTTAGATTTATTCGAATTAATATCAAGGTGACGCTGTGGTGTTCCAATGAAGTGCATACTTTCTCAAAAGTATTACTTAATGATTTTTGAATATGAAAGTCAGTATCTCTCTCTTTGATTTAAAATCTTCCATTACCTACCTAGATTCTTCTATATGAAGCGTGTTCTATACCGCATTGAATACCTAGTTTAATCTTCAATCGATAGACGATTGCCTCACATGAATAATCTTACGTAAGATTACGTTACAGGTCCATTAACAATAGAATAGAAATCGCATGCCATTCTTAAATTCGCCTTTGCATGCTGTTTATTGAACACTTTTCGAGAGGTAACGCCATCTGGTGACTATATTGGTGCATACAAAGTTCCGGTGTAAGCGACTAGATGGCGCTGTACTTAATTTCGAACCCTTCAAACAGCAACTGCAGAGTTGTCCAAAAAAATTCGACGACAACAACACAACAAAATAAGAAACAGAATTTGTATACTTTCTACTTACTAGTATAAAAAAATATTGTACCATATATTATGTGGATCTGTTTTATTTTTTTCTTATTGTAAAGTAGGTACGAGTCGTATCGATAATATGTATTTCAAAAATGTAGTAACCCAATTTCATTCATCTATCAAGGTTTAATAAAAATTCTTAGCATTATACAACGTAATGACAAAATCGTTTTGTCCGTCAATTTAACGAAAGCGTGTCGACAAGTTCGTAATAACCTTGGACTAGTGACAATGAACTTCAAAATCTGTACAACGAATCCAATTTCGAGATTTCAAATAAATATTTCATTGAAATTGGAATTTAGCAATTTTATCACGAAATGTTGGGAATGGTTTAGCGTTTTAGCATTTTAGTGAGAATATACGATGACACATATGACATTTGTATGACAGGCCTTTGCCCTGCACTTGGTCAGTCACGTCACATATTGCTATTATTAGTCACATGTTTTATTTTATTTGTGAAGGCCGGCTCAGATATATCAATAGAGCAACGCCTCACTTATCAATGTACCGACCAATTTGAGTTAGATAACTTTTAGGCAAAATTTGGTGGTTAATACCTTTACAAATTTTTATCTTTTCCCACAGACCACAGTCCTAGGAACCAGTACCTATTCAATACCTACTATTCAAACAAAAGACCCCAGATAAGATAAATAGAAAGAAAGAAAGCAAGCAATACATAAAAACTCAACCCCAAAAATCCTAGAAATCGTCTGGAGGTCTTCGAATCACGTTTGTTGCTACCTGAGCTCGTTTATTTATATATTTTTTGTCTATCCAAGGCCGAGACGGCTATAGAGGCAACGGTTGGGACGTGCCCCACTAGCACAGTCGCAGGATAACGCATAACGAACTTATTCGGCTTTTATAATGATCATGCGCCGTTTTTGGTATACTCTTTGTCGAATAGACGGTTGAGTCGGTTGGTTGTATGCGGAAGTGTGGTACTGGCATGGGTGTAGTTTCAACAGTTTTTTTTTTTTTTTTGACAAATTATTTGAATTTATACGGTTTTGGTACAGTCGAGTCTTTATCGTCATTCTGTATTTATAGGGAATATGGTCTACGTTGCTACCTTGGAAAGGCCGCGGGAATCCGCTGGATGTGGGAAGCACAAGACCGGTCGAAGTGGACGAGCCTGGGGGAGGCCTATATCCAGCAGTGGACGTCCTTCGGCTGAAATGATGATGGTCTATGTTATTGGAAACTCCAGAAACAGTTTAAATTTTTTTTTTTTTTGACAAACTATTTGAGGGATTTTGGAAATGATATACGTACGATGGAGCTAGACAGTCGAGTCTTCCTCTTCATCATGTATTCTTAAGGAATATGTTCTATATTATCGGGAAATCTAATAGTTTTATTGTGATAGACATAGGTACTTAGATGGGAAAACGTATGTTGTTCGTCAGTTATTAAATAGCATCATAGGATTGCGATATGTGGTAGACTAACATTATGATATATGAGCATGCGTCAATGATTGATGGACTCTGAATTATTTTGAAATGACCTAAAAATCTTAAACATTTTCGTTCTCTTTCAACCGTTATTCCCAAGACGATTACGAATACCTCCAACAATTCACAATCTCCTTTTGTTCTTACAAAATGTAAGACGATAATATTAATATTAATTACTGAATTGTTTCAGAACTGAAGTTACGAGTGAGACGGCGCGCTGGCAGCCAAACATGAATTAGATATCGCTCCAACGATATCGAAACGTAAGTACTTCATCATCATCACCATCATCACGATCACCATCATCATTCTCCTGCCCTTATCCCAAATATTCGGGGTCGACGCAACATGTCTTTCTTCCATACTTCTCCATTAGTCGATACCTACGTAAGTATTTAATCTTATATTTTGTAATTTTTCTTAAGTAGTTTGCGATCGATTGGTGTCGAATAGTCGATATTGATCGCCTCAAAGCATGAGATATTTGGTCTAGCAATGAAGGTCATGGCTGCTATGCACCACTGGGTCATTTAAGCAGCTATTTTAGACGGCATGTAGTTTTTTTCAGTGGTTTGCGTCATTTGACACCCGGGACCTCAGATTATAAAACAAGGCAGATAGACCGCGCGGAACACCAGAGTGAAGCCGAAAAACAAAATACTAAAGCGTCGTTATTGTATATAATGCGAAGCTTTAGTATTTGCTTTTTTGACTCTTGGGTGTTCTGCGCGATCGATCTGCCTTTGTTTTATAATCTAAACCAAAAAAAAAAAACAAATACTAAAGCGTCGCATTGTATGTTACATAAAATACGACGCTTTAGTATTTGGTTTTTTGGCTTCACTCTTAGTGTTCCGCGCGGTCTATCTGCCTTTGTTTTATAATCTGAGCCCGGGACCAATTGCTTCGGAGGGGGTCTTGTTATGTAAAGATGGTCACCCATCCACGGACCAACCGCGGCAAGCGTAGCTTAACCTGATCGATCGACCCATGAGGCTGTTATTGCTAAGCCACAAGCCCCTAGACACAATCATGCTGTATAAAAATGGAAATATAAACTTACCTACTTAATTTCAACAAATGTTATTCTCCGAGTAACTTACGACATTATTTTACCAGACTTAGGTACCTACCAAAACTTTACAACCTTTTGTGCTAACTAGGTAAGTTAGCACAAAAGGTTGTAAAGCACTTGATACACACACACACACACACACACAATACGTACTTATTCCCTTATTTACTTACAAATAAGTACAGGCGTGTCTCCGTTGTATTTAATTCATTAACATTTGAACTACAAATAATGCTCCCTTCGTCTTCTTGTTTTCAAACATTTTCTCTTGAACAGCCTAAGTTAGAAGCGTAAAGAAGTTAATTGTATATTTTATAGAACTAGTATCAATCGTAATCCGAATCATTTTGAAGAAAATTGCTAATCCACTGCGTCCTATGTTTGAACAACTTGTCTGCTCAATAACGTGATTAACGCAACGAATGTTGTTGAACTGTCAAAATGAAAGCCAGTCCTACTGATAATATGCAATTAGCCCGCCAATCATAAAATAGATACAAATAAGAAAATTCTTTTCCGGGGTAACACAGTTGAAATATCCACCGACACCGACTAATCGATACGCATAAGAGATGGTTATCTAGAACGTATACCAGTGTAAAGCCACGGATACACTAGGGGACAAATGTCCCGTCCAACTCATATTCTACGTGTTGCTGCAACGTTGCAGCAACGTTCCCAAACTGCCCCGAACTGTCCCTCAGTGTTTCGAGCAACATTCTACGTGACCCGGGGCATGTTTCCTGTTGACGCTCTGCGCGCAAAACCACCAGTCTCGCGACAGTGTTGCGGCGTTTGTTCCCTAATGTAGACAGATGTGTGCGCAACTTTTTCAAAACATGTCAATAGTGTGGCAAAACGATACTGTACTACAATTGATTGAATTCTACCAGCGTTATGAGGTATTGTGAGACAGCAAACCGAAACTTATTTCCCGATAGATAATGACGGCAGCACTAATCAAGACAACCTCTTCTGGCAACATCCCTGCAACTCCACCTACTGACTAGTGTGGACGCCTGCAAAATCCCGCAACATTGTCCTCGGAAACATCACGTAGTTGGTCAGCGAGATGTTCCGCAACATGTTACTCTATTTGTCCCCTAGTGGCTATAGTATTTTTCTGGCCCTGTAAGCCCACGTCACAGACGTAAAAATATCGCGGCGGTTCCTATCGCGAACTGGATTTTCAACTCGTTGTTGAACTGAGCATTGAGAATCGAACACTTCGATTTTGAACCATCGGCGCTGAGCAGAACGTTGAAGATCCAATGCGCGAAAAAATTCCGTCACGATATTTTTATGCCCGTGCGAAGGTGGACTAAAATGCGTTAAATCATCAATTGATACTAGATAATAATCATTTCATCCGGCAGTTAAAGTATTTTAAAGTACATTTAGCTGTAGACGCTTTAAAGCAATGGAATCATCCAATATTAAGTTACTTAACGGCCTCCAAACTTTTCATAACTTGGGAACTATTTGTATTGTAAAAAAAATTGTTAGACAGAAAGGTAGAGAATTTTGAACTCTCTTAGATTCTATTAAAAAGTAAAAATTTACCAAGTGAGAGTTAACGCCTTTCTAGTTAAAGAACTGTAGTACCTACCTGTGCTGTTATTATTGCACAGAAAACAAAACAAATCTAATAGGTTGTCTATGTCGGACATGCACGGTAGTAAATGTATGAATCTCACGTCTCTGCTAGTCAGCTATTTATTCTGCACTTCTGCGATAATGTGGGTTATTGCTGCATTGAAAATGTCCGCAACTGACGTCAGCTTAACGCAAACGTAGTTGTTAACGTTTGCTCACTTAATTCACACAAGAGCCTCTGAGACTTCCCAGAGCTGTACTGTAGGTACAATTACATAACAATGAAAGTTGTACTAATTTCGCTGATCTCGTGTGTCTTAATTCCCGCGAAAACGAGTCAAAACAGGAGCTTACTTAATTAGATTTCATACACAGAACAAGAATTTTCCATTCGGGACTCGCGTTGTTTAGGATAATTCAAACAGAAATAATAATTATTCAAACAAAATCCACCGGTCTGATGTTTGCTTAGGCCCTGATTGTACTAACTAATGAATGAGCTAGCAATTCTTGGAATTTCAATTCTAACGCTATGATTTTAGAACATATTTTGCGTTTCACTCACTAATTGAGACAGTTTATAATTTACGACACAACTTTATAATTTTCGATTTTAGTCGAAAAATAAATAGTATTGTACAGTCGCCAGCAGGTCAAGCTATCCCAAACTGTCAAATTTCCCCAATTAAACATAAACCTTATTCCTTTGCATTAAAGTTGAAAAACTATCAAAGAAATTTGACAGATTGGGGTAGCTTGATGTGCTGGCGTCAGTACTTGTGACAGAGTTGTGCTTTCAATCGAATCTCAATGGTGCTCTGTTTACTTTTAATTATATTTAAGGGCAACAACAACGTAAAGCCTGATATAATTATTATTTTGAGATGAAAAAGCAGAGGACCTATTTGCAGGCCCATGTTCTTAATGAAGCAAATTTCGAATTATTCAATCTGGCAATCCACTTAGGTTCTACTGAAATAAGTTTTTGAATTAACAAGTTTGTTTTCATAGAGCTAAGTAGTCATTAATTTGGAAGACTGCTTTCAAAATACAAGTCTTCATAATATTTTATCAAGCTACCAAAAAATAAAATTCTCCGTTTTCTTACAACTTATATGAACAGCTCATGTCGACGAGGACTGACTTCTTTTTCTTCTTATTTTCGGGTCGATGGTACCTACTCTTCTTAATTTTTTTTAATCGTTTGCTCAGTGGATGACCACGTTGATGGCGGAATCTGTGGCATTCTTTAAGTCATCCGGGGTGAAGACGAAAGACTCAGGACACTCCAGCAATTAGGGCATGGTCTGATCAGAAACACCGCACTCGAACTTGGTGTTGGATGGGTCAATAATACCCCACTTTGACACGGACTGACTGACTGCACCCATTTAGATATACCACCGCTCGTCTAGGCTATTTTAATGCATACAAATCACTAACCAAGTAACAAAACTAAAAGTTCTCCAGAACCAAACTTAAGCCTCAGAATCCAGCTTCAAACTCGATCTATAACCGTCCCAGGGGCTCTTGATAACGCTAAAACATAACATAACCGTGTTATAAGCGTAGACAAGCGAACTTATTAAAAATTAATCCCTTGAGCTGTCTACGAACGACGTATTAAACTTAGAAACTGGCTAACGTACGTTAAGATTTATACCAAATTCAGTTTGCTATGATATGAATATTTGATTTACGATAAGAGCCTGTGCTCACGACGCGGTTTACGCTCGCGAGCGGAATTTGTTACTGGGGTATTTGAATTTTCTAGAGATGTTAATACAGGTATAGGACTATTTAAATAGTGCGTCAAGTCCTTTGAATATAGATCATAACGATGAATGAAAGGTTCGAATTGGAATGCCTGGAGTACTCCGAGATCCCTGAAAGATTAATCTTTATTATTTACCTGGTACGTAAAACTGGCTTAAGATTTCCGACGAAATTCCTGACGTATTGAAAGCGCACGCGAGCGAACGTAAATCGCCTCGTCTGATCCCACCCTAACGCTTCGAACTTGATGTAAAATGGAATGTAATAATAGCGAATCTTAATCCAAAGACGAGTTTTGTAAAGCTCTTTGAACTGCCTTTACTAACCTTTTAACGCTCTTGTATCTGAATAAGTCTTTCAGTTATATATAGGTATTACATAAGCTAGACATAACGTTGGGTTACTATTCTATTTACAGAAGGGGTAGGTCGACGTATTAGATTCACCACTAGTTTTTTGCTGAATTTCTAGTTGGCTGAATGTGGCATGTGGGTGCAAGCTATTCACAAGAGCAGAATCACTCTATAATGTTCCCACTACTGGGACACAGGCCTCCTCTCGGTGAGAGGGAATGGGCCGTAATACACCACGTGTGCCCAGTGCGGATTGATAGATGTCACATGTCTTCCGATTTTTGGTTCTAAAACATGCCGATTTTGTCACGATGTTTTCCTTCGTTTCGAGAGCAGTGGTGATGGAATAATTTACACAAAGTAAAGCGTCTGTCTGGGTTCGAACCTACGACCTACAAACTCCTAAGTCGGGGCCGTTATCATTGTACAACCAACTCCTCTAATAGTAAGCTCTGCGGGCGAGCCAATTGCCACAAATACAAAATCTGTTATACTTCAGAACAACCTAATAAAATTGTCCGATTTGGAAATGAAACATAGAAAAGTCACGTTTTCGACATCTAGACGAGGCAGTCTGAAGTCTAGAAGCAGTTGTTACGTAAAAGGACAAAGCAATAAAGGGCGATTCTGTAACTGATCTTGAATTCTACTTGGAGTTAGCACATGTTGGCTGTGAGTGGCTTCGCACTGTTCTGACGTAGTGATTTATTGTTACTTGAGAATGACCCTCTTAAATAAATAAGAGAAAGAAGTTGTAGTCTTATTTATTCAGCTAAATATATAAGAAGTAGAGATTTTACGATGGTTGCGGTATTGGAAAAAATACGAGTGCATACTTTATCGTAACGGAATTCTTGACAGAAAAAATACAGAAACTCGACCGTCACTAACGTTAAAAATATGCTTTGAAAAACATTCATTTGACTACGAGGGTCTTGAATGGATTTAAATGATGGATAGGTAAGAGAATACCAAAGAGAAGACGGAATAGATTGTGTGTGGGGGTGACATGAAGGAAAAAGGAGAGAATGATAAGCTGACGGCTGTTAGGGAAGAAAGGTAGGCAAAAACAAATTTTACCGACCCTAAGTTTTCTGCCTGCCTCTCTCCGATGTGATCAAGGCAGACAGAAGATATAAGTTGATCTGTATATCAGACAAAAACCACAAACCCCAAAAAGTCACAAGCGAAAGCTAAGACAAACAAAAGATCGAAATCTCAGTGTCAGCCCAGTTTACGGAGCCCACAACAGCCTAACATTTTTAATTGACAGTTTCCAAAGGTGACGTCATCAAGTTACGCAAGGAGTATGAATCGTAGGCGTAGACTTGCCCCTGCTTATGCGCAATAATGAGCTGGCGGACTGTCAACTGTGGTTCTGGCTTTTGTAATATTACATTTGGCTGGATTTATTCTCATTTGCTGCGCTGCGGTTACTATATTGGCACACTTGATACGTGTTTATGTGCCTTTCTTAACTTCTAAATCTTTAAGAACGACTGGTTTTTTTTTTGGGTGGGAAATCATCAAATGGCTACTCCCGCTCTGGGTGGAGCAAGAGGGCGTGTAAGACTTTTACTGACTAAAACCCGCCCGTGTTCTCTCAGTTGCCCTTGTGCCAGGGGCGACGGTATCTGTTTCGAACAACCCGCACCTCTGGCAGGCATCGGCCCTTGCGGACCCCTCGGTCACCCTGCGACGGGTCAGCACAGTGGCCCCGCCGCCGACCACTTTTCGGCCGCAGGGGATAGGGAGAGCGGCCAACGCTATACCGACACTCTTCCCCTGCGGCCCCACCGCGTCCGCAACCAAACGGTGGCGGCCCCGTCCAGGCCACGGAAGGGAAGAGCGCTACTCAAAAGTGCCGGCACTCCTCCTCCGTCGCAGCCTGTAAACCTCAGCCGCGATGCCTCCCATTCGACATCGCGGCCCACCTCAGTTGCGGACGCGGTGCACCTCACCGCAACCTACTTTTTTTGGCGGCTACGTCGTCGGGTTTGAGGCAAAAGCCCTGACGAGCGGCCCCCACCTTGGGGTTCCTCTTCGCTTCACCGCGGCTGGGAGACCACGGCTACTGAGCCCCCCAGCAACGATTATACGGGAAACCATTCGGGGCGGAAGAACTACTGGTTAAAGAATCTTCCTGTCCGAAATATATTCCATTCGATCCGATGTACAACATTCTGTCCTACAATTTATCTTTTTATTTTAGAATGATGATTGCCAAGCTGTAACCTTACCCTCACTTGATAGGCATAGTTCCACATCCTTTATAAGCATACTTCTTTTATCAAGCCAGGTTATCAAAGTCTTCTACGAAGTTGCTATGGCACCTGAGCCACTGGCAAGTAATGTTCCCTTGTTCCCACCTCTAGGTCCTCATTGTGATTGTCTATCTTCGTCTTCAAAGCCAGTCATTGATAATCTCCTTTCACCTTTCTTACGTAATTATCACTGTTCAGCGTTCAAAAAGGTTACAATGACAATAAACCATGATTTATTAGAACAACCAGAACACTTTATTTGATACTCCTGTTGTGAGTCAGTGTATGAATAAGCTACCTGTAGAGCGCGACTTCGACATAATATGACATAGAGACATACAAGATTTAGATACCTACATAAATGCATAGTAAAGTTGCTGCAAGTAGCAGTGGCAGCATCAGATGCGGGAAAAAATATGAGACTAGAAGTTAGGTGACTATCCTTTCGTTTATTAAATTCGTTACATTGATTTTGTTTCCGTTAAATTAATTGATTCGGTTGAGTGGTGATATAAAAAAACACAAACGCGCTAGAAATATCTATCTAACAATTTCGATTATAGCGATTTCCTCAAGACACCTGGCTTGAGGGAATCGCTTTGAGTTTTTGAAGGTCTAACAAGCGAGCGCTCTAGCTCCCCATTCATACGCTCAGAACTAGCTCAAACGCCTTTCACCAGTTCCTCGATCACAACACAGCCGTAGATCACTCGCCCATACTCATGACTGGAGCTAACTTCTGACTAATCATATGGTTGTGTTTACACCACCAGCTTTTTTCTATAACAAGGTACAGTACGCTTTTTCCTTTTTAGCCGTCTGCGCCAGAAGGAGGGTTCTGTTTTGCGAGTGTGTATGTATGTATATTTCTTTGGAACGCTCTGTAGCCTAAACGGCTTGATCGATTTCAGCTTGAGAGGTGTCGTTAGATTCGTCTTAATTGTGAGAATGACACTGGGTATATCAAAATCGAAAAAAAAACATGGCCGATTTTTGGCACAATAAAGTGTCTTAAAAAAAAAAAAAAATCTCGAACCCTATTAAGTGGGGTATCAAAATAAAGGGTCTCAATAAATAGGTCTCATTAACGTCAACAATAATTATATCGCCGGGTTAAAGGCAAAACCAATTATTTTGTCCAAAAAAGTCAATATAAAATTTTCCATAAGCGCGTTTGCAAAGGGGTTTATAATTTATTTTTATTATTTGCAGTAATTAAGTTATTTTTTTGTTTAGTATTTATAACTGTCTAAAACTTTGATTATTATATAACACGCTCTTATATTTGCGACTGACATAATTTTATCACTAAGGACATAATTTTAATAGCAAACTTTCCAAATGCGATTACGATAAATTTTATATTGACTTTTTGGACTAAATAATTGATTTTGCCTCTAACCCGGCGATATTACTAACTAAAAACTGAGAAAAAATAATAATTTACAAAATCAAAAAACCCGACTGCCTAAAAAGTCGGAGGCAATAAAGGTCTTTATTGTTAAATTTAAGATGATGCCTTCTACTGCATGACATTGCTTATAGTATTTAGTCTAATAGTGGTCCTTTTAAAAACAGTTTCTTGTTTCCATCTTTTTAAATTATGGTTCACTTTTTAGGCAGTCGGGTTTTTTGATTTTGTAAATTATACCTAAGACTCTTTTGGTAAACAAACACGGGTTGAAAATAACGACTTTTTGCATCATTCATTAATTAGTCATTACTATTTAGGAGAGAACTTCATGATCTGTAAATAATCTATTATGCTAAAACTATGAATGATATCAAAAACTGTTTGTTTTTTTTTTATTAATTAGGTTTTTGTTTTCCTTCCATACTTCTCTATTAGGGACTACTCACACTTATTCAACTCTGTTCAGGTTTTGTCCATAGTAAACAACGATTTAGTATGAGATGCGGATGTGTATTTTGTATACAAAATCGTTGTTTTCTGTAGACCAGAGCTGAACAAGTGTGAATAGTCCCTAAGTCGTCATCTCCTTTCTAGACAAATCATCTTCCACACATTAAAATTTGTTTACCAAATATGACTAATAAAATGAACACACTATAACTGATTCACTTGTTACACTTTATCTTTCACATACGCGGCTACACCAGTTTGTTACGCCATTTTAATATTACAAAGGTTATGTAAGTATGGAAGTTCAAGTTGAGATTTCTATGCAGCCGGTCACTATGCCAGCTTGTGATTTTTTTTACAACCAATAAAACGTACGTTACTAACCCAAGGTTTTTGCATTGTGTAATACAATAATTGTTCCTATTCTTGCGTTATGTTTACGTTGCAACATCGTGTGCAAAGTAGTGTTCATTATTGTTTATTATTAAATTAGGTCTTGGTTTATCAAGGTCAAATAGCTCGTGAATGCATCGAGTTGTTCTTAGGAAAGAATTACAACCACCTTTCTCTAAATTAAATAATAATTTAGAGAAAGGTGGTTGTAGGTAATTATTTCCTAACTTAATACAACTGTATTAGTATTGAGTCGCTCAAAGTGGGCAAGGAAGCTGCAGCATACATACACGCATACAAACCCGCCTTCTGTCCATGATGGTAGGCAGTAACTACGGA
The DNA here is from genome assembly GCA_949987655.1 of Polymixis flavicincta. Taxonomy (NCBI): domain Eukaryota; kingdom Metazoa; phylum Arthropoda; class Insecta; order Lepidoptera; family Noctuidae; genus Polymixis; species Polymixis flavicincta. The sequence continues at coordinate 19,304,333 of OX465172.1, read as the reverse complement.
ACGCCACCAGCTAAGATCCTCGTTTTGCTTTGTTTACTTTCTTAAATCTGTTTATACTCACACGCCTGTTGAGTCCTACGCACTGACTTTTATTGTACAGACGCCAGCACATCAAGCCACCCCAAACTCTCAAATTTTGCCAGTTGAACATGAACCTTATGCTCATGAAATAAAGATGAAAATCTATCAAATTAATTTGATAGATTGGAGTAGCTAGATGTGCTGGCGTCTGTACAAAGCGCTTAAAGAGCATCGCTAGGTACTTCAATAAAATTAAAGTACCTAGCTACCTACCGACCTATTTATTTGATTTTGTTGTAGATCTTCATTCTTAGCGACATGAACTAAGTATGAGGACATGAGGTATCTAGTAGCGAGTATCACCCGATCGACGAGGCAATTTTAATAGTAATCAACTCTACGTTCTATTCTTCGAAACTAGTACCTAACTATATTCTGAAAAGCAAACAACTAAAAACGAACTCCTATTTAAAAAAAACCGGTCAAGTGCGAGTTGGACTCGCGCACCGAGGGTTCCGTACAAACCTGTGGGTATATAAGTAAAAGTTCAAAATTGTCAAAAATATTTTTTTTTATATGACGAAACTAAAAATTTACGGTTTTCGTAATTTTTCCTATATCTGTACTATAAGACGTGACTTCGTACAAAATTTCAAGATTCTAAGTTCACGGGAAGTACCCTGTAGGTTTTGATTCCCGTGCGAGTTTCGAAAATTTGCGGAATTTTGCGACCTAAATGGCTGTATCTTTTGATTGCGTTGACTTAGAAGGTTGATTTTTCTACAGCTTCCAGGGACAGTAGAACTAAGTATCATATAGAAATTTCAGTTTGATACCTCCACGCGTTCCTGAGAAAAACGGTCTTGACAGACGGACGGACGGACGGACGGACGGACGGACGGACAACAAAGTGATCTTATAAGGGTTCCGTTTTTTCCTTTAGAGGTACGGAACCCTAAAAAACCCGGAGACTTCCAATTTAAAAGCGAACCTAAAAACAAACATCCTTTCATACCGACTTCGCATGTCAAAAATGCAATATTTACCCCGATTCGTGGTTCCGAGAGTTATTCAAATATAGTTGAAAGCCAAGCTATCGTTCTAGCCTCCAAGCCAAGCTTCAGAGCGCCGATTTTGTGGCGTGATGCGTTGAATCTGACATTTTTTTCATTTCCATACAATTTTCATTTCGGGGCTCTTTCAAAAGTTCTCGTTTATCGGAACCTTGTTGGTTTTCAATCTAGGTATTGAATTTGGTTTATTTGAAATCTTCATAACTGCATCTTCATTAAAATAATCAATGAATTAATGGACCAATTAGGGAAAGACACCAATTAATGGTAAATGGATCACCTTCTATTATCGTAACTAAACGCGATACTCGGAAAAGAAATATCAAATGAATTAATGTGTATTCGATAGATGAATTTACCATGCCGATTATTATTGTTGAACTTTAATACCTATCTTAGAAATAACTTATCTATGTCATCATTTCTATTCATTGTTTAATAATATAATCTCTCATGTTATAATAATGTTGCATGCCTAATAAAAGGTAGATTGTTCAAGGATCACCCATATTTTAACTGTCATCTTATTTACTGTACCTGCAATGTATGCAAATAAATTTTTACTTTACTGAGTCGGCGGCATAAATGAGTATAATACTAATTTTAGTTAAAGTGGTGTATTCATAAACTATGATTAACGTTACGAGATGGTTAAAGGTCAAAAATGTATGGTTAATCAGTCGTTAATCATTACTTAACTTTAAGCAAGGTTTATAAAATAAGGGGGAAAATCTACACCCTGTTTAAATATGTAACGTCGAAGGACAATCTCGTAGAAGTACCAAACCGATATTTGAAAACTGCAGGACTTAAATCCTGCAGAATTATACAGGATACGTATTTATGCTCTATTTAAAAAAATCGTCGGTTACACAAAAAGAAAACAGCTATTTCAAAGAAAAGTGCAATACCTACGCGGCCAAAATGTATGGAACAGCAGATTTTTTTTTTGTAACTCCGATGAAAACTTTTTGAGCTGGGGGGTCTAGAACGATATACTGAATTCATGGTTACAGTTTGCGCACTGGATAAAAACTTATCCTGTATAGGTACTTTCCTGAATACCTATGTTCTAGGATAGGATATCCAAACCGAAAACTTGGCAAGCACCCGGCTGCTCCAAACTTCATCCACAATTCCACACACACTCATCAATTAATGCATGAACTCAATTTCATCCTGTCACATGACATTCTATCACAGTCCCGTCATCCGTAAAGCCGTGTGACATCCCAAAATAAGAACGATAGCTGATAAACCGGATCAACCGGATGTGATCCCGAGGCAAATAACTATAAATATCTTCCAATACTTAGAAATGAAGTGTTGAGGATTTATTATAGGTTCCCTGCCGTATCTAAAAACGTTCAACATCTAGTCGCAATCTCTTCTTCTGACCAATAATTTAGGAAAATATTTTTTTTGGTAGATGTAGTCTCCAGTTTAATGCAAACGCTCTTTATAATACGGGAACTGCCCCTCTGTTATATAACGTCCGTAATTACGTGACCAGTCGGATCAAGTAAATATTTTGCGAGCTACAGATAAATTTGACAGCTAACATGGAGTCATTTTCGCCGTAGGCGTGAAAGCGGTTGCCTTTACGGAAACAACGAAGTTGCCGTAATATGAATTTAATACTGTTGGTTTGTTTTATACAATAAAAGTTGGAAGTAGGAATGGTCTCAGTTTGTAGGTAGAAATATTTTGTTACATGTGTCATTTACAAAAATATTTTTTAATCTTGCAACTATTGTGGTAATATTTTCTTTACAGTTTTGCCGTAATAACACCGAACTACATTAAATTTTAGGATACAATTTTTTTGGAAATAATGTTCTGCATTTGAGAATTCCGGTTAAATGTTATGAAAGATATGCAACCATCAATCCTTAACAGAAGATTCTCACTTTGACTTACTAACTATAGAGCAATAAAGCTCAAAATCGTCTGAGCGCGGCTGAGGTATAATTTCGACATCGTAGTACCGTCATAAGTCTGTACTGTACACAATAATTAGCGTAATTACTTTAAGCGCTGTCATAGACACACGCACCTTAAGTAATTAATAAAATATATAGACAGAATGTGACCTTTAGCGTAAAAGTTTATTATTAAGCAGGGTTCAATCAAACTGCGATCATAGTCTGCATAAAATAGACTAAAATGTCATTTAGTACTTCGCATAAAATTCAAAAGGGTCGTCATTTACTCTTGTCGCAGAATCGTCTAGACTTTAAACAAATAAGACTATAAACCTTATTCGTTAATGAATCGATTTCAAGATACGTTTATTCGAGAGATAAATTGTTCTGCAGACAATTGTGTTCAAGTTTCAGATATCGTTCCCTCTTCTAAAGCACTCGAAAGAGCATTGGAACCCGAGTCTTCTTTTGTCTTCACGTAATGTGACCATCTTTGAACAATTCAAGAAATTCTTATTGCGTTGTAGGAGTCAAAGTAAGCTGGTATATTTACCCGTGCTTCTCAGTCTTCTGTTTTTCTTTATCATACTGCTTCCAGAGAAAAACTATAGAAAAGTGTATTTTATTTGGAATTATGTTTAAAAAAGTGAAAATGATTAACAGCTTAATCCAGCTACTATATGTATACCGTTGGCTTCTGCTAGACCACTGCCGCCAAGCAAACAAAACGAAGATTTTAAATTTGCCGTCGTTGCCAACAAAAAAAATAAAAATTGGAGTCAAACCCGAAAAATATTTACACATTTTTATGGCAAGCCCAAAAACAGAACGTCACTTTTGATCCACACAGAATTCCACGAACACGGATAACCGGATCACAGATCTTGTCCAAAACTATTCATTCCAAGAGAATATCAAAGCTGATAAACACGGGTCGATTCCGCGAATCGGAATTGAATTTAATGGTTTAAAATCCGTACGTACGGATTTAATGTTTAATTCTCTTTTCGGTTGCGGATGCGGTCGCAACGGACGTGTCATAGAAAACCGCGGTAATGCAATGCTTCGGTTGCTGGCGATGACGTTCGGTTTGAAATGCAATTTTAAATGAATGTTCCAAATGAAATGCTTACTGCGCGTGACTTTTCTCTTAAAATATCTATATTTTTTAAAGAAGATACTATTATTTTTATCTTATAATATTTTGACGTGCTTTTTCAAGCCTGAAATTACAAAGTTACGTAAATGTGAGCGAACAAAAACATTGTACACGGTATGTTATGATGACGTAATTTGCTTTTTTATTAACATTTTCCTAAACGCTACACAATACACGATTCCCTAATCCACTGTCAGTTACCTTCCGCAAAAATGTTGTTTACCCTTTTAGAATTAAAATATTGTTTAGTTGGTTGGACGGAGATGAGTTTTTTTTTTTACAGTGGGTTGTCTTAATTTAGATATAACTCAATTTTCTTTTGTGATATTAAAAAAATAAGCCGCTGAATAAGCAAATAAATTACGAAAGCTCGCTCTCACTAATATGAACGAAAAGGGATGATTCTCAAAAAAAAAACAGAAATTCATTGTAGCGTGAGATAATCTTAAAAAATGTACGAAGGCAGCTACTTTAGTACAAAAAAAGTCTTGAGGTACTTCAACTAAAAAAGATTTTTGAAGTTTGCTTTTTTGTCGTTACATTTTCTGATAGTAAAAACAAACACTTGAAATCAACAGTAGCTTGTATCCACTCTCAAGTACTAAGTAAGTACATACGCAACCTTTGTCGTTTTGCGCGGCAGTGCTTATATTTCTTACCAACTTGATACAAAACAGATGTTATAACTTTTAAGTCGCTTTTCTCAAGTGTTGGTGTTGCGTGGTGTAGTTTCGGTGGTGTCAAAGTAAATAACACATCTTATAGTTTGATACTCAAAACTGTATTTAATGATAATGTAACGTACCTATTTAGGTGATCTAATAGCTCATTCAGATTAAACAAAAACTTTGAACACTATGACCGCTCAATCAAAAATTCATAGTCCAAAGGCAACTTTCAGTTCATCTAATTACGTTGACAACACTATTCTCACCGGCAATCTGAATAATTTAACACAATTCCGGCGTGACGTAACGCAACGCTGTCAAACTCCTAACACAATAGTTCAGGATTTGTCACACGTAGGTACAATGTAAATTAACAGCCCAGAGTTTAAACTGCTAATGTAATTAATTATCATCCATAATTAAGACTCGCGTAGTGTGTGCGCACATTTGCATAAAACCTCCCGTTCGGCGTTCCCTCTGTCTTGTTGACTGAGTTTTGACGAATTTGCGTCGTCAATTTTCGTGACAATGTGGGATTTAAGGGTTTATTGACTGTTTCTCGTCGAGCTTGAATTGAAGGAGCTTGAAGGGAATTTTGATTGCGACGTCTTGATTGGTAATACAATCAGCAGTCAAATTTCCGTATTTTCAAAACGTTCAAAATCTAGTCGCAATCTTGTATCATAATCTGCCTAGCCTTTTCCCAAATATGTTGGGGTCGGCTTCCAGTCTAACCGGATGCAGCTGAATACCAGTATTTTACATGGAGCGACTGCCTATCTGACCTCCACAACCCAGTTACTGGGTAATACGATACCCCTTGGTAAGACTGGTTGTCAGAATTTCGGTCTTCTGACGACCCGTAACGACTGTCAAAGATCCACAAATGACAGCCGGGACCAACGGCTTAACGTGCTTCCCGAGGCACGGAGGGGTCTTGGTATGTAAAGATGGTCACCCATCCACGGACCAACCGCGGCAAGCGTAGCTTAACCTGATCGATCGACCCGTGCAGCTATTGTTACTTAGCCACAAGCTTAGCTTGGCTTGTATATCAATCTCAAAAACTTATGTTTTTTTCTCGATAACTATGGTACCTATTAAGTTGGTAGGCAGACTGAGACTTTTACGTAATTAGACTGCGACCGTTCTTAGCAACACGGGAATTAATTCCCACCTTCAAACATATATTTTTACGCTAGTATTTTGTTTTGTACAACCCCATTGGCAAAGGGGCTTTCAAAGCCCCTACCTGTTTCATCGAGTTATGTTCCTCCTGGGACCACTTAATATTGTTGTGGTGCTCTTTGAGGCCGCCCCTTCACTTTAGCAGGTAGTGTTGGCTAGTACAGTATTTTTATCTCAAGAAGCGACGCGCTCTTTTCTTGTGGTAACCAAGTATACAAACTGTGAATGTGTGCGTGAAGACGGGTAGCGTCGACACACACTTTAGACTTCGCTTTTTGCTCTTCTGCGCTCACACACACAGACACAGCGTGTTTGTACACCACGAGTAAAGCGCGCGTCGCTTTGTAAGATAAAAATACTATCGTAGACTTTCAGAATTTGAAAAAAATAAATGTTAAACAACTCTAAAAAACGAATTTAGTGATACTCTACTTGTCACATTATAATGTATTCATTCGTAAACTTTCATTTAAACACTAAGTACCTCATTTCGATTAAGTTAATTAAAGCAGCATTAACTAAACCATACATCTAATTAAATAACATTAATGTTTAAATTACGCGATTTTAACAACGATTTGTAGGTCAAAGGCTGAAATATTTTTTGTAAACTCGTTTCGTTTTAATTAAAGTTAACAAGCTCTAGGGAAATATATCGTGTGTTCATAAATTTTTTGCTAATGGCATGAATATGGTAAACATTAGGTTATTGTGACCTTCTAACGGTGTCCTTTTGAACTCAGTAATAGTACTACAATCAACTGTAGACTTAATATGAAATGTATTAAAAATAAATAAAATTAAAGTTTCTGTTTGTAATATCAAAATAACAGCTCTATTAATAATCACATACATGTATGTATTTAAGGTACTTTAACAAAATTCCATGAAAAAAAAAATCTGTCAGTTTCTTCCGGCCAATCTCCGAAACAGGTGGACCGATATTGACGGAACTTTCACTGGCAGGTACTTAGCTATAAGGAATAACATAGCTACCTTTTTGTCCCTGTAGCACGTTTCTGCGAAACCGCGGGCAGCAGCTAGTTAAAAAATATGAAACGTTAGTATATTTAGAGTATTTTTACTGAAGACACAAAACATCAATTTCTTTTATTATGGAACAAATACAATGAGTTATTTAGATTACTCGTACAATGTTCTTTTTTATTCTTTTTATTTTTACAATGCTGACATATTCTCGTCTTTTTTTGAAAGTATATTAGTGATTGTCATGGAAATCATGTCACTTTGTTTAAATACGAGTAGGTTCATTTTATTTATGTAGATTATTTTACATATTGTGAATGAGAGAACAAACGGCCTTACAGAATGTAGATTTGTAGACGATTTTCTATTCTATATTTTCTATCTTCTAAGTACCTGGTACTTATTGACAGGCCTGCACTGTCCTCCCATACCTATTATCACTGTAATTTGAAAACATTGTTAAAGCCTATTATTATTTTTTATTATTATTATTATAGAATTATTACAGAACAAGGTTTTTCTTTAGGTATGGTTTAAACCGTCGAGCCTGTTTTTTAAATAAGAACCTAACTAAAATCGAAATACAGCTCCTTTTACAAAACTGACAAGTTAGTCCAGTGCTAAATTGTCAGTTTTGGAAAAGGAGCTGTAATTATATTTCAGTTCTAAGTTCTTATTTCAAAAACAGGCTCGGTGGTTTAAACCATACCTAAAGAAAAACCTTGTTTTGTAATAAGGGGGAATGAGTTTTAAAAGAGTAACTGGGGAGTTTCACGCCGGCTCTTCTCCATAGGAAGCGACAATTTGGAACCGTGCACCTAGCTTCTGACGTTTCGTAAGTGCCCATGCAGGTTTATGTGAAATAAAAATATTTTGATTTGATTTGAGACATTTTTTAAAGTTGGCTATTAGTCCGTGGAGTAGAAAGCTATGTCAAAACATGACAATTTCAAGAACAGAAACAATCTCATCATAATCAGAACCAATTATTCCAGCTGCAACATAATAAACGTTCAATACAACACACCTACATAACAAATCGTAGCAATCTTTACGTAACAAAGGGGAAACGGATCCCTTAGCGTCTAAGAGATTTCATCCAATTATCACTGAGCGAACTCGGAATGACAAGCGCGCAACCGACTTGTTACTGTAACGTATATAACTCGAGGTTGTCGCTGTAGCGATGAAGTCTTTTAAGTTGCGCTGTGAGGTAGTCTGGGTAGTATATTTATTTGGATTAACTGTGTTGGTACTGATAATTATAAAGTAAAAAGTTTGTAGAAAAATAAATCATATAATATTATAATTTATGAAAGAATTTTGGATATTTGTTAGTCAATCACGCAAAAACGGCTGGATGGATTTATATAAAACTAGCTGTGCCCGCGACTTTGTCCGCTTGGAATAGTTGGAATTTCACAAAAAAGTTATTTTTCAGCTCTCAGAGATTATGATTTATCTCTATAGATATTAATAAAATAAATATAATTTCTAAAATAAAAGTAGCCTAACTTACTCCTTGTTACATCAGCCGTTTCAAAGATTTGGGAAAAAAAAAATGGTATATGTACCGTGTATACATACATCCATATGTATTAGTAAAAAGCGGTTATTTTAATATTACAAACAGACACTTAAATTTTATTTACTTATAATCTGTAAGTATAGATAACATATTTATGATACTTTTATCCCGGTAATACACACAGCTCCACGGAAAACTTATCCCCTATAAAGGCGACATGCCTTTGTAGGGGATGAGTTTTCTGTGGAGCTGTCTGTACCTCCACGCGGTTGAAGCCGCTGGCCAAAACAAGTAAATAATAATACACATTTTTTTGACCCGTAGCGTCTATTTGGTTTGGATACAAACGTCTAAGAAACTAGTGTAGTACTTACAACTACCACCACCATGAAAAGCTCATCTATACTTACATCTATATAAATAACAAGTCCTGACTGACTGACTGATTGACTGACTCATCAACGCCCAGCCCAAACCCTTGGACCTAGAAAGCTGAAATTTTGCACAGAGGTTCCCTTTATAATGTAGACAAGGAATAAGAAAGGATTTTTCGAAATTCAACCCCTAAGGGAGTTAAATACGGGTTGAAAGTTCCGCGCGGGCGAAGCCGCTGGCAAAAGCTAGTGTGTTATAAGGCAGCTAGCTGGTTATTTTCAAATTACAGAGACGTTGACATTCTTAAGAGATGATTAAAGTTTAGAGGTGTTTAAATTTAAACGTCAAAAATGTATCGTTAATCAGTCGCTAATCATTACTTAACTTTAAGCAGCGTTTATAAATAAGGGTGTTTTTTATTTCATTCAATTTGTTAGACCAATTATATTAATAGGCACAACTGTCAAAATAAATACTAATGTAATTCCGAGTAGGTACAGAGGCCAGCACATCAAGCTACCCCAATCTGTCAAATTTCTGTCATAGTTTTTCTACTTTATCACAAAGGAATAAGGTTTATGTTCAATTGGAAAAATTTGACAGTTTGGGATAGCTTGACCTGCTGGCGACTACATATATGTTATGCATTACACTGCGAGCTTTTGAAATCTAAGCAGATAGAGTTCTTAACATTGTTGGTTCAAAATATAGGTAAGTACATCCTATAAAAATACACCTTGAATTAACACGCAAACACATTAAAAATAATATGATCACTAAGATAGCACTGGCCACATTATACTAATCTGTCCAATACATATAATACTTTATTATCTCAAAACCAGCAACTTTATATTCAAAATTATAAAGCTTTTTAACCCAACACTTTTATCTGATGGGTCTGTTGGACCCCTTGCAATAGAGAAATAAAGGTCCCAACGGAGGGTTTATTGTACAGAAAAGCCTTTGTTTTGGAGGGTTACCGGTGGCCCAACGGTTCTGTTTGAATTTCGTCCCGAATTCGTATTGAACTAAAATAACATGGCTTCTGTTATGTTATGATTAAGGGTTTCTCAAGAGGGAATGTTCTCGGTTGTCTCCCGAATACCTATGGGTTTAAGCTGGAGTCCGAAAGGCATCGATATTGTCTTATTGTGCTAGCAGGTAACCGGGCTTGTAAAAGTAATCGTTTTTGTATCATCTATCCTCAGATTATAAAACAAAGGCAGATAGACCGCGCGGAAAATCAAGAGTGAAGCCAAAAAACCAAATACTAAAGCGTCGCATTGTATATAGTGCGAGGCTTTAGTAATTGTTTTTTTTTCTCTTGGATGTTCCGCGCGATCTATCTGCCTTTGTTTTATAATCTAAATCAAAATAAAAACAAATACTAAAGCGTCGCATTGTATGTTACATAAAATGCGACGCTTTAGTATTTGGTTTTTTGGCCTCGCTCTTGGTGTTCCGCGCGGTCTATCTGCCTTTGTTTTATAATCTAAATCAAAATAAAAACAAATACTAAAGCGTCGCATTGTATGTTACATAAAATGCGACGCTTTAGTATTTGGTTTTTTGGCCTCGCTCTTGGTGTTCCGCGCGGTCTATCTGCCTTTGTTTTATAATCTGAGCATCTATCCATGTCTTGTCGTTTTCTTCTTCCATTCTCCCGTCAGCCGTCACGCTATCATTAGCTCCCTCCTATTTCATATCATTTTTCAAATACATGTATCTTTTCTTTGGCCGGCCTCCCTCTCCATCCATCAACATTCATGCATCTATACATATACAGGGTGGGTAAAAAATACGTGGATCAAACGAAACAGGGCGATAGTTAAGGTTTTTTTTTGTTTTTTTGTTGTTTGCATCCTGTTTGTTTATGATGCATATAAGTATTTATTTTAAGTGAAATTGTTCACGAGCCGTGGATTTTGTGAATAAATAAATAAAAAACATCTCTGTGGCAGAGTTCTCACTTGAGTGTTTTTTGAAGAAAATCCAATTTTTTTAATAAATAGGCAGTAGAGTAAAATGAGTACCTATTTTAAAGCAAGAATGTTTAGTTGCTTCTAGGTAATGTATCATCACTACAAAAGTGCTTTTATGATAGTAGGTTTCATGATTTATGAGTATCGGCAATTTTTCAATATCTTTTAAGTCTCACGAAAAGTTATTTGTACTTAACTTAACTTTAGAATCTTGCTGTAAAAAATAGAGTACCAAAAATGTATATATTTTTTTACTGCAAATAACCACAACTATCGCCGTTTCGTTTGATCCACGATTTCGTACCCAACCTGTATAAAAATAAAAACAGACCTTGAGAAAAAATTGCCAGACTGAGAGATGACGTACGAATGCACCCGGAGAGACGGGCTTCACTCACTGGACGCCTTTTTTGTTTTTTGTTTTGGTAGGTAGGACATTGCCGTCGAAGTAGATCACGGCGAAGGTAGTGTAACGATCTGAAAAAGTATGCAGGGCCAACATAACCAAAGAACGCATAACACAGGGAGGTTTCATCATATACATATTTCCATACATTTTACTTCTCTGTGTTTTTGTGACGTGAGTGTGACGTCTCGCACAGTCTGCCCACAAGTTGATATTTTATATGTATATGTTTTATACGTGTAGTGTATATATTTGTGTTTTCTATGACTCATTTGTTTATTTCTTTGTTACAGGTAAGTACCTACTTGTAATCTGGATTGGACATGGATTTGGCCGTGGTATGACATTTGAATCTACTTTGCACTCTTGACTTAGGAAACAAAAACTATAATTATGTGGCGTTAACCACTTTTTTTGCATAAGTCGAAATATTAATAACTTTTCCGTATACTTTACAAATCTTTATAATAATTGTAGATACCTACCTGTACTAGAAAAAGCTTACAATGAACCACCATTTTGTATGTAGGTAATAAGGAAATAGGCTAATGTAGATATAATATTTCTACCTCACGAAGTGACGCGCGTTTTACTTGTGGTAACCAAGGGTTCCTACTAACACACAATGAATGTGTGCGTGAAGACGAATAGTGTCGGCACATAACACACATAATTCTGACTTCGCCAATGTATCGGACGGTACCGATTCTCAACACCTCCTGCGCTTACACACATATTCACAGCGTGTTTGTCTGTACCCTTGGTTACCACAACTGAAGCGCGCGTCGTTTTGTGGGATAAATACGGTACTAAAGTAACAAAAATTATAACACTATATAGGTAACCACTCGGTTTTCCATTATAATAAGTCTCATTTTAATTCCTCTGTGTACCGCATATTGAAATGGATAAATTATTTTCTCCATTGTGCCCTCCACAATGTTCGCTGTTGCGGATAAAATTAAAGGAAGATTATCGAATTGGATATTTTTTTTAATTTTTTGTAAGTGTTGGATAATTCGTTTATTACTTTATTTTAAAATCAATTTTCGTTCTTTATTTCACCGTATTTATTTAGTGAGTGACAGAGTAGACAGAGGTGCTGTCTGCGCAAACACTTGTGAACTATAACATCTCTCGCGTAGAAGGATAGTCGGAAATTCGTTCTAGAGGACTAGTTATAATTTAATCTATATTTTTACTAAAATAGCATGATGTTTGATCATGACCTTAGGATTGTCACACTGACTTAGAACCCAGTCTTTTTACTCTGCAAGCACTAACACACTGATTGAGAATGATGATCAATAATATTCCGTTATGTTTAAAGGAAGAGGCAAACAAAGTGGAAGAAAGATTTATGTTATACAAGTGCAAACATCCTCAAAAAAACATATTATTCCGAGGACCATAATTCTTAGCCAGTTTTTCTATGCATCTCACGTACTTTTCTTACAACTAAAACTTATGTTTATGGCCCAAAAGTTTCCTTACGAATGTTTTCAGACTCACAGATCCGTGTTCCATAGTATGCTAAAATAGATGTTATTCATAGAAGTTAGAAGACTGTTTTTTGCTTGCTAATTAATACGTGATCATTTTGTCAAACTGGTCCTTATAAAAGTGAAAAGTCTAAGAAATAAACCTATTCTTCTAGTTGTGTTGTCGAACATAAACTTGATCGGATGAATTTAAGTATGCCCATCTTTATATCATGTGTTTCCCCAAATATGAATAGAGTAATAACTCAGATTATAAAACAAAGGCAGATAGACCGCGCGGAACACCAAGAGTGAGGCCAAAAAAACAAATACTGATTCAAAACTCGAGTTAGTACGCCACGAAGCGTCGCATTGTTTCTATATAAATAAAAAGAAAAGTCCTGACTGACTGACTCATCAACGCCCAGCCCAAACCCTTGGACCTTGAAAGCTGAAATGTAAAACAGAGGTTTCCTTTATAATGTAGACAAGGAATAAGGAAGGATTTTTCGAAATTCAACCCCTAAGGTAGTTAAATAGGGGATGAAAGTTCCGCGCTGGCAAAGCCGCTGGCAAAAGCTAGTGTTACATACAATGCAAGGCTTTCGTATTTAGTTTTTTGGCCTCACTCTTGGTGTTCCGCGCGGTCTATCTGCCTTTGTTTTGTAATCTGAGAGTATTAATATGTTAACTTCCACTTGAATCAGAAAACTACATTAATATCAGCTTTTAAAAAGCTCTAATCCTACTAATATTATAAATGTGAAAGTTTGTATGTTTGGATGTTTGTTACTCAATCACGTAAAAACGGCCGAACGGATTTTAATGAAATTTGGCGCACAGATAGTTTATACCCTTCATTAGCATAAAGTATACTTTTTATCCCGTTAGTATGTTCCTGTGGGATAATTTTCGATCTGTACGCGGGCGAAGCCGTTGGAAAAAACTAGTACAGTATAACACATTCATCCTCATTGATAATGCATTAATTGCAGTATAATTTTCCATATATTTAATTTCCTTTTGACTTAGGTAGGTGCCTACATAACCTACCTCAACGACCCGGACCGTTGTATGAAAACTATTGAAACAGGTTTAAAATATTAATTAGAAAATTTGCGGTAGAGTAATATAGAGCTTGGAATGTGAATTACCGATATTTACTATAGTTACTGTTTACGTGCATGTTTTATAGGTACATGATTCACCATAGGTACAGTCAACCCCAAAAAGATGTAGGTACATACTTATACATCGACAAGAATTTTTTTTGTTTATAATTTGTTTTCCATAATACTGTATCAATTTGAAGCTAATCCGATGTGTATATGTATTGTGATCGATAAAATAAAATGGAACAATGATTTTGGTGGACATTTAAGGTTCAAATTTGGAACCTTCAAATTCAAATTTTCTTAAAAAACATTGCAATTTTGCAGGGTCGTATTCAAATATGATTCGTGACTGTAAAAAATATGTTTTCACAGACTTATAATCACTAAAATCATCAATTACCTCTTAAGTTCTTTAATTCCATTTAATGACATCTTCATGAAATAGTCATTCAACAATGGGATGGTCAATGTATAACATCTAACATGTACGGTATACACGTGAATTTACGTACTTACGTATGTCTTTGCCACATTAAATCAAGTCGTAGACAGGGACAACGTTACCGGTTGTTTTGCGGTCATTAACCCCGTCGCCCCCCGTATCCTAGGGGCATTTACCTCCCTTTTCGAAGGGCTTTTGTTATTAACATTAATTATAGAGAATTATCATTGACAATATGGAAAGAAAGAGAACAATTTTCCATGTTTCGTCATTGAAATAACCATAGCAGTTTATTTCTAGACATAGGTCGTTGCAACTGTGGACTATTGAGCTCGATCTTTGGTTGATCTAATTCCTCAGCTAGCAATGTATAAAATCTTACTAATATTATGAATTTGAAAGTTTGTATGTTCGCATGTTTAGATGTCTAGATATTTGATATTCAATCACGTAAAAACGGCCGAACGGATTTGATTGAAATTTGGCACATAGATCGTTTATAACTTAGATTAAAACATAGAATACTTTTAATCCAGGTTGTATTTATATGAAAATTTCCAGCGTCCACGCGGGCGAAGCCGCTGGCAAAAACTAGTCTTTAATAAATAGCGGAATTATTATAGTCCTTAGCTGCATCTCATAAGGATCTAAATGAAACGTATTTCTTGCTAGCCATTCACATTTACCAAAGATTTGTCAAGAAATTTATTTTGTTTTTTTTTATTTCAAAAATTCAAATTTGTTCATTTCTATCCCAAAAGACTTGTACTATTATGTACCTATTCTGTGCCAAAAGCCCGACCATGTATTCTATTCCGCTTTATGTTCATGCTGGGATAGAATGGGTTATTCAAGCTTAAATTTTAACAATTCCATTTGTCTCGTCCATAAAAAATCTGCACAAATCAACCGTTTGGGACCCCTTGCTCTTCATTAAGCCATCAGCCCCATTTTGTTCAAATGCCGATGCCATGACAAAAGACTAATTATCTCGGCTTAAATAATAGGCCGTCAGTTGATAATAAACAATTTAAAATTCGCCGACGCATTGAAAACGTCCGGGATAAAGACAATGTACTGCAGTAGAACAAGTAAGTTTTAAAAGTTAACAATGGTGAGGAATAATTTAAATATTTTAAAAATTACATGTGGTCTGTTTTGTTTTCTTGCTTGCCAGATGCTGTGGGCATTGTTGAAGTAACTGTCAGTCACTGAATTCTTATTTATTATTATGATTTAGGTGTACCAGAGAATTCCGCAAAGCCATAATCATATTTAAGTTCCAGATGAGTTACAGAGCTGTCCAAATTGCAGTACGTTCCTATTATCGCAGTTAGTTAGTGAAACGAAAACGTGAACACAAAAAAAAGCAAAAGCGAATGTTTCACAAGGCTTTGATATAGTCAAATCTCGTTATACACCCAGGTCCAGACTTGCATCGAAATAACCATTAATTCAAGGACGGAGCCAATTTAACTTGCTATATCGTCCCTATGGTACGGCACAAAGCCTGCCGCGGACAGCGCCCCCAGCGGGGGGGTAGGGTGGCTCAGGGGGCGAAGGGGCGGAAATGACGAGACTCCCGGCGCGTCGCCATGGTAACCGCCGTGTTTACCCCGCCATATCGATCGTTGCGTTTCCCTGTTTACATACCGGCGTTGCAACGGGGATTCGGATTCGATTTCTGGTTGAATAACGCAAATAAAACTTTATAGAACTTTCTGGAGTCGATAGCGTTTAAGGATTGTCTTCTGGAAACGAGCTTGTTTTCATTAGTTAGATTGGTAATTGGTATACAAGAACTTTAATACTAAATGGGGGAAGCTTTGTACCTCTTTGTGTTTTCTGTGTCTGTTCGTTGACTTTAGCATGATTCATCTAAACTCTATACAAAGGTTGCTGTATTGGAACCTCAACGAATCGTGTGTTTACACAAAATTATGGACAAAGAAATTATATGGCCTTCAGAGAGGCCTATGTCAGACCATGATGAACAAAGAAAAATCATTCTATCATAAAAACTATTCATGAAACTCCATGCTAGTATTTTAGCATTCGTTTAAATATAGATTAAGAAGATTGCTGAAGTCGTAATTATTCCTGTGCTACCAATTTATATTCAATGCGGGCTCGCGTGAACATCGTTTTTAATTTAAGTAATTGTTTTGTCAATCAAGTGAAATTTATGCGATTTCTTTGTTGCCTTTTCGGTTTTCCTTTGTTAGGGGATCACGCAATTTAAACAGGTTGGTGTAAAGGTGGGTAGGGACAGTCAAACACACGTCCATGTAAAGGTGGAAGCTACGCGGTAGCCCGCAAAATTCAAATTTTCTGACGTTTTTTTGCAACATCAGGTCAGTGCCGGATTGATGTATATTGATTAAAACATTAATCGCGACCGTAATACGTATGTATTTACATTTAATCAATACAACCCTCAAGTTCATTTAATTCCATTAAATTTAATTTTTATGAAATGGTCCTTTAATGGAATTAAATGAACTTTGAGGGATGTACCTATTGATTGATGATTTTTATGATTGTAACATGTAAAGCCATATTGCTATGCTTGGAGTTTTCCTGCGTGATCGAATCAGGAAAGAAGAGATCCGTAGGAGAACTAAGGTAACCGACATAGCCCGAAGAATTGCCAAACTAAGTGGCAGTGGGCAGGGCCCATAGCTTGCAGACCAGATGGCCGATGGGGCCGGAAGGTTCTGGAGTGGCGACAGCGTACCGGAAGACGTAAAGTTGGAAGGCCTCCCAAACCGATGACCTTGTGAGGGCCGCTGGATGCGGGAAGTACAGAACCGGTCGAAGTGGCGGAGGTTGGGGGAGGCCTATGTCCAGCAGTGGACGTCTTTCGGCTGAAATGATGATTATGAAAACCATATTTGTCACGATCACGAATCATGTTTTGTTCAACAAGTTCTTAAGGACCTACCTAACATTTTAACTTTGACAGCTTCTTTATTTTGGAGTAGTTAGACAGGTTTTAGTAGATACTACGTGTGGTTGATTGTACGTATAATTATACCTATAAGGTTTCTTGTGGTTGTGTTCCAAACAGTTGGGTAGCAAAAGAAAGTCGGAAAATTATATTTGTGTATTGTAATTTTACAGTTAACTTTTTTTTGGGGTATGATTTTGGTTGGGTCAAACACATGGTCAATTGGACTGTGGAAGAAGCTGTGGTTTTTAGTCAGCTAAAGCACTAAGATGTGGTCAAGGACAGGCGTTTTGAGGGACCGTGTTATGTAGTTTTGGCGTTCGAAAGTGCTGATTCTCAGCCTAATTTGATTGAATGACTTTTGATTTGATTTAAATCCCTAGTAATAATATAAATGCAAAAGTAACTTTGTCTGTCTGTCTGTCCCGCTTTCACGCCTAAACCGCTGAACGGATCGTCATGAAATTTGGCAGAGATATAGCCTGGAATATGGAGAAGGACATAGGCTACGTTTTTACGCGATAACCGACATCCAAGCGGGCGGAGCCGCTGGCAATAGCTAGTGTTATTATAATTTGATCAAGTTTTTCATAATAAAATGGTTTTTTGTATGAAAACTCTTGCCTGATCAGCAATGGATCAAACAGAAACGTATATTTATGTCTGCTAGAAGGTTCTAGAAAACCACTTTTCCTTAACAATACAGAGGAGTTGAACTCTTAAACGGAAACAGAGATTAAGCAAAATCTGTACAACAATGAACACAATACAATACTTACAATAATTAATCATAAACTCAACATGCACAATCGAATCGTTATCGATAAAACAATTATAAAATCGCACACAAACATCGATTGTCTGTCCGTCCATACTCGCGTTTAAATTCAATTGACAACCAACTCGAATAATTGATAAGGAATAAATTACTTTTTGATGTCCACATAACTCGATTCGTATTTACTTATTCGATTGCTTTTAATGCTCGATTTGAACCGAATTCTGTGTTTACAAATATAGCGAAATTTTCATAAAGATATAGACACTTTGTTCGTGATCAACAGTGTGTGGTTGCTGTTAACTACAGGTTGGCACCCATTAACGCCAAACTTTCTAGATTTTTATTAGTATTTTTTGGAGGTTTTAATAAAAAAAATGCTCTGCCATTATGACCGCGTTTATATACATATACTTACAAGGTTATTGGAAAAACAACAACAACCTCTTAAGAGGTCATTGTACTCATAATTATGAACAACTTTTACTAAGGGACCAAACGTGAAATCGCAAAAAAAATATCAGCTCACAATGTAGGGAACAGCTGATTTTTTTTTCGCGATTACAGGTTTTTGGGTTCGTCTAGGGTAATTTTCAACGTTCACGCGGGCGAAACCGCGGGCAACAGTTAGTATTAAATAATTCAAGATTCTATCTTAGTCTATGTTAATTCTATGGAGCAATCGTAACAAACAAAATAAGACGAAGACAATCTAGATTCTAGATCAAGTAGTCAACCTCGACACCTGCAAGCGACACCGCGTGATGCAATGTATCGTGTTACTGATACAGATCCGAGTGCGGTGTGTAACTCTAGGAGAAACGGAAGGACTGCTTGTGTGTCAGACATCAATGGTTGTTGGATGAAAGTAGGTAACTTTTGCCAGCGAGACGGAAAAGATACGGGAATATTTAACGAAAATTACTATCAGATAGGAAGAAAAGATTTGGGGCTTGAGGCTTAAGCTTCACGGGTCGGTTGATCAAGTTAAGCTACGATTGCCGCGGTTAGTCCGTAGATGGGTGAGCATCTTTACATATCAAGTCTTCTCCATGCCTCGGAAAGCACGTTAAGCTGTTAGCTGTTAGTCGTCAGAAGCACACCCAGCCTTACCAAAGGGTATCGTACTATCCAGTAACTGGGTTGTGGAGGTCAGATAGGCAGTCGCTCCATGTGAAATACCGGTATTCCTCTGCATCCGGTTAGACTGGAAGCCGACCGGATGTAGCTGAAGCCGCTCCGGTTAGACGCGAGGCAAATTGTGATAGATGGAAAATTGAAAGTGTCAAACCAAACGAAAATATGCCGCAAGATCTTGGTAGAAACATCAATTAAATTATAGTCTTAGATTATTATTATCAACAGTAGCGCCATGAGCATACTTTAAAATAGGTATGTACAACAATCTGCCATGAGTACTATCATCATCATTTCAGCCGAAAGACGTCCACTGCTGGACATAGGCCAAACTCCGCCACTTCGACCGATTCTGTGCTTCCCGCATCCAGCGGACTCCTGCGGCCCTCACAAGGTCATCGGTTAAGCTTGTGGGAGGCCTTCCAACTTTACGTCTTCCGGTATGCGGTCGCCACTCCAGAACCTTTCGGCCCCATCGGCCATCTGTTCTGCGAGCAATGTGCCCTGCCTACTGCCACATAAATTTGATAATTCTTCGGGCTATGTCGGTTACCTTCATTCATTCCTGATTCTATCACACATAAACACACACACACGAATATGTGGACTTATCGAGGTCCGATGACAATTCAATAATTTTTGAAATTTGTACCAAAATGAAATCATACTTTTGTAGTTATCAGAACTAAAAAATAGAATATAAAAGACATGAAATTATTTTCTGCTTTTTTTAATTTGGTTTTTAAAGCGTGTTTTTAGTTTTATCTATTATTCCATATTCTCTATTAGTCGTCACCTCGGTAATCAGCCCCTTTCTAACCATATCATCATTCACACAGTCCATCCATCGTTTCTTTGTCTCCCACTACTCTTATAGCCATTGACATTTATACTCAAAACTTTGTGGAACTAGTTTACAGGATAAGTTTTTAGTCAGTGCGCAAACTCTAACCATGAATTCAGCATATCATTATAGACCGCAGAAATTTTTCGCCAGTTATTTAAAAAAAATCTGCTGTTTCACCTACGCGGTCAAAATGTACGGAACAGCAGATTTTTTTTTTTTTGTATAGCCGCCAAAAAAATTCTGCGCTAGGGGGTCTAGAATGATATGCTGAATTCAAGGTTAAAGTTTGCGACCTGGATAAAAACTTTTCCTGTATATTAATACTAGTATCTCTTAATTTACAAAACAAAATGTTGAAACTTAACAACTTAACACGACACCTAACATTATTCAGTTAAGTAATAAATCTTCACATGCACAATCACAAGAACCTTCTATTCTAAATACATGTCTAAAACTTATTTAAGACCGACCTGATATCTCCAGCTTCCATCGTCAGTTAATCACCTTACTATATACCTTCTTACTCCATTAATACAAAAGCTAGGACGTTCCTATTACCGGCATTAAGAGCGTCGCATCAGTCAGAGTGTCTTAAAGATTGATCTTCAATGCACCCGGTACAGTCGACCACGCAATGAGGTCACTATACTGAGAAGCAATAGAATTAATTCTTGTGAATGACTCTTGAATTATGCATATTAGAAATATACATAATTTTTTCGTTTTGTGTTTTTCTACGCCTAAAAATGTTTTAATAATGTTCTTCGAAACGAAATACATAAAATAAATAATAATAGATTAATCTTTATTTCCGGTATTACAATTTTAGAATTAGTGCATACAGAGTTATTTATAACCCTCTGATACCCAAGCTAAGATTAAACTTGTGACAGGGCTCTCAAGTTAACACCAGCGGGCTTAGCATGACGCTTTGTATTTCTACGAAGAATAGACAGTGCTTTTTCAATACAAATTGACATTTCGTTCCTACATTTTTGTTATCGCACCGTAGATATCCTTCTACAATCTGTCATTTAGTCTTTCGTTTCTAACGATATTTGTCTAGGTCCTTTTAAATGTAGACTATTTCAGAAGAATATTTCTTCCCAAACTGTCAAAATCACACTGACAACAAAACTTTATACTCGACGGCCACATAGTATTTACGATTATCTACAAAATCATGATTCGTTTAGAACGCATAACTGTGATGATGAATAGAAAAACATAGCTATCTTCTCTTATTGTACATCATTTAGTTAATAGTCATGTCTATTCTTCCGTCGACAAATCGGTGCTCGTGCTAAGCCTGCAGTTAGACAAGCAAAAATTTCGGAACATCACAGTGTAGGTACAATAGAAAAATTAAAGAAAATAAAGATTTTATACTGAAACAAACTAATTAAAGAGAGAACCATTTGTATAATGTGTGTTGTGCGTGTGTTTGAGGGTGTGAGTGTGTTTGTATAAGGGTGTGTGAGTGTGTGTTTTGTGCGTGTGTTACATGACTATTCTATTCTGAAAAACAGTAGATTCGATCAAGAGATTTATAACCTAGTAGTTCACAAATTTTTGGAAAATGTCATATTTAACAATGGAATTTGATACTATAAGTAGTAGTATTCACACCCAGTTAAAGACAATACTCAAAAGATTAACTACACCTGGTAATCTCATTGCCCGATTCTAACTACTAATACTATTGTTAACCTCTACTTAACTGTAGATTAGTGCAAGGATTACTGTAAGTTGTTTAACGATATCGGAATTTAACCTTACGATCTATCTACTAAGCAACCGTATTGTGCAGATACAAGAATTTATCAGGCTGTCTTTGACTCTCAAAGGAGAAATTTAAATCTTTAGCCTATTATCATGCCAAATCATGGCTATTGTACAAATTCTTAATATTTCTGGCAAATACAACATCGAAAGAGCAAACGATGAAGGAAAACATTGTGAAGAAACCGGCATCACTGGGCCCGCGTGGTGGACTATGGCCCGCTTGCTCTCACAGAGAGAAGGCCTGTGTCCCAGCAGTGGGAACATTTATGGGCTGATTCTGCAATAACATTACTTTAAAACCATCACATTTCCCTCCTATTCATACTTGATTTCCTGCCAGACTAAAGAATTACAATTTACCACACAATTTTTCACCAACGAAATATTCGGTAGACATAAATTTCCGCCGCTAACTGTACCAGCCGTTCCGTCTCAGACTCTATTTCCTTCTAACATTGGAAAATCTTCGAATTTCCCTCCCAAAGATACCTAGGTAGGTTAGACCGAAAACTAGAAATGGTTCGGTTGGTGTCTGGAACGTTTCTAGACGAAGACAAGCAGACAGGCTTCTTTGTATAATGTTAGATGCCTTTCAGTTTTTGGTATAGGTTTCGGGTGCCTCAATTTATATTGGTGCGAATGTATGTCTGTAGCTTTACCTAACAACTTTACTGATATATTGCATCGGTATACTGTTGCGTTGCAATTTTCCAATTCAACCTGCTTACTTATAAACTTTGCATAAATTAAAGTGACGTTTTAAAGTCAAAAATATATGGTTTAACTAGCTTTTGCCAGCAGCTCCGCCCGCGTGGATGTCGGTTATCGTATAAAAAGTAGCCTATGTCCTTATCCATATTCCAGGCTGTATCTCTGCCAAATTTCATGACGATCGGTTCAGCGTTTTAGGCGTGAAAGCGTGACAGACAGACAGACAGAGTTACTTTCGCATTTATAATATTAGTAGGGAAGTAGGGATAGACGCTAATCGTTACTTAACTTTAAGTAACGATTATAAATCAGAGGGTAAATGTCAAGCAAAACATATTTGGGATTTACAAGGAAAATTGTCAGAAGTGGCTCGGATTTTGATAATACGAAGTATTTTAAATAATAATAAAATGTTTTATTGACATGAGTGACAATAAATTGAAGCCCTGACTGCTGAGCTACGTGGTATCTGTGTTACAGGAGTCGGTGTCTTCACCCGTTTGTGGAACATTAATAATTTATGCAAAAATAAATAAAAAATAACATTAATAGAATTTAGTGCATGCTTGCTCTTGTGTGGTATGGTGTTTTGTGTGTATGGGTGAGTATATTGTATTTCGTGTGCGCTTGTGTATTTTGAGTTGAAGTACTGTGATTGGTGGTTGCACTTTGTGTTGTATCAGATACTAGTATATAATCACTACGATTCGTTCACCCTCTGTAACATGTATTTAGAATAGGACACCCCTGCGCAACCTCTTAGGTCATTATCCATATGATACTAAAATGGCTGATATTTAAAACGAACAAGATCAACCCTAGTATCATGTCCCTAATCCCCATCTTTGACCCTCAAAGGGTTGAGCAGAAATGTGGGTAGGAAGGTATTGTACATAGTCCGGCATCAGACGTTAAATGCAAAATTTTGCTAGCCAATCAAAACCGACCTCTGCATCGAGACTGCATTGTTTTGTGATCCGTTTTGACTTTGAGTCATACTGTATCTACTTCAAATAATTCGAAAATAAATAAATTATGAGCTAAAACTACGTGAACATACAACCGGTAGTTTACTAAATAAACGGGCAATTTTATATACCCTATGAATCAGCAAATTCAAGCAAAAAATCAGCCAATAAATCTTTTGCCTACAGATTAAAATAAATATCTATCAATCATGATTATAATAACTAATGCACTACAGATTTATGGAACCAGAAACTGCATGCAAATGTCAAACCATATCCTTTTGGAGGCAAAAAACTTAGCTTGCCTCCTCGAACTTGACACCGACTCGACCCTCTCAGGGTTGCCACACGATAGGAATTTAACTTGTCTTGCCAAACTGCACACACTTCGCTACCAACAAAATGTGTTGCTCAACAACCTTAAAAGCACAACCCTTTTTTACCGAACTCATAAAATTTAAATCTGTTTTGGTTCTGGCATTCTTTTATCGCGTGATCGGTCCATATCCTTTATTAATAACACATTTAAAATCTAGACGTTTTATTTCATTTTAGCCTTCCCCCAATTACGTTCGTTTTTTGCCAACCCTGAGACTGGCAAGCGCTTATTCATTGGATCAACATTTTGTGTATAAATTTATATAGCATGTATGAATCATATGACTTGAAAAAAAGACTGTTGGAGTCATCTGGCCAGGTCATTTACCCAGTCGTTGACCTTGCAGTGGGGGCAATATCACCCCCCGGAGGTAGGAGCGGCCTGGAAGTTTCTTTCTAGAATTTAGTACCTATGTCGGACTTAGGTACTTAATCTTTCTCGGCAACTTATAGTGGCTTGCACTCGACTGAAGTGCGGTGCCAAGGAGTGTCAGATGCTTCGGACTTAGTTATGGTTTTGCCTACAACTGGGGATCTTTTGGAACAAATTAATCAAAGAGTCGTCCGGTGATCTGGTATAATATAATTATGTACACATACTCGTACATCACCGAGGTGTTAGGTCGCCAAACGCAATAGAAACGTGATAGTTCGCCAATCGTCATTTATCGGGCTGCAATCACCAAAGTTTCGCAACACAAACAAGATAATATGACATTAGTTTGAAATAGTTTCTTACATTACCACTTGCGACAACATACGAGTACCTACATATTTCACCTTACGGAATTAAGATGCCAATTCCTGATTGGTCGGTTGGGTAATCAGTGTCTGGCTACACAGTCTACATACATGGCGACTTTTTGCATCGACAGTCGCGTACGACCGCAGCTGCATCGCTGCACAAGGTCAATTGACAGAGTGGCTGCCCTATTGTATTTGTATCAATGGCAACGCTCTGCAATCGCAATATGATCCGTCGCGTTTTTTATCGATTCAGTAGCGCGACTGTATCGGTGGTTTGTCGCGATTATATCGATGCTACTGGGCCCAGTTATATGTATAGGCATAGTAATATAATAAAACTGAAGAGTTTGTTTTGTTTTTTTGTTTGATTTGAACGCGCTAATCTCTGAAACGAACAGTCAGCTTTAATTTTTTTTTTTTTTTTGATAGCCTAATCATTCAGGAAGGTTTATATATAGGCTATTCTACGTCACGCTAGCGCCCTTAGTAGCCAGGGAAAAGTTCAGAAAGAACGCAATGCCTAAACATACCGCGCGGGCGATGCGATGCGACGCCGACGCGGTGGGTTGGGAGAACACGGAATTTCGCGCTGTCGAAGTCAAGAGCAGAGGCTTGTCAGAGTATAATAGTATAACATACAGTCACAATCATGTCAAATCACATGCTATAGGTATTTCCCGATAGAATAGACTGACAGAGACTTGTAAGTAGTAGGTGCCAAGTCAAATTCCTATGACGGGGACTCAGGGGTATATTGCCATTTTTCTGGCACAGACTAGGTAAGTAGTACAACTCACGTCAAATCTTCCACAGTAAATTATGTTTTCGGTAACTTGAGCCATTAACATCAACTCAATAATATGTTTCGTCTGGCGAAGTAAAGTAGGTATTGCTACAATACGTATTTCTGTTACCAGGCCAATTCGTAGCGTTCCGGTGTGAAGGGAGCCGGGGAAATTAAACGCACACGAGGCATTTCAACTTTGTCTTCAAGGTTGACAAGGCATCAACCCCTTGGTGTCGCAGGTCTAAAGGGGTCCGCATTTTTGTAGAAAAATACAATAGTAGCAATTGCTTATCAGGTGCAACGATGTCCAATAACTATTATAAAGAGGAGTTAAACGGTTGTTATATACCTACCTATTATTGCGAATTTGCGGCCAAATCTTACAAAATTCGCCGCCATGTTGTGTAGGCCTTTACTTGCAAAACCACTGATCGCCTACTTGATTGACCTTTCCCAATCAACAATACATAAATACGCGTCTGTCATCGGAGGTCAGTCACCGGTCTGTTGACCCTTCCATACACTTACTAGCATCCGGCCTGCCTCAACATACTATGAATGCGTTAATTTTATATGCCACGAACGATACTTGCATATGTAGCCAACATTGTTGGCAATTTGTTCACCGTTAACAGAGTACAACTTTAAAAACATATCGATAAAGTTCTTTTTCAAATGACAGTTTAAAGTCTCATATGTACTTTTAAAAGTATCTAATTAAAAGTACTGCATTGTTACTTGTAGTTTTTTTAAAGGACTTATATACGAGATTCCTTGGCCTATCTGGGAGTTAAATAAGAAGTATAATCTGTCAGCTGTCATCTGGTTAGTCGTAAAAGATGGAGGGACGTCTCGTTAAATGTATTTATTTATGTTGAAGAGATAATAAGTAAAGGGGAGATGTTTGACTTAAAACAGAAGTTAAATAAATATACAAGCTATAATACTTTATGTGACTACTTCATAACTTTACGAAGTACCTAATAAACTTTACTCTATCTGGCCTTCAAAAAGTCTCTAGTGACGTAATATTTTCAGAACATCATTATCTGTCAAGCCTTAGTATAAGTATCCGGATGCAGCGAAGTATCAGTATTTTACTTTTTTGTACTACCAAGGGGTATCCAGGATAGATTTTGTAGACTCCTTCGTGTCTCGGGAAGGAAAGTTGGGCCCCGGTTGTAATTCGTGGATCTTTGACATTTGTTACGGGTCATCAGAAGCCCGAAAGTATCTCAACCTGTCATACTTACCAAGGGGTATTGTACCTATACATAGGTACAGGATAAATTTTTAACCAGTGCGCAAACTGTAACCATGAATTCAAGCATATCATTCTAGACCTCCCAGCGCAGAACTTTTTCGTCGGTTATGAAAAAAAAAATAATCAGCTGTTTCATAGAAAAGTGCAATAGGGACCTACGCGGCCAAAATGTATGGAACAGCTGATTTTTGTTTTTTTATTACCGACGAAAAAATTCCGCGCTGGGGGTTCTAGAATGAAATGCTGAATTCATGGTTACAGTTTGCGCACTGGTTAAAAATTTATCCTGTACCTATGTATAGGTACAATACCCCTTGGTAAGTATGACAGGTTGAGATACTTTCGGGCTTCTGATGACCCGTAACAAATGTCAAAGATCCACGAATTACAACCGGGGCCCAACTTTCCTTCCCGAGACACGAAGGGGTCTTGGTATGTAAAGATGGTCACCCATCCAATGGCCAACCTCTGCAAGCGAAGCTTAACCTGGTCGTTAAAAGTACTTATAAGAAAGTTTTCCTTACATAGTAACTGTAAACCTCTGCTATTATAGCATCCAAACTGTCAGAGAAGTTCAGAGAACCCCAAGAAAAAGGTTTTCCTAACACTTGAGTCACAATACAAAAGTACTGGACCTAATAATCTAAACATTTATTTCCCTGTCATTATGAAATCACAAGGGTTTTCCTTCAAATCCGTTCTCAACACAGTGAGTCAAGCTTCCGGAAAATGGGGTGAGTCGAAACGTCATAATGATGCGACGACATAAAAACTTCTTCTCAAGCATAATTACGAGTGTCATGTTCGCGGGAAACGAAAGAAAACAACTTTTATACAAGTCTGCTTCTGCGAGTTCTTCACATTTCTTTTAAATATGCAGCAAGAAGTAATCTTAACATCATAATCAGCCTGTAACGTTCCCACTGCTGGGACACAGGCGTCCTCTCTGTGAGAGGGAGTGGTCCGTAATCCACGCGGGCCCAGTGCGGGTTGGTAGATGTCACATATCTTCGAATTTTTGGTTCTAGGACATGTCTGTTTCTTCACGATGTTTTCCTTCACCGTTTTGAGAACAATGGTGATGCAATTATTTACTCAAAGGAAAGTGCCTGTCTGGGTTACCACTGCTCTCCAAAGATATAGGTATAGCAAGATTAAATAAGTACTAAGGAAAATAGCAGAATTGATAAGAAAGCCTAAAAGATAAGATATTATTCCAGCATCCTTAGCTTTAATGGAAAAGGTTTCCCAGTTAAAGCCGTTAGAACAATAACAATAACATTACCAACAACGTAACAAAAACCGATAAAATTAAATTCTACTGCTCTCGCTATAATTATTTGTAAACTTACATGCCTACCTAATTTCACAGCGCAGCCGTTGCCAAAATTATAAACAAAAAGTTCGTTAATCTATAAAACATCAATTCATGTGCTGAGTGAAAAAAATAATCAATATTATTAACGTTGCACCCCTACGAATTACACGCACACAAGGATAGGAACGCGTGCCTTGCACACATGCTCACTGTGTGTGTACACATAGGGACGGCAGCTGCAAAACTTGAATCCAACTGCCTGCGAATGTCAAAGTTTTATTATTAACTAGGACGGCGCCTCGGCGTAGCTTGTCGTGAATTAATTATTCGTTATTAAGCTTTTGTTACGAATTTGTTAACTTGATGAGTGTTGTGTGTGAAATTAGTATTGTTACCTTTTTGAGACTTGAAGGGATGAACTGGTATTTAGATGTAGGTACAGACATGTTTAATTTATGAGGCAGATGTGGAGGACATTACAGCATCCTATAAAATGAATGTTAGAAGAAAAATATGCAAAGTTGTTACTTAAAATAGCAAATTAATCAATCGATCTGAACTAGATCATTAAAACCAGCCAGATTACTATTTCATCATAATAATATGCAAAATGTCTAAATCTTCTAGAAAAAAAACTTTCCTACCTATTACGTCATAAATTAGTCTCACGAATGATTAACGAATAACCTTACACAACTTTAGGTAACTTAAAACATCCATGTCCTTATTGACAAACCACATGGCCTTTTAAATTTTGGATACCTATCAATTAGTTCCAAAAAAGTGTGAAAACGTTAAAAAATAACGATAAATCTTTAATTGCCACGTGAAAAATGGAAACATGCTTATAAATTGTTTACGCGGGAACGAGTTATCTTTTTTTTCTAATAAAATAATTTTAATATCTACCATGTAATAAAGACGAGTACAATGAACGGAGCCAGATCGCCTTGAGAAGTTGTTGAAAATAATTCGCAATACAAACAAAAAAAGAATGGTATTTTAGATATTAAATTGTTCGAATGATATCTGTTTTTAAAGATTCTTGTCTTTTTATAACAAATATAAAGTAATATCCGAAATTAAAATACATTTTATTGAGTAGGATGGTTTTTTTTTTCTAAAATCCCTTAAAAGAAATAAAAATCACAAAAGTCTTTATTATTAGAATTAATAACCGAAAATAAATGCACTGGCAACTTTGAGAACTGCCTTTGTCGACCGATAATATTTAGGGTTCTTTTTTGTTGTAATGATCTCGTCCGTAACGTATGGGTGCCTTTGGCTGCAGCACAACTTTTTTTTCGAAAACTTGACCCCCACGTTCAGTTATGATTCGGCAGTCGACGCGAGCGGTTGTGTCTCCGCTAACGGTTGAATTCTAGTCATTGTGTCCAAAAGTATTTTAGTTTAGTGTTCCTGAACGTGAGTTTGCGTTCTTAGTTTTAAATTTTAGCTGTTGTGTGTTTCTAAATTAATTATTTAAATAATAGTTTATCTGAAGAAGACTGACTTTAATGAACGGATTTGGATTACTTTGGTGAGTTTTGAAAACTTTTTTTTTACTTTTGGTAGTCCTACTTCGTGGAATTGTACAGAGGACATGTTGTTTTTGTATCAGGTTCTTTGTCTTGTCTAAAAAAAAACTCTCGGATATTTTTTGTTTTTTGCCGTGCCTACCTTATTTTAAAGATAGCAGTTTACAAGTTAAAATACTATAAAAACTACATTATTTATGTAGGAAACCATCAATAAAACATAACGAGTACATTACATAATAACACCTGCTTTCCGAACACATGTTGTATTTACTGGCAACTTTAAACACGCCTTAACTCGTTACGCATAACATTAATATATAAAAAAGATATATAACCGGCACCAAGGACGATGACGTCATCAAAGTTTCAATTGGTGGTCTCCAATAAACGTCACGGAACTCAAACGGCGCGACGTTTTTATAACCCGCATAAATTGAAAAGATATATTGCCCAATCAACTAGTTTATCTTTCGTGACCAACTTGATTTAATCGTATTATATTGTCTTGGTGTTTTAAACAAGTGCTGTTTGCTTTAAGTTCAAACAGATAAGTAACAAGTTTCTAGTAGAAATTGTGTTAAATGTAAGGGCTTAAGTGAAGCAGGAAGCGATTAAAATATCTGTTTATTGAATTTAATGCTGCCATTTTGCCTAGCATTACCTTTGAATAAGTTTACTCTACTTATACAACAACGATTGTTACTATTTATTAAAGCACAATTGTAAAAAAAGTTAACAAAACGATAAGGTTTTAGTAAAAAAGCTTCCATAAAATACAGGTTCAATCCAATCCAAAAAACCTATTTTTATTTCTACGAATTTCTGCCAGAAACCGTCTTAGATCTAAGTACAAAAGGAAGTTCATATTTCTGGAAATCTGGTTATTTGGTTTGGCAAAGTCCCTGCCACAATAGTTCAAACAGCACCCCTGAAAATACAATTCCATTCAGAAATACAAGTCCCTCGAAACATGTTTGGCTGTTAACCTCGCGGTAAAAGCACCCTAAAATATTACAAAACACAAAATCATCTAGTAGTCTGAATTTACGTCCAAATTACGTTCAGAAATCCAAAAGTCTCTCACAAACTTATTCCACTGATATCGACTCTCATAACGAAGTGTGTGTGTGCCCCGATATTTACTTATCCATATTTTTTTGGAAATACAGACCTAACAACGTGTGTGCCACAAATCCTCAAAAACCAGTAGGTAAAATACAGGACAATTCAGAAATACAAACTCCTCGAAACATGTTTTGCTGTTAACTGCACGGTGAAATCGTGCAAACTAATCCATTTTCCGTCCAAATAACGTTCCAGAAATCTAAAAGTCTCTCAACCGACTTGTTTCGCGGATATCCGAGTCTCATAACGAACTGTGCACTGATATTTGCTAGATCCATTAATCAAATCGGGCCGAACGGCTAACAGAAATCTGAATGGCAAATCCAGAGCGATTCGGCTGCGACATTGTGCTGTTCAAATAGCGGATAGGAAATGTTTGGCGAAACTGTTGCGAGAGAACTAATATGTTCGACGATGTTCGTGATTTGCTTAAGGTCCAAGTTTGTGATACGCTTCGTTTTATTAAGGCTTTAGTCGAAGGAGGAACACGAAAATGACGCGGGCTTGTACAGACGCCAGCACATCAAGCTACTCCAATCTGTCAAATTTATTTGATAGATTTTCAACTTTATAACGTAAGTATAAGGTTCATGTTCAATTGGGAAAATTTGACAGTTTGGGGTAGGTTGACCTGCTGGCGTCTGTACACAAAGAGGAAAATGACAAGGTTTATTTCTGTTATGCAAACGAGCAGTGTGAAAAAGTGTTTATTTTCTAATTAGAATAACTTGTTTAGGATGTCAGATAACAGTAAATCATGACCTTTAAATAAATTCTTTATTGCTGCTTCGCTCGCTTTATCAAGTTTTTTGAAAGACCGAAAACCATAATACGTTACCCGCTCCCTCCTCATGTGAACATGGCCATACCATTACCGTAGACTCGGAAATAGTTCTAATAAGTATTTGAACTATCACGTGAAAGTAAGACCGGGAATGCTGTAGCGCGGAGCGACCACGAGCGAATTGGCAACTGGGTTCGTTGTTTATAACGGAAACTCTTCATTATATTGGAAGACCAGATTTAGAGTTGTGCTGATAGATTCTTGTAAAAAGAACGGATTGAGGTCTCGAGTTCGTTGTTGAGTAAAACAATGTATTAGATTGTGAAAAGATTTAAAATTCAGCGACTCGATAGTGTTGACTTCTAACTCTAACCCACTGTAAGTGGTTTCAATTACACTAAAATAAAATGCATAGGCAACTGACATTGCTGTCAAAGAAATACATTACGAAGATGCCATAAAAGAAGACGCTATTTTCTTTAATAGTGTGCTACGTAAAAATCTCACGTTTCTAGGTATTGTTTACAAATATCGTCTACTAATGATCAAAACTAATAAATGTGTATCAGATACCTTCAAAGTTCAGCAAAAAAAGCGGTCTCCAGTCATTTCACCTATCAAATACAGGATAAGTTTTTATCCAGTGCGCAAACTGTAACCATGAATTCAGCATATCATTCTAGACCCCCAGCGTAGAAATTTTTCGTCTATTTATTTATATTTATGTTTCTGTTTATATTTTGTAGGACCTACATTTTCACTCAAGTCTTAACCCAATATTAAAGTAAGCAATTAAATCTCATCACATTCCGTGAACCAACTAACTCCTGAAACGTCCAAAGGTTAAAAGATTGAAACATAAATAGATGTTGTTATCCATTCCGTCTCGAACATTGTAAATAAAACGAATCCCCTGGCGACTGACTTTCAAAAACTTGCTAGGATTCCGCTAACAGCTAGTTAGTGTGCAGTTGTTCTAAAAGTTTGGCTGTTCGGAGTACCCTGCAACCTACACAAAAATTAGGAGTTCACATTTTGACGCAAATGAAAGCTAAATGTCAAAAACAACTAAGTAAGTTACGGAATTCGGAGCTTTTTGATCCTCTGTTTTTGCGGAAAAGCTTCATACAGTAATAATTGTTTAGAGATATTTTTTTACACTCAAACTTCCTCCGACTCGGAACTTTAAAAGCTTTTTCAAACAAAAACAACCGATTTCCAAAAAAACACTACAAAATGAAAAATAACTTTAATTTCGGAAGTCGGTGTCTTTGGATATGTATTTAAATTTTTTGTCACCGCCTTCCGAAATTAAAATAATTTTTCGCTTTGTAGTGTTTTTTTTATAGTCGGTTGTTGTTTTTTTTGCAAAAAGTTTTTATTTTTCACTTTTTTGTTATAGTATCTACCTACTCCACACCAATGCGAAATTTCACTATCCTAGGGTATTCTCAAAGTCAAACAAATCAAAACAATGCATATTTATGCGATAGCAGCAATCGCGATTGATTTGCTGTCATTTTTTGAAGACGTCCGTTCTGTCTTCGAAACTCATCATCAGATTCAAACTCATTAAACCCCTTTCGAACCAATACACGACGAAGTTATGCCCGAACATACCTACATAAAAATAAATAAAAAAATATAAACATGTCGAATTGATAAACTCCTTCTTTTTGAAGTCGGTTAAATATCAAAAAGTTGGGAATGATATCAAACGAAACGAAACCGCCTAATATAATTATAACCCCTAAATATATATTTCTATCTTTAATAGCGTAAGTTACTTACGTAAAATCAGCCACAAACTCTACTACTTGCACTAACCACATTTTTATACAAAAACCTTTCGCTCACAAAATCAACATGTCACAAAGGAGACTTTATTTTCTTTCAAAAGTTTCCTCTTTGATGCGCGATCTATCAAAAGAATTGTTGTTTACATTCTGAAACTTGTTTCGCCTTGCGGCGTTGCTTCCCGCCTTTAACTTGCCCACTTACTTAACCTCCTTTCATGCGTAACTCTTTTAATGCTGCATAAAAGTTAGACTGGCCTAGTAAGGCCTTTTATAACTCTTCAAGTTAGACGAAATTTTATGTCGTAAAACGCGTAGTGAATGGCCGCAGTTTCTAAGCGACTGAACTGCAGCTGACTGTTTATAATAAGTAATTATTGCAACATTAATTAAATCTATGCACACAGTAATATTGTTCCCGCATATGAAGCTCATAACGCCTACTAATAATATTGTTGCAATAGTTAGCGTAATTGAAACTTGGTAGGTACTCTAAGTGACTAGGTGTATTGATTCATGTGTCATAGCATAATTAGCCTATTATGTCCCCACTGCTGGGACACAGGTCTCGTCTCAGTGAGAGCGAGTGAGCCGTAATTAAGCGCGGGCCCAGTGTGGGTTGGTGGACGTCACCATATACACATACCGGTTTCCTCACGATGTTTTCCTTCGCCGTTTTGAGAGCAGTGGTGATGAAGTAATTTATTAACACGAAGTAAAGTGCCTGCTTTGGGTTCGAACTCACGACCTACAACTCATAAGTCGCGGCCGATACCACTGGCCCAGCACTGCTCTTAATGCCAATAAAACACTTTTCGTGAGAAATATAACCTACTTACTGAGAAATACAATGACATATTCGTTACTACATCACTCACATCGCCACTTAGATAAAGTGATACAGTCAATATAAAAAAGTTATGAAATAATAATATGCTAAGAGTAATTCCCACGAAGACAAACCAAACATTGGATACATTCCAAGAAGCTTTTATTATTACCATCTTACATTTACAACTGTTGAACATCTTTCACCCTTTGATTCCGTTGGCGTGCCAGTTTCTTAACAGCAAATAGAACATTGTTTCTGTAACTACCTGTACCTTTGAGGCAAAATCTATTGTCCGTTGTACCGTCAGGTAATATCATTAAACGTTATTAAATTGTGCCCTAAAATGTAAGTAAAAAGACTTATTTTTTGTTGCTCAAGTAATCCTCTCTAGATATGTTTAATTTTTTATTTTCATTAATGTAATATACATGGTGCCCTTTTATCGCTCCAATTGAGCCCACTCCTATTTAATTGGGAAGTCAGTAATCCTATTACGTATAAGGTTTATCTGAAAAACAAGGCAAAATAATGTTGTGTACGAAAAATACGCGAAACGAAACTTTTTAGGTTGTCAAATAGATTTTCATTTGCTATTTTGCGGGAAAATTCATAACCTAAAAATGATAGAACTACGTAACAGCAAAACCATTTTTTTCCTAATAAAGACAAATAGCTAGAACTGTTGTGAAGCTTCTATTTTACTGAAATAACCGCTGAAAGGATTTAAAACTGTAAAAACACGCGTAAATTAAAACACATTCAGTAGCTTTAAGCCTTAAATTCGACCTATGTGACCTAAAAAAAACCTGAAAATATATCTTTTTAGCAAACACGTAAACACTACACACATCTCGTGCATCTCACTCTCAACAGTTGCAAGATCGAAAAAAAAAGTAGCGTCCGAGAATATTTCCTTAATTCAGAGGGGGTAGGGAGGCTGCACTGCCCATAGATCATGGAAGAGAGAAAAAAGGCGAATATCCCCCATTACTCATCGCGGCTATGCCTCGGAGACGCCTTTCTGGATTAATCAAATTAATTACGTTCATTTCGCTCGTAAGAGCTTGTCTACGGCCGTCTTAATGGTTACGATGACGCGGAAGCGATTTGTTTACAAACAGCCTGTAGATTTTTATCGAAGAAGAAACTGGAAAATTCTTACAATAAATATAAGTAATACCATTATATTAAACTAATATTATATTTACTGTAAGTACGTACAGATTTACTAAAGAATGGGCAGCAGCGTTCTCTATGCACTTTACCATCATACTGCGATCGACAACCCGCCTGCTAAGCTCGGCGATTATAGCACCCCCCCCCCCCCCCCCCCCCCCCCTTTGAGGGAGGCTTATGTCCAACAGTGGACGTCTTTCGGCTGAAATGATGATGATAATGATGACGTGCAGATCTATAGGTAAACTGAATACTGATAGACAGTATGACAATTTCCGAGTAGCAAAGTTCTTCGTTGGCTACCGCGAAGCTCTTGATCTTATTATTCTAGAAAATCGAATGGGATTATTCTAAATTTCTCAAACATTTAGAAGCATTTTTCTATGAATTAACAAAAATCGGATCGATTTTATAGGAACGGCTAGGTTGAATGATTTTTCCTACTTGAAATATAAAATTGTGGCAAACAGCTTTTGTATAAAAAATATGTCAAACCATTTATACTTCAGCAGGCTTACCATGACGCTTTCTGTTTTTACGTAGAATAGACAGTGCTTTTTCTATACAAAGTCACATTTCGTTTCTCCATTTTTGACATCGCACCGTAGATATGCTTCTGCAATCTGTCATTCTGTCTTTCGTTTTTAACTATCTTTGTCTAGGTCCTTTTACGTGTAGTATATTTCTTCCCAAACTGTCAAAATCACACTGTCCACAAACTTTCTACTGGACGGCTACAAAGTCCGATACGATTATCTACAAAATCTTCCGTCGACAAATCGATGCTCATGCTAAGCCGACAGTTACCTGACAATCGAAAACCGGCCCTTAGATCCCAGAAGATCGCTATGCCTGTAAATAAAATCATGTTAAACGCGGATGGCATTTTGTTAATTTTAATTATAGGGGCTTTTAGCACATCGCTTTTGAATATAATATATCCACTGATGAAATTCTTCCTATTTTGTGTGAGAATTCCTTTTAGTCATAAATTAATGAGAATATTTTGAGCCGAATTCGTTAAAACGGTTTTATTGCGTGCTTACCACTGAACAGAAAAAAGGTCTCTTTCTATCAGTGCTTTGACAGATGTGTTGCCATAAGAGTCACCTAACAAGCGTTGAAACAATATTAAAATAAAACTAAATGATTATTGCGATGTGCGTTTAACTTTCAGTATCATCGCGAATATCATTGATTATTAAATCATGTCGGTAATAATATGTCTTTGTTTGAGTACGTAACAAAACCCACAGTAGTTAGGATAATTAACTACCTGTATTACAGGTTAATAAACCGTTGATTGCCGTCACACGAGCTTGCCAATTGAGCGATAATCACGACACACGACACTTTGTCGCTCTTTGCATAATACTAGCTTTTTCCCGCGGCTCCGCCCACGTGGATGTCGGTTATCGCGTAAAAATGTCTATGTCGTTCTTCATATCCCAGACTATATCTCTGCCTTTCATGACTATCTGTTCAGCGGTTAAGGCGTGAAAGCGTAAAAGAGAGAGAGAGATAATATTAGTAGAGATTTTCGCAGAATGCAAGGCCAATGATGAGTTTTAGTTTGGTTGTTCTTTTTAAATATTTCAATTTTAAATTCGAAAACACCCGACGCAAAAAGAGAGGGGTGTTATAAGTTTCAGACGGTCAATGAAAACGCCAAACAGAGGCCTAGCATTTTCATTAGCTGTCCCCCGACTTGACAATGCCTTGAACAAAATATTACCTTTAACTTAAAAGGCCAATAAATATTATTATTTTACTTTTTTGAACTTTTGTTTGGGTCCGAGGTATTTTTTTTTAAAGCGCATGCGCCGCCCCTCGGCAGTTGGCATTCAATTTCATTTACCATTCCTGCTGATTTACTGAACAGCAATTTTATTATTATGATTCGAAAACATTCTCAAATATTGCTTTATTTTTTTTTGTTTCAATATTTTAGTATTTACCTCATTTTACTGTAAAAAATACCTTAAAATAAACTGTACTAAGTTTAGTTTTAGCTCGCCAACTTACAGCAACAAACTGCGAACCATATTTAGTTTCAACTAAAGTTAGACCCCCGATACGAACGAACGGATGGATTAATACGATTTCTGCGTATTTGCGTCGGCAACGGGTCGTAACGCAATTAGAAGTGAACTAAGTTAAATATATGAAGCATATGACGCATTCAGGCAGCTCAGGAGCTAACCAAATTATAGAGTAATATGCGAAGGAGCCTCGATTATAATTTTGTATTTAAAATTCTCTTTTGCTACGTTATTTATGGAATGAGTTCTGTATGCGATTTTGTGGGGAATAATATAGCATGATTCCTTCTTTTCTTTTTAAGATCTTTACGTCATTCGAGATCGTTGAAGATCTCATATGAGCTCTTAAACCTTAATTTTTTAAAATTGTGTTCAAGGGGTAACAGCCCCGACTTTCGACTTCTAGGTCGTGGGTTCGAACCCAGGCAGGCGCTACACTTTGTGTAAATAATTTCATCACCACTGCTCTCAAAACGGTTAAGGGAAACATCGTGATGAAAGCGGTTTGTCCTGGCATCACTTACACACCTACCAACCCGCACGTGGCTCGTGTGGTGTATTAACGGCCCACTCCCTCTAGAAAAGAGGAGGCCTCTGTTCCAGAAGTGGGAAGCAGTAAACAGCTGAACGAACTCCAATCTTTTTTTAAAGACGAGCCACATACACATAGATTATAAGTAGAAGAATGAAAGAGATCTAGGGTATGTGAAAAAAGTGGGACACAAGTGGCCATTAAAAAAACTAACCAATTTTCTGTCAACCGTCTTAACTATTCTCAACAGAATTCGTTAGCCACCTGTACCAGCGACAACAGCTGTTTTGCATAAACAGTACAGTAGCATTATATTATCCTATTTCTAATAAAAAGTGACCACTATTTAATTGTGAACACTCAACATAAACTAAAAATTTAAATAAATATATAATAAACGTCACTTTTATAATAGAATGAAAAAAAAAATGCACATTCTTAATTTAAGATTCTCACGAGATTTCAAAAAAAAAAAACTTGCGCATCACAAACAAATTAGTTTACAACAATAAGAGTAAAAAGCTCCCGTATCCATGACTAGGGAAGGGAGAACCGTTGACTTTACTAGGGAATTTACTATTCGCACTTTTGTGTGACCCCCTAAGATTCTCTTTTCTATTACTTTCTCACGATCAGGTGTCTATTTAACTATTTCTTGGGACTAGACCTGTCTCAATATGGCGCCCCAACGGTTTTCTTTGTTAATATTTCAAGACCTTTTTGTGTGGATTTACCTTCAATTGTTTGTAGTGGTGTGTATTTTTTAGGGTGACGTCAGTTAATGGTTTTAATGTATGAGAGTTTGCGGGATAGCCATTGTCGCGTCATAGGTAAGAAGTTTCTAGGATCGGTTTAAATGGCTTTTGTTTGACATAAAGAGCGAAGTCGTTGAACTCATAATCATTACAATAATGTGAACCGACACGTTTTATTTTTATTAAACACGTCTTATATTTCGCTTAAATAATTTACATTTTATTTTATAATTTTAAAAACCCATTACTAAGTTGTAAAAGCGGTTACGTCATTCGTTTCAGTAGGTGTGAATATAGTTTCGATTACATAAGCTCTGTTGCCGAATAACATATGAATATCTAAATTAAAACTTGAATAAATTGAAGCCTTGTAATTTTGTTCGTTTTAAATACGGAACGTTTATAATAACTCACCATTGGATTAATGCAATCACGTAAAATAAAAAAGCATCCAAATTTTAAATGCCGAAAAGTACCGTCTCACTACGTCGAATGTTGGTCGTGTTATAAAGTAATGCGTGAGCCGACCGCGGCGGGCCGACATCTAGCACCCCATAAGGCGCAACTTGGCAATAAATAATACAGAATTTAACAATATCACGCTTACGTGTTCCGGAGTTGTAAAATTAAGTTGACGAACAACCCACGTCGGAACGAAGGGGTAAGCAAAATGGAATGTTTACCGAGCCTTGATATTAGCTCGGGAGTTGTAAATGGAAAATGTGGTTTAGTTTTTATTTCAGCTTAAAATGTTCATTTACTTTGTGACGCGTTATATTAGCTTTTCTTTGCGTCCTTTTACGTTGTAATTACACAATTTTCTATTTGTTTTTCAACATTATGCCAGACAGTTTGCCGTTTGCTACATTATTAAACAAGCAGTTGTTTTGAATAGTTTGTGTGTCATGTATATAGACATCGAAACGAGATTGAACCTTCCAAAAAAAAAAAATCAAGAAAAAGTCTTGGCACTCGCATTCTAAGAAGTTTATAGTTATATTCTTTTACATAAGTAAGCCTCTGAACTGAACTCTGATGTCGGTTTCCCATCTGCGTAATATTATCATGCCCCTCGTAAACATAATAACGTAAATACTTGGGTAGGGAAAATGATCCCGAAAATCCCACTCCCGTTCTATCGCGAAAGTAATTCTAATCTAAATGTAGATGAATTTTCGTAAATTCGTGCTCAGTATCGCCGGTGCAAGGCCGCGCTGCTTTGTTCTGATTTTAATTGGGTACCGGTAGACCTCTCCTTAATATTTTTGAATGAAATGTAATAATCGAGTTTTTTATAGCCATTGAGGTTTTTGCCTATCAATCAATTTGTATCAATAATTTGTACAATACATATACCGAGTTTGAAATATAGAAAACAATTTTGTGTTCTGGGTTTATATGTAAGGTAATTTGCGAGAAGAATGAAATAAAATAACTGCGATACGACTTGTGTGGTTTTCATACGAAGCAAAGAATTTTAAAAACTTTAGCAGTCATCTGGACATTCCATAACTCTGCCTTGCAGAACATGATGATTATTATGATTCATTAAAATTCAGACATAAAATACTCAGTATTATTATTATGTTCAAACAAAACTACACACCCAAAACCGAGCATTTAAATTAGATCTAAAACTCGATCATAATACCTACTACTTCGTGCGGCCGGACGTGGCCCAACTTAGACCATTAGCAGTCTAAAACGTTTTTAATTTACTCGAAACCCTTGTTGGATTAATGGACTGTTACCGTGGCAAGACGTGATAATAGCGTTTAAAAAAAAAAATCGTAACAGTTTTTCTTTTTCCTTATTTAAAGGTCGAATTTTGTCGTCTTTGTTTATGTCCAGCCACTCGTGTTATTTTTTTTTGTTTGACTAGCGAATGTTTTAAGTGACTCGTGAATTTCGGTTTGCCTTATTTATTCAGTTGACGTGAAAAAATTCCATATTTTTTTTTACTAGGTAAATCTACGGTTGGTATTAGGTATACCTACTTGCATTAAATATATACTTTAAAATATTTTTGTGAAAGTATTCTAGTATTGAAAAAATACTTAGTTTCTAAAAAATAATAAAGATTTAATCGCGACTGTACAATGAAAACAATTATTCAAATCCAACTTTAATATTAATGGAAAAGAAAACAAGTTCATCACGTACAAAAACATGAAGATAATTGAGCATCCTTCAGTCTGAAGAAATAATAATTTGGATTTATTTCGGCATTGAATATTTACGGTCTAACTTACCTAGTCCTTGAACTTTTTGATCGAGGTTCAAAGCTCTAGAACAGTTATAAAATCTTTTCCATTAACATAATACTGCGATTATAATTTGATGCTAAAATTGAGTCAGCATTTCGATAGAATTTATGTAATAGCGTTAAACGCTTAAATATCGAGCGACATAACTCGTTAGGAATGGGCATGATGAGTTTCGGTTATTTTGGTTTTTTAAATTTCGTCCAAGACTTATTCAATTTCAAAGTCAAATCAACCAAAAACAGCATAAAATATTTAAAAAAAAACACCATCGATCCTGTTACGTCACCCTTATACATATCATAAAAAAAGATTTTCTCTTTATTCGTACGCACCCCGACTCACGATTAACGTCAAAACGAGCGTGCTTAGTTGTTCCGTCACGTCGCAGATGCCAGATAAAACATGGCGCCGTGTATTTAAATCATGCCCCGTAAATGGACGCCGCGACTTCCCTTTCCCACCACTATAAATTGAACCCCAACACTGGCGCTAGTTGTCACTAAACCAAATTCAAGTATGCTGCACTTTAGTTCCTTCTTCCACCACCAGAGTTAAAGTTATGTTAGTTTTTATAAGCAGCGTTAACGGAGTTCATTAATTACTTTTTAAAGTTTTACAGGAAAGAGGGTGGTTATGTGGTTTGTACGCTGAGTATTTAAATGTTTTTTTAGAGTTTATAACTGGTCGGTTTTCTAAGTTTATGCTACCTGGTATATTTATGGGACTTTTACTACTGATAATATTCATTAAAATACATAAGCGCGTGGCTGCATAAAGTCTTGGAATATTTTCAGTAAATCACTGTACGAACAGCCAAGATAAAATAAAGTGAGGTAAATAGCAAGTTGCTGGTTGTACCTTCACAATACGAATTTACCTGTTTAAAAAGTCTGGTAGAATAGGCACCAAGTTTATTGCAGGGTTAAAAAAAAGTCCTTCAATGTATTTGCCTTTAAACTGTTTAACAATGCCGTGTCGCTGCATTGCGTTTATTTTCCTTCAGTTAATCAAACTGGAATTATTTATGTTTTCTCTTCATGTAAATGTAATTTGTGACATGTTTAACATATTACTGTTGTGTGACATGACATATATATTTGCAGTGCTGTTGCTAATTACGACATTCACAATGTTTCATTATGCAAATAATATGTAATCCTATTGAAATGTTACCAAGTAGTGTATGTTACGTTCTACAATAACTAATTGTTTCACTTGGCAGGTTTAGTTTCCTCAAGTTCAGACACATTCTAACATAGAATCATGACATGACCCTGATCAATCTATCGCCGAAAAAAAAAACAATTTCATATTCAGAAATCGATTCACACTAAGTGATTTCGTGGACCAATAAATAAAGTTCAGCAACATATCTTATCGATATATTATGCCTGAATTAACGCGAATTATTCAACCGAACTTAGTTCGAAATTGGCAAAACGATATTTTAAAGTTACGCTCGATATAAGTTTTTCAATCGACATTAGATTTGGTGATAACTGGAGCGGTAGGCCGAGTTTTGAACGTGAGATACGATATGAAGGGATGGCAATTTTCAGTATTTCGTTATGTGGCTTATTGAGAGCATTTTATTTTCATAAATAACTAAGAGCATAGAGAGCAAAAATATATTGTTTTACATGTTCAAGTTCAATAATTTTACCCATGCATACTAAAACGTACACAATAATTTTTGTTAAAAAAAATTAAACTGATTTAAAATATATGCATAAGTACTTATTCTGAACTAACAATGTTACGCAATCTTTCTATGTCGATAAATATTAAAAAAAAAGAATCTTATGATTTCAGAAAGTAAGCTTGCAATTTATTTCTCCAAAAACTTAGTAATATTTTACAGAAACATGGTTTGGCAGCAAATAATAATCTTTTAATACTTTTACGTAATAAAATCAGGAAACTCTTAAAACCTCAGCCCTAGCCATACATTATCAAGTTGGGCCGTTTTCTACACCATTTAGCGCAGCTTAGCATCGATTTTAATTTGTACTCCTTCGCATATCGAGATATTGGAACGGCTTTATTCAGAATCACGTAGTGTAATACGCGCCCCAGTAACGTGATTCGCACGGTCCGCTTATTCGCGCGCGAAAAGCATTTTTATTATGTTTTGACTTCAAATATTAAGCTTTAAATATATAGCGCTTATAGGAATCAATAATTCGGTTATGTATTGAATGTAAATGAATTCTGTGAGAAAAACGATTACTTCCAAACAGCATCTCTCAGAAACCCGTATGAGAATAGAAATTTTGAAAAAAAAAAAATACATGCGAGAGATGCTATTAAAAATGTATTCATCTTCGTAGCTGCCACACACGAAGTCAAAACTTCAAAAGTTGTTTATTACAGCTAAAAGTAACATTCCACTAATTGCGACCCCAATTGCAACAAGATTTAAGTACATTCCACAAATAAATTCTATTTATAAGCCAGAGTACACACTGTAGCAAATAGGCCAAAGCTATAAATAGGCGGTATAGCAACAAGTGGTGTACACAGGCCCCCCGCGACACAGTTGTTTGGGTATGGCACGCCTTATTTGGCTAAAAGCGCGGCCAGTGACATTTTAGATGATAAAATTTGGACTGGTCTGATTGAAGGCCATAAAGTGACATTGTATGTGAGTGACTGTACTCATAGCGTGTGATCGTTTGTACAGTTTGATCACATAATAGGGTAAGTGGAACAAATAACCGTTTATCAGAAGGTTAGATTTTCAGTGTAAGGTCACAATAAACAATCACCTAAACATAAAAACAAAGTCAATCAGGCGATAAACGTACAGTTATGTTTATTTCTCAAAAAAGTTTATATAATACCAACAGAATAAAAACAATAATGATAGTAGGTACATGTAGGTATATAAAAAAGGAGGGCAAAGAATCATGAGGCATCAAAAACTTCGTCCCCATCGCTGTCAACTGGAAAAGGCTGGCGGCATTGCCACGTTGTTCGGCGATGCCGATTCTTTGGCCAAAAAAGGCCATCCCTCTAGTCACTTGAAAAGTCGACCAATCTTGGATATTTTTTTACTAAAACTATATCTAGGATGAGCAAAAGGTCTATATCAAGTAGTTGTCATCCCCTTTGACCGTATAAAATTTCACAGCATTTCTAGATTTTTTTCTAGCTATTTGATTTTATGAACGTATGCATGAAGCTTGATAGCAAAGGATCGCATTGGTCTGTTATTCTTTCTTTTAGTTTTATTCAATTCCATACAAAATGGCGACCGTACTAGTCGGTTTGTGAACTTTGTATTGTTATTTTTATTCGTACAACATTTGATGGCATTATTTAGATTTTTCCACTCTCGATAAAAGTACAACGAAAGTCCATGTGTAAATAATTGAAAATCAAAACCTGTGTTAACCGAAAAAAAAAGGTTTCCAACAGCAAGTACGCCCCTGTCTATAATTTTCATAACGAAGTATAAATTCAAATGCGAAATTTTCTCGACAAATTAAGTACCGACGTTGTTCCTATCTTATATTCCATCTAACAAAGCGCCAGACTTCCTTAATTTGGTCCTACAGACCTCTGGTCCTTTGGTATAGAAATATCCGTATATTTTCCAAGAAGACGGTACAATTTGTCGTTGCAGTCCATTCAGTTTCTTGTCGGATCGTCTTTGTAGAACTTCATAAAATATTACATAGGTCTAACGATGTCGGTTTCCCATCTCTGCTTGCAAATGAGTTGTTTTAGTATTATAAAGTTGGTATGGAGCTTGTATTTGA
Organism: Polymixis flavicincta; assembly: GCA_949987655.1. Classification (NCBI taxonomy): domain Eukaryota; kingdom Metazoa; phylum Arthropoda; class Insecta; order Lepidoptera; family Noctuidae; genus Polymixis; species Polymixis flavicincta. The sequence continues at coordinate 19,259,693 of OX465172.1, read as the reverse complement.
TGTAAATTTTCACTATTTTTGAACCGACGAAAAAACGGAGGAGGTTACTCAATTCGACGCGTACATTTTTTTTTTAATGTATGACCACGCATATCTTTTTACAGAGTATTTCGATTTTGATAATTCTTTTTTTATTGGAAAGGGTTATACCCCAAAGTTGGTTCCATAATTTGGAAAACAAGTTCTAACCCTAGGGGTAGGAAAACAGGGATGATTGATTGTTCACTCACTGATTGCAATGTAAAACTACGCATAACTGCTTACAGAGTAGTCCGATTTTGATAATTCTTTTTTTTATTGGAAAGGCTGTACCTCGAAGTTAGTTCCACAAAAATTTCGAAAAAAAAACCAACCCTAAGGATAGGAAAACAGGGGATGATTGATTGTTTACTCAGATTTTAATACAGAGTTGTGTATTACAAAAAGTAATAAAAAATTAAGCATGTAGTAATTAGTAGATTATAGCCACAAAAAATTGTAAAATAAAAACTTTAACAAAAAAAATACCCGCCGAAAAAACTGAAAAGAAAAAAATAATAAACCTGCTGTGTTTAACCTTAATAACTAAGTTCGGAAGTCGGTGACTTTGGAAATGTATTTTAATTTTATGTCACCGCCTTCCGAACTTAGTTATTAAGGTTAAACACAGCAGGTTTATAATTTTTTTCTTTTTAGTTTTTTCGGCGGTTTAATTTTTTTGTTAAAAAGTTTTTATCTTAAGATATTTTAAAGAAAAAAATGATACATAATCGTGTAGTTTATGTTGTAACGTTGACTATTTTGTTGCTTTTTTTATTATTTTAGCATTTTTTCATTCCAAATAACATGTAAACATACATGTTGCATTAATTTTTGCAAGCTATTTATGAAACCCTTTATTTTGATACCACATTCAATAGGTTTTAAGAAAAAAAAGACACATATCATAGACACAATAGTATTACCATTTGAAAGGACCAATAGCTAGTTACTATCCGTCTCATTATAGTCGGCTTACCAAAAACTGGTTCCGGTACCAAAAAATCTCGAAATTTTGCAAGTCACACTATTTATCTGGGTGTCGTTTCGAGTTTCATCCCTTACCTCCCCCTGCCGAACAAAGGGTCGTAATTCTGCTTACGAAAAACCCCTAAACCGTCAATATCGTTTTTCGTTGTACAATTTGGGTTTATTTGGCGTCGCGTTTCGTTTGTTTGCAAGCTTTCAAGTTACTCGCTCAAATATTGGTTCGGGAGGTCAAGGTTGGATGTTTTATATGGCTATAAGGTCGCCTACGATGTGGATATAGAATTAGTGGTTTTGTCGTAAACATTAACTAGGTAGGTTCGGGAATGATGAAGAATTGATTGCTTGCTGGTAAGATTTGGCTCGACAAGTTGTGACAAGCTGCAATTTCAAAAATTGACGGAATGTAATCAAAATCAAATATTTCACACAGTTGCACGATTCCAAGCGTTTCCTAAGGAGAAAAGCCAGCAAGAAATTTCATGGTTACTCTTTTGCAAATAATTGGCTTTTACAATATTTTTAAATTACAATGGATACGAATTTATCCTCGGTACATACATGCACTTACTTGCAGGCACTTACTTATGAAACGTCAAAGCTGCACGGTTGCTGGCTGGTAAAGATTTGGCTGGACAAATTGTGACAAGCTGCAATTTCAAAAATTGTCGGAATGTAATCAAAATCAAATATTTTACACAGGTGCACGGTTCCGATTGGTCGTTTCCTAAGGAGAAAATCCGGCAAGAAACTCCACGGTTACTTTTTTACAAATAATTGGCATTTGCCCTTGGCGTAACTGAATTCCTTGTTTTCCATTAGTATCTATGTATGCATGTATTAGGTACGTCAAAACCATACCTATTGAGGAATGGCCTTGCGGAGATGTATTTACATCTCCGTATCGACCTTCACTGCGATAGCCAATAAGGTCCCGAGTAGCTCTTGTATCTCCAAGAACTAACTGCCACAGTTCATTCACAGGTAGTCACACACAATCAAATAATACATACAACTTTTCATACATGATCGGAATTGGAAATCCTCGTGAGTTTTGTCGCGTACGAATCGATCCTATTCCGATACCATTATTCTACGGGTTTCGGGCACAAAGAGCCCCTTTATGCCCAAGGCAATAGAATTTCCACTCTTCACTAAGTTTCACCTTTTCTTTTAAGTGCAAAAGAAAAACTGTTTGGAGTGAGGCCAGAGATTCGCGCAGCTTTTATGCCAATTTCAAAAACTCCAGTGAAGTAAAAAACTATTATCGAAGTTGCAGTTTCAATTCTAGATTAGTTTTTCCGAAGCTTTTCTTAATTTTCCATTGTTAGTATGGATTCAGTTTTACAAAATCATGCAACCGGTGCTCGCACCCGACTAAAGTATTCAAAAATTATGTAATTACAGATTATCAATTTTTATTTTCACATTTTTCGACATGAAGGTAAAATTACCAATTGATGTCGTCACCATATTTCCGTACCTAAAGTAGGTATTCCTCAAACTCCAATGGAAAGCTTATATCCAAAAGTCGACTTCGTAATAGGAATTCTTCAGAAAGTAATTAATTTTTCCGCAAATAATTCTCGTTCGAAGAAGGAATGTTTTATTAATTTCCTATTTGTCTTACGCCCCGTGTTATTGATTCTAAGTTAAAGTTTCAAACTTAGTACCTACGTAAGCTGTTTGAAAACTGCACTCTGATGCTGATGCTTCAAGCGAAGTTTTAATGCAATTTTAATTAAAGATCACAATTTAATGTCGTCTCGCGCCGCATTCAAGAATTATTTTAATTATATTTGTGTACCTACTCAATGTTTAAATATGTTCTTGACCTTTCAATTTTAACAATTGATTTCTTTTTTTGCAGGTAAGTAGCTGAGTAAACCGAACAAAGAATTGAAGAAAGTTAATCTGCCAAAACGAAACCGTATGTAATTTATTCCCGAACAATTTTAATAAGGAATCTTGACATCATCTTGTGCGTTAATATAAGATAGGTATATTCGAAAAAGATGAGGTATTACTTCACATAATCCCGACGGGGGCTTATTCAATTAAAAAAGATACGAATCGACGAATTTTTTTGTTCTCGTAACACGAAAGTGTGAGCCCCATAATAATGAGGTTGAGTTTTGGTGTATCCACCCTACCGGTTGCAAAATACTGCGTTCTTTAAATATAAAATAAAAAAAAATAACCCTACAAAACGGTTTTGGGAGACCATGCGTAAAAAAAGAAATAAAAAACTAATTTAAAAATAGACCGTAAACCTGTTTTATTTCGCCGTATTCCAAACTCAAATAATTAAAAGAATAACGTTTCAAGTGCCATTATTCATTAAAAAATATATTTCTAGCTCACTCAAGTGCTTGAACTTTTAATTATCCATCAATTAAATTTTAAATTAAATAGATTGTTTAATGTTTATAAACTTCGTGGAATTCTTTCAATATTGCCTCGAACGGTTTAAGGGTAAAGTTAGGAACCTCATTTTCGAAGTTGTAAATACCGAGGATCGTATTGATTTGTGCCGACATACTTTTAAAATTCAATTTGGGGTTCATCAATAATGTTAGTCTGCCAACTATTTGTTGTTTAAAGTACTAAGAAGCTGCTTTTATTTGAGTTACAGAAGTTTGTGCAAACAATGCTGATTTCTTGTTAACGGATAAAGATTTTATAGTCTTCTTAGTCACGATAGGAAATTGTCAAATTGCTTTTGAAACTGTTTGATAAATTGCTACTTACATAACGATCGTTGAAGACAGTTTAGCAAATACAGTCTATATTTTTGGCCTTATTTAAAGGCAAAGTTAATACGTAGTATCTTATCCACCTAATCAAAAGTTGAGATTTGCTCCTAAAGTTCTGTGTTGAAATGCACGGTTGCTGAGAAATGTGGGTACTAACTGGACAGGTCCACTCTTTCTGTTTTGCTTTCCTCAAAAGACCATTTCTGATACCAATCTACATGGTCTTCAAATAATCTGATCAAGATTGTCTGGAATTTAAAAGAAATTGTGACCTTTTTTCTCAGAGTAGTCAGTCGAAATGAGTGACGTGTAACTGTGTTTTTGAACAAATCTACTTACAGAATTAAAAGCATTTTTCATTAAAAAATATTATAATACCGTTTTCAAGCTCCAAAGTATAAATAAAACGCAAATTCAGCAACAAAATTCACAGCTATCCCTCATAACGCGATTAGTCAAATCTGAGCGAAATATTTCTCGTCACTACTCGGTAAGGAATAGAATTAATCCGTATTTATTGAAATATCTGAAAAATTCTATATGTTAAAGACAAGTTAAGCATAAAAGGTGCCTTCAAATCCTCTGGCACGGACTCAGTGATGACAGGTGGCGGAAAAGGTCGTCCCTTAGTAACTCCTGGTACAAGTCAAAAGCGTTTTTGCATTCATTCATATTTTTACTGTACAGACGCCAGCGCATCAAGCTACCCCAAACTGTCAAATTTTCCCAATTGAACATGAACCTATCAAAGAAATTTGACAGATTGAAGTAGCTTGATGTGCTGGCCTCTGTACCATTCATACATTTTTATTCCGATTGTTACGACTTACGTGGCATATTTTTTGCGTTAAATGTAAAGAAACTAGAATCGTCAAGACGGTAGCGAAATCTTTTGTAAGTTTTTTAAAAGGATTTTTTAATGTTTGCTCAGTCAGTAGCAGGCAAAGTAGAATGAATGAATGAAAGAGTACAGTGTATCAGCTGTTTCGTCAGTTGGAAGTTGTAGTCAGGAGAAACTAGTTATTGCTATTATTGTAGGCAATGCGCAATAAAACTTATGACCTCTGAATAAAGGAACTCGTTTCTCGAAGCCGTTGGGACCCAAGGTATTTTGTAGTAAGATAAGATCTTAAGAATCCGTGACAACGTAAGAGCGAAACAATCGTAGGACTTGATCAACGAAATTAGTCATCGCGGTATGGTGTTGCCATCGTACACACGGCTACACATCAAACCATAAATTTCCAGTATAAACTGATCTCGCATTGTATCGGATTTCCATACAGTTCGAGATCAGCGTAAACTGGAAATGTATAGCTTGAAGTGTAGCCGTGCGTACTATGCATGTCACTATGCATACCGCAGCTGCTTGAGCAAAGTTCTGTTCTCTACCTTTCGAGCTATATATAAAGATATCGCGCCAACCTCAGTGACGGGCATTCCGGTTACAGAAAAACTACAAAAAATGCCCTTTCCCTTTGTAGTTTAATACAATTCAAACGTCGCTAATGTAAAACAATTGCCACACTTGAGTCTTGCGTGCACAGAATCGCCGTAATCTTTTATCTTACACAGCCTAGCAATTTAAGTAGGCAGAAAATTAATGTCCCTTTCGATATCGCTCGAGCGGAATCTATTTCATCCTCTATTCTCGCTTTGAACGTATTTTATTTACGGCTATGGAGCTTATATTAAATCCCATTCAGGGTAAATAGAAAAAGGTAACTGCGTGACGATGATCTGTCGCCATTTTGAGATCAAACTTTTTGATTGGCCGTGATCTGATGAGTCGTTCTGATATTAGAATAAAAGCATTTTCTTTGAACAAAAGTAGGGCTAGCTGGCCTTCGTAGGTTCGAACATAAGCAGGCATTTTGTGAATGTAATTTGTTTTCATCATGCTCTCAAAACGGTGAAGAAAAACATTATGAGGAAGCGGCATGTCCTAGAAGCGAAAAACCACCATGGACCTGCGTGGTAGATAACAGCCCGCTCTGTCTCACATAAAGGACGCCTTTGTTGGGACAAAGCACAGTGGGAAAATTATCGGATAATTCTGCTAGCAATTCATTACATCCAAACTATCTAGAAAAGCTCTTTCCGTCCACGGCAAGACTTGACAGACTAGGTGCCAGCTTTTTTATGAATGTATAATTGAGATAAATGATAAAGAAACTTACTAGAGAATGGGCAGCAGCGTTCTCTATGCATTTTACCACCATACCGCGATCGCCAACCCGCCTGCCAGGCGTGGCAATTATGGCAAACCCGCCCAGTTTTGTTTTTGGGGAGGCCTGTGTCCAGTATTGGACGTCTATCGGCAGAAATGATGAATGATTTTATTTCTGTAAGTAGTTTGTATAAACACTTTTACACGTGAATCATATTTTTAAAACTAGATGAGGTTGGCGTTTCCTATCTGACTACTCTGAGAAGAAAGGCCGAAACAAACTCAGAGGTCACAGTCTCTTTTAAAGTCCTGACATAATCTTGGTCAGATCATGTGACGGCCATGTGGATAGGTATCTGAAATGGTCTTTTGAGGAAAGAACCACATAGATTGAGTGGACCTGTCAAATCAGTGCACGCGTTTTTAATCATGCAGCTCAACTCAGAACTTGATGAGCTCAACGATTTGACAAACAATACCAAAGAAAAGACATTTGGGTAGGCCGCATAAATTACTCAAACTGCCAGACCATGATTAAAACTAAATGAGAGAAAAACAGAAAGAGAAGATTTAATTACATGTTTTGTTTGGTAGTCTATATTGTGTCTCATTGCTGAGCAAAGGCCTTCCCTTTTTCCTTTCCAAACCTCACTGTCTTCTGCGATCTCTGGCCACTGGCTTCTGGTCTGTTGGCCCCACAAACATAAACAGATTGTCACTCTACCTTCGCCGTGGTCTATCTCGACAGCGATGTCCTCCTCAGGCGTCCAGTTAGTGACATGCATTCACTCCATCGTTCGTTCGTCCTTCGTTCATTCCACGCTTTCGTGTTTACAGCACCGCGCCTACCAAGCAACTGTCTTTCCGAAACAATAAACCTATGCCAATATACTCGTATATTGCGCAAACTGTAACCATGAATTCAGCATATCATTCTAGACCCCCAGCGCAGAAGATTTTCGTCAGTTTTACAAAAAAAAAAACAGCTGTTCCATAGAAAAGTGCAATACCTACACGGTATAAATGTATGGGACTGCTAATTAATTTCTTTTTTGTGGTTAAAGTTTGCGCACTGAATAAAAACTTTTCCTGTATTTGAAGGCTTACTCTAAATCAGCTTGACAGTTCGAATGTGATTGAAGTTAATTTATCGCCAATCTGTACAACTTTTTTTTTTTTTTTTTTGGGTGGGAAATCATCAAATAACTTCTCCCGCTCTGGGTGGAGCAGGAGGGCGTGTCAGACTTTTACTGACTAAAACCCACCCGTGTTCCTTCAGTAGCCCTTAAGCCAGGGGCTGTGGTGTCTCTTTCGAACAAACCCGCACCCCTGGCAGGCATCGACCCTTGCGGGTCCCATCACTTTTTGTGCTGACATCTCTTTGAGGCGCGCGTGGAACACAACGCGCCGTCGACTTGGGCTTGGTCCTTACCGGACAGCGAGCTACCCATTACTCGCCGTCCGCAAGCCCATGCCTACGGTGGCCGGAAATCGGCCTGGGATTCCCGACGCCCAGGGCGTCTCCGTATCCTGCGGCGGCTGGGGTCGCGAGGGCGCATATGCTGCCTCTCCCTCACGTGCGCCGCCTCCCTTTTCGCGAGCATCACTGCTTCGCTGAAGGAGGTGACGGCTCCCCATTCCCTCTCGCTCCGTACCATGGCCTGGACCAGGGCCGGACGCGAGAGATCGCCGCCGCCGATCGCCTCCACGAGGGCACGGCGGTGCTCCGCCCAAGCAGGGCAGACCGCCACCGTGTGCTCCACCGTGTCATCAGGGCGATCTTCGCAGTGGAAACACCCGGGCGTTTCCTCCCGCCCTATCCGAAACAGGAACCTCCCGAAACAACCGTGTCCGGTGAGGACCTGCGTCAGGCGGAAGGTGAGGACGCCATGCCGCCTCTCAAACCACTCCTCAAAGAGGGGACTTACCGCCGCAATCGTGGCGTGCCCAGCACTGGGTTGCGACAATCGCTCTCTCCATGTCACCATGAGATCCCGCCGGAGCTCTGTCCGCTGTGCCGCGATTTCCCGCGGCAGCGGAGTTACGCCCCGGCGTTTGGCCTCCTCGCGCCACTCCCATATTTGCGCGAGGACCTTTGCCTCCAGATCCCATGGCGGTAATCCGGCAAGGAGGCCCGCCGCCTCGCCGGAGATCGTGCGATATCCTCGGATCATCCTGATCGCCATGACCCTATGGGACGCCCTCAGCTTGCGAGCTGGTTGGCGCCTCAATGTAGGCGCCCACACCGGCGCCCCGTATAGGGCCATGGACCGCACGATCATCTGTACAACTTAAGGTTGTCTTTTGCAGACTTCACAATACGTGGAATTATGTCAGGTTTAGGTATTAGGTTTTTCCCGCGGCTCCGCCCGCGTTGATGGCGGTGTATCGCGTAGAAAAGTAGCCTATGTCCTTCTCCATATCCTACGCTGGATATATCTGCCATATTTCTTGAAGATCGGTTCAGCAGTTTAGGCGTGAAAGCGTAACAGACAGACAGAGTTACTTTCGTATTTACAATATTAAGTAGGGATTTTTGTGTGTGATTAACACTGTCTTAAAGTAAGGGCTCCTTGACCCTTTCTATCTTCCTAATGAAAGTTACTTTGTAAATTGCTATTACACACAATTGAACAGATGACTTGCTGAGCATTTCTATTGGTTTAGAACTAACGTCTACTATAGTGTTCTCGAGTGTTCCAATTTCTCCGGCAACTTTTCGAATTTTTATTTTTGTTTAAACATGATTCGGACCAATACGAACATTTTAAAACAAGAATAGGTGGATGAAAATCTTTCAAAGCAAATCATATTTTGTTTTATTTAAATGGTTTTGTTTGTAATTTGTTTCTGTCTATTAACTTTTTAACGGACTTAAATGTCAATATGTTAAAATATAAACCTAAGCTTTTTTATTACAATGTTATATTGTAGGATGTTAGTCTATTTGTCAAGATTAGCCTCAGAATCAGAGACATTGACCTCCTAACAAAAAATATATGTTCGCAACACCCAACACAATATCCGGGTAAAATCAGGCAGTTTTCACAAGCCCTCCGAATTCTATAGTACATAATTTAAACTCCAAACCAATTACGGTACCAATCATACAAGATGCGTATCGCCAAAACTTTCTATACCCAACAGTTGGCTACACAATGGGACGAAATAAACTACCCTCCCTGATCCCTGGACCGGCACGTGACCGCCCGTTGATTAAATACAATGATTACACATACGAGATGCTGACGTCATACGTCGATGCTCGCTGAATAAGTTCAGTTTGTAAAGGTGTGCCAATTTTTTTGGCCCGATTTGTTCCCTCTTTTGTTACATTTGCAAAGGGTTCCATAAAATGAAACAATCTGCCAGATTTATTCTGAAATATTTTTCCTTTGAAATTATGAAAAGAGTGTGAATTAATTAATTAAATATTACTATGTATCAAGGGAACAAAAACCAGGAAAGCATCAATACCTTTCACGGCTGAAATGTAAACAAATACAGAGCTCGGCACAGAAAAGTACTTCAAAATAATATAATAACAAAAAGAATTAAAGCTACCGAACTGTACAAAATAGACCTTAAGTAAACACTCCACTTTCAAAATCATCCCCTAAACAGGCCACGTGTCATGCAAAGTTGGGGTGCGTCTGAGGGGTGCCTAGCGAAACCAATTTGCTTTTTGTATTCTATAAGCCTAATATGTCCGTCCCTTTCACACTCATTAAAAAACTCCCAGGTGTGAAAGAGATGCACATTTAATCCGCCATTCTAAGAGGGTTCCAATGTAATAAAGATGTCCTGCGCTTGTGTAGTGGAAAATGTTATTAGATGCTTTAAATATAGTGACATTAAGCACTTTTTGCCTTGTCATGTAGCTGGAAAATATTACCATAATACCAAAAAAGTTCTGTTTTAATTAAGCATTTTTTGGATGATTCATAGAGGTTTGTAACGCATAAGCCTGGTTTATACATTACTCTTTCATGTACAAAACACGGGGCTATTAATTGGACGGAGTACATGGCTGTTATTTAGGCCATTGCATGTATTTCTTCCTATAAGAAATTGAGGAAAAACCGGCCTTTCATATAAAAATTCTACCTCTAATGAGCTTCAGGAAAATTGAGCCGATATCGTCAGCGCGTGTTCATGACACCCCGTATACAGCTTGATGGGTGACTAAGCAGAAAACGATTGCCGTAGCAAATTGCATCCCGCCTGTATAGCAAACTGTCGTTACAACTTGTTCACTCGTTCATTTGTTCACTGTTTCAATTAAAACATTCCACACAAACACTTTCAAATTCGGAACGCTAATTGGTCGTCAAAATGCGCGCCAAAAGTGACAGTTCGGAATCCAAAATGGCCGTTGAAGCGTTATTTAAACGGTTTAATTTGTGCTATTTAATCTCACCCCTCGGTTTTAAATTGAATAATTGGTGGATGGAATGCAATGTCATTTTCCATTCGTAGAAAGAGAATGTAAAAGAAAATGGTGGAAGTAAGATCCTTTGTCACCGCTACCTATTAAATTAGCAATATTTATGGGAAAGTAAAAGCACAGTGCAGTGGTGTCTGTGATAAATAAATTGCTTATTATAAAGAACGAGGGTTTAAAACATAAAAATGTAATATAATGGGCGTGTTGTTGGGTTCTGTTGTATGCAAATTGGGCGTTCTGAAGACGTATTTCATTACTTTCTGCTAACGTGTTCAGTAATTATGCCGCACTCACCGGAGAAAATGTAAGGGGCGCTTTGTAAGACAGCTTAAGTTGAAGCATTGCCTTAATTTATAAATTTTTCATGAAATGCAACACTCATATTGTGCTTTGAAATGAAGTTCGCGTGAATTTCGTGAAAATTACCTACTTTGTTTTATGACTAAGACTGGGGATGCTTGTTTATTTGTTGAAGCTTCCGCGCAACATTTTGAATTCATGCACACAGTTGCAAGGATATAAAGAAGTCAATATTTTGATTCAGTATTCATACAAATTGATGTAGATTTCAGAAAGAAACAATTTCGAATTCATTTACCTGTCGGAATTTCGGTTAACAATTCATCATCGTAAAGTACAATTGCCCCTTTAAATTCTACCATTATGGTGTGAAAATATTTAATTTTACCTTAAACAATGCTATTATTTTAATAAATAAAAGACTAGATATAAGAGGACCGAGATAACGCACAATTGAAAATATCTTCAATTTTAGTAGACTTCTTCCATAATATTCATTGTATCACAACAGAAAAACATAAAACAAGATTAAAACAGTTGAAAATCAGGCGAAGCCGCGGGCATGTCTCTACTCATGAATAATTTAGTGGCACGAAAACTTACACTGGGCTTATGCAGTCTACGAAGTTTAAATGAATTCATCCAAGTCGATCCATTTTGCTCATGATCTATATAGCTTGAAGTTTTGTTATGTGCTGGGCTATATCATGTCGATATTATTATGTTTTTGTTTTTAAAACTTAAGTGGAGGAGATGCTAAAGCTTTTATTTGAGGTAAACATGTTGGTTTGACTAAACATGGCTAGTCTGTTCAGGGTGGCAGGGACATGGAAGCAGGAACTGTAAACTGAATAAGGCAATTTTCCAATTTAATAAAAACTATTTCAATTTGAAGATTGGGACGATAGATATTTGCAGAAAAATAAAAATAAATCTACTTATATTCATTTTCTCAATTAAAAATGATTAAAATCAAATTTGTTTTTGTTGTTTTGAATTTACCGGCCAAAAAGCTCCTTACGCTGACTTTTTATGACGTAATATCGTGACGTCCGCTTTGGCGGCACCGGTACGTACAAATACTTAGTTTGGCGTAGTTTTAGAAGTGTTTGTGCAGAGGCACCGCACCAGTAATATCACTTTCTATCCATAAAAAATCTTATTAATTATAAACTCGACATTTACTTGTTTACTTACTAACTACCTACTTTAGTTTACACAAAGTTGATGTCACGTATGGCCACGTGATAAAAAGTCATCGTTAGTTAGTTTAGTTTCTGTTACATATTTTGTCCCAATCTTCAAATTAGAATACTTAGTTTTTAATAAATTGTAAAATACCCCATTAAGCACATGACTCTAACGCACTTTAGCGCCCATGTCCCTGCCGCCCTAAATAGCATGCGATAGGGACTATAAACTGAAACCATGAATTCAGCATGTGATATAATACAAAGAAAAACTTCGGTCTTCCATACATTTGGACCGCGTAAGTATTGTCTTTTTCTACGAAATGGCAGATTTTTTTTACTACAGAACCATGTACTGAATGCAAGGTTACAAGGACATGCGTCTATGTTCTCCACTATGAATACCAGTAGGCATTTTATGCACTATTTACGAACACAAATTACGAATTCGGTAATTAACTGTGCACTTAAAACATTCCGAATTTAACCCTAAGACAGTAGTACCCACGAAAAAAACATACCAACATAACTTCACACCCTATTGATATTCCTGAAAAAAAAAGTTGAAACAAGCCTTGAGCCCAAACAAACAGTACATCAAGTCACTTAAAACTCTATAAAGCGAGGTCGTCACACCACAATTCGTGTCGTGGTGTATAAACAAAGCTGTGTACAGACAGACGCGCCCTAATGATCACGTTACAATCGATACATGAACAGACAGACACTACGTAAATTGTTACCGTGGACAACGCCCTAATGTGTGATGGAAAAGTTTTTGTAGTGTTCGCTTTTCGTACTGAAATTTTTAGGCTATGGTGAGTTTCAAACTAGTCGGTGTAATTTCTCTCTACTAAGAGAATCTTCGTAACAACAATAACTGCTGTTTTACTACCCTGTCATTTTCATTGTAAACAATATCGGATTTTTGTAATATTTTTGAGGAAGTTTTGGTTCGAAGTACCTAATAATAATTGTTCGGGTTTTGTAACTCCGTATACTGATTTGTCGTGAAGTTTTCTAAGTTAACGTTAAGGCTGCCCTCTCAAAAAAATGGTTGAAAACAGCATGCAGATGAAACCACTTTTCGTCGGCATTTACAAAGAAATTACATTATAAAAAAAATAGTTAGTAATCTAAATAATATGATACGTCATTTGGTTTAGGCATAACTTTTCTATGGGTTTCAAATAATAAGAAAAAAAAAAACACCAAATCACCTCCAAATCGTTGAGATGAAACCATTTTACTCCTTCATTTTTAACAAAAGAGTTAAAAAAAAATGTCTACTGCTTTGCAATACAAAGGAAAATGATTTGATTTTGTTACTTTTACAAATATGCATTATTTTTGTTATAATAAATTAAAAATGCGACCGATTAAAGACTGCTGCACGGTTAAATCACCCCGCACTCGCCCACAAATTTAGTGCACCCAAATGCTGAAGGTTCTTAGCGTAGACATAAGCCTTAAATAGAGAAAAACGTTCCACTAAGATGTACTAAGTATTTAAGTTTATTTAAGTTTAATAGTACAGCGGAAGGCGATTATTTCTCTAAGTTATTGAAAGTTCCGTTTGGTGCCGGACGTAAAGAATAGCACCATCCCATTTCTTCCCGTAGGTGTCGTAGGAGGCGACTAAGGGACTTACTAGAGAATGGGCAGCAGCGTTCTTTATGCATTTGACCACCATACTGCGATCGCCAACCCGCCTGCCAAGCGTGGCGATTATGGCAAGCCCCCCGAAATTGGGGGAGGCCTATGTCCAGCAGTGGACGTCTTCCGGCTGAAATGATGATGATGGTGATGATTGATAGCTACATAGTTTTAAGTACACTTCATTTAGATTCGTTAGTCAAGTTATTTTATGATGCTAAATTATGACGCGCATTGTTGGCCTAAAGTAGGCTAAAGTAGGTTACCGAGTAAGCAGAAAAATGTACGGCGATGAGACCGTACAGTAATTTATTTCCAAACTCTAGTACAGACCTACACGTTACATAGATGAGGTCTCGACTCCTGAACTAGTGTGAAGCGAGCAAGTAGTCAGATCATCAAAAGTAAACCTACGCATAATAAGAAAAGGTCAAAGTAATCACGAATTCATTCGTACACCATTCCTCCCAAATAAAGCCACAGGTAGCACCACAATAACGAAACATTACGAAATATTTTACCGTCATTTTCCAATACATAACAATTCCTCTTCGTAAACAAACGTCGTGGCTTCCGACAATATACTACACACGCTCCCATACTCTACAGACTAGCAACTTCCAGTCCCTTAACGCAAAAAAATGGCAACTCTCCGTCATACTGAGGATTTTTTTCCGAATGGACTCCGTATACACAAGTTAATAACTTACAATATATTATGATACAGTAGAACAAGTCCACGCACTCCCAACAAAATGATATTTTTCTTTTATACGTCCATAAAACTTGCCTTATTCCTACCGCCTATATGTAGACGGGCAATTTTTCAACAAGTATTTGTGGGTAAGGGAGTTGCAGACGTTAATTTTAGACAAAGACAGAGTTATATGTGAACACGAAAGATAAAATGAACACATTAAGTTAATTTATGTGTTGGGTATGTATTTCTGTAGTTATAGATGTCGGTACTAAAAGCGGGGTCGGTACAATAAAATATAACGAGGGGGGTATCGTTATTAATGATTCGGAGAAAGTGTTGTGTAAAATGTAATTACATTGTTTTCCTATGCTCTTTGTGGAACATGGACGAGTATGATAGATTTTTGTGTCATTTAATGACAGAAAGTTCAATACATGCATCAGATACTGAAGGTGGTTGACAGTTTGGGATAGCTTGACGTGCTGGCGTCTGTATCTGTACTAAGGTAGTCCCCAATTCAAAATTTGCAAGTCTCTGTCAGGTTGTATGTTGATTAAAATATGATTCGCGACCGCAACAAATTTGGCCAGAATAACTTTTTCATGAAATAATAAAATAAAATTATTTGACCCAAGTTAAGGCACACATCATCATCCATCATTTCAGTCGAAAGACGTCCACTGCTGGACATAGGCCTCCCCCAAAATGAGGGATTTGCAATAATCACCACGCTTGGCAGGCGGGTTGGCGATCGCAGTACGGTGGGAAAATGCATAGAGAATGCTGCTGCCCATTCTCTAGAAAGTCCCTTAGTCGCCTTGTACGACACCCACGGGAAGAAATGGGATGGGATGGTGCTATTCTTTACGTCCGGCACCACACGGAACACAATCTCCACAAAAAAAAGAAAAAAGCTGTAAATAATCTTCAATCTTTAAAAATTCAACGGGATTAAATGATCTTAGAGGGTTGCACTGATGGCTTTGGTCAGTGGGTCTTCTTAGGCGTGAATTACACAGAAACAGCGTAAGGTGAAGGCGCGGCGCAGGCGAAGCGTACGCAGTTAATTTTGTATGTAAGCATGATGCCGCATTTAAACGTTTTCATACAAAATGTACTGCGTACACTGCGCCTGCGCCGCGCCTTCATCTTACGCCGTTTCGGCGTTTCTAGTGCGCCTTACAACCGGACAGTAGCTGAAAAATTGCAAAAAACGTAAATGATTTTTATTTCACAGTCTTCTCAGGCGCTTTTCCTCTTAAATGAGAAAGAGGACTGAACCATGCTTAGCTTTTGTCTATATAACTTTCTATGAAATGAAAAACAGTGTCATAAATTGACGCTTTATGGCCTCAAATATATTGTTTCTGGGATAAAGAAAAATACATGTATGCGTCTTTAAATCATAATAATATGTATTAAACCTTATATACACGACTGTCATAAACACACACTTATTGGGTGCGAAAGAATAATCCAACTTTGACCTCATTTTTAATATAAACGGGTTCGTATAGTACATATATAAAACATTCGTGTTGGAAGTAGCATTGTGCCCACACTCAAATAAAAGGCAACTGTGGGCGATACATAAGTACATAACTTTAAATATAATGCACACAATTTTATTATGTTACATTTCTACCCGAGTATTTCTCGGAATGCTCTCAATGAGAATTCTGGAAGGTAAGTCAGGTTTCTGAAAAGGTAATGTAAATAACTTTTGGGAGACCGAACCGATTTCAGAAACACACGTTGTGTGTGGCATTTTCATGCATTTGAGTATTGTTTCGAAACTATGGATAGGAAATGAATAAATAATTTCATGTTACCTTAAAATTTCGAAACAAAGCAAGTATCTATTTAAAAAAGAAGAAACGGTCTGACATATCATCAGACAACCTAAACTGCTAGGATTGGAACGTGAAATTTTGTTCACGACTTTCTTAATGTACAGTGTACGGGAGCACTAAGAAGGGGTTTTCGGGAATTTGACCTCTAAGAGGGTATAAAATTAAGATACTGTTTACTTATTTGAAAAATATTTTTTCATCGATCAAATTAAAAACTGTCCCGAATACGAATTTGAAGATAATTAATTATACATTTTCGAAAATGACATTTTAAAACGAGGTGGATGAGGTGTTATATGGGAAAATACGAATTCTACGCGGACGTAGTCGCGGGCGAAGTGCTAGTTAACTGTACACACGGCAACACATCACGCTATACAATTCCAGTTTACGCTGATCTGGTACTGTACGGAAATCCTATACAATGCGAGATCAGCTTATACTGGAAATGTTTAACTTGATGTATAGCCGTGTGTACAACCAGTAATTATCACGAACACGACCAAAAACAAACTACTTTCGCTCACAATAACATTGAGTGTTAGTACATGTCCCCCTCGGGCGAACATGTTACAGAGCAAAATAATCGTAACAATGGCGGCATAGCAACTGCATCGAAACAAAATAATACAATCGCTTAATAATAAGCTTAAAAAGCGGCTGTAATAATAATGCATAATTACGTGAAAGCGTGCCGTATTATAATACAGTACTTTACAGCTTACGGGGGAAATGTCGACAGCTGCGTGTGAATCGTACATCTGCCAGCCCTAAGCATGCACACAGTGACGCGCGCACTCTGGCACCCTCTCACCGACGCGCTTCGTCACGCACACTCGCGTCCATGTGGTTCGATTGTACGCACACACGCACGCGCACCTTGCCGCGCGTCCACAGGGGTGTTACTTTATTGTGCGACACTGCTTTCAGGGCCCGCCCGATAACATTTTGTTTTTACTTGTTGAATGTTTGATGGATGATGGCGATGATTGATTGAGCCCTTTTCGAGTTGCTTTCGATTGTAATAGATTTCATGAATGTGGGCTCGCCTTGCTTTTGTATGAGATTTCTGTTAGTGAATATTTGAAACGAATCAAGTCATTAATTTTATTTAAAGTAGTCGCCGGTTTTCTTTGTTGTTTGGACTGAACGTATAAATCATGTAATAAAAAGTGTAGATTTCTTCAGTATAGGATTCTATCGGGAGAATATTATCGGTAAAATATGTTCCATTTCCAAATCCCTTTTGGGAGCAATGTAGACAATACAAATCCATACCCTGCTTCCCGAGGACAATTTACATAACTCGTCAGCGACAACCCCAGTTGCAATTTAATCAGTTAATGTATTTGCTCCCGGGCTTTCGGTTTTATGGACTGCAACAGCAATGCTGGTTGAAACGTTGGCTGATTGGCCAAATGTTGGTTTTGTAGTGGAGTAAATTGAACAGATGGCAAACTTTTTTAGAACATTGTTGATGACTGCAATCTGTGTTTCACGAAGATAAAAAGAAGTTGGATGTAATCGTTGAAGGGGGTTTATGGAGGAAGTTTGTCATAAGTCATAATCCAACTGGTTGAATAAGTAAATAACAAAACTTCTGAAAATAACAGTGGTGTATTCGAGCATTAATGACAGCAAAATCAAAACAAGCTACAATGAGGGAACAAAGAAGAAAGTCGAAATTGAAATTCGAATTAATTTCCGACTCCGGAGTCCACTCAAACAAATTTCCGAAGTTGCCAAAAAATTACTTCTGTATAAAAAAGTTGTATGTATCAAATGTCACTCAGAGTTTCAGATAGGCGAAGGCAATTCAGTGAGTACCATTGTCCGGATCCTTTATACAATTTTATTGGCTTTCTGTGCTATAAAACTTTGGACCAAAGGAATTCTTCCTAACAACCCCGAATGCGGGTTTGCTCGAATTTCTTGATACGATATCGTACACTGTAATTCTTTGTTATTTTTTATTTTATTGTGCTGTCTTTTTGTTGTGGTTTCGGGTTTCCTTTTATCTTAAAACTTATTAGATGGATCATCGGATGTAGGAGCTTGTTTGATTGGATTTTCTTTGTCTAGTTCAAGTTTAACCAAGCCAAATAGGAGTTTCCGGGACGGAAGGGTTGGAAATCAATTAAACCTTCGACCTGTATCTGAAGCGATACGTATAATAATAGTTATTACGTCACTTCCAAAGTTCGATTGGCATTTGTCGGCAAGTAACGAAATTGAAATCAATGGCAGGCATCATTTGATGCAAACATGGAAACAAAAGACAGCAAAATGAAATTTGTCAAAATTTCATCTATACTAAAATTACGAAGCAGAAGAGTTTGTTTGCTTGAACGCGCTAATCTCAGGAACTACTAGTTCGAATTGAAATATTATTTTAGTGTTAGATAGCCCATTTATAGAGGAAGGCTATAGGGCATAGGCTATCTAACATCACGGTAAGACCCTTAGGAGCCGAGCAAAGAGAAAAAAAGTCACGAAAACGAAGTATTCGCACGGGCAGGCGATTCGAGGCGACGGATTGAGTCGAGGGAGCAAGAAATTAGACGCGAACGAAGTCGCGAGCAGTAGCTAGTTCTCAATAAACGCATTTTCACAATGGCAACTCCGTGACTCCAAAAATAGTGAACACTGAACAGTTGAACACGACAGAAGACAGACCAAATATAATAAAGAGAATGAGAGAGACACGTACCACTTCAGTCCATATAAATTCTGAGTAGTGGTTATCTGGAATATTTGCGGCATGCACACAATGCTCACATCTCATCTGTAACCGTCCTCTTCTATCGAAGACGGTTAAAGGAACGACAGTTTGTCCACCGGCACCGTCTACAGGACGTCAACGAGATCGAGATCACGGCGTCGAAGTATCGATACATAGATTTAGTATAATATACTAAAATATTTATTTTCCATAGACAACAGTTATCCATTGTATGCTAGTAAGTTAGTTTCAAAATAAAACTTAAAAGCTATGTTAGTGTGTTATTTTAACTAAGTACTAAGCTTACAGAAAAACAACATTGAGAAACATACACCAGGTGAAATTAATCACTCCTGCCTAACTAACACTTGCATGATGTGATGCGTCCATCATCATCGGCGAATACAATATTTTCACTAACGTTTCCAGAATGCTATTAGGGTTTGACTATGGCGCGTGCCCACCTCACACCACGGACGTCTCGTTCGGTTCGAATAATCTCGTCTCTCGTTGACGTCCCGTTGACGGTGGCGGTGGCCAACAGTGTATTGAACTGTTCAGACGGTTCGAGATCGTGTTTTGTTTCTAAAGCTGGGACTGCACGGTGGCAGGAATCGTTTCTTTTGTTATCGATAGTGCAACTACCATTTTGTTGCCAGTCAGCTGATAATAATCTTTAAGTTGGTCTATTACCTATGATACCTATTGTCAGGGTGTTGTCCTTTTTTTTAGATTGAAGAAGACTTCGCTTTATCGTCAAAATTCGTTCTTTCAAAATTTACTATACTGCGACAAGTAAGATACCAACACATTTATTAAAGAAACAATTTAAACCCATATTAAATCTGAATTTATTACCAATACACTTTATTAAAGAAACAATTTAAACCCATATTAAATCTGAATTTATTACCAATACATTTATTAAAGAAACAATTTAAACCCATATTAAATCTGAATTTATTACCAACACATTTATTAAAGAAACAATTTAAACCCATATTAAATCTGAATTTATTTTAAACAATCTCAAAATTTAAAGTTAGCCCATCAAAAACCCAGAGGGACCTACTTGAATAAATTAGGAGCAATGAAAACTTTTTTAGAACTAAAACATCCCATTAATAATAAAAGACAAAGCTTTCGGTCGCACGCAATGGCCCGTCAAATATTTTAAAGATAATGTTAAACTTTTTAGCCAGATTATTTTTTGTGGGTAGTTATGGTTAGAAATATCGTAATTAAATTAAGATATTTTTAAACAGTGCAAATATCATTGCAAAAAGGTCTTATAGGTGAAACCACTTCTTAAAAGTGCTGTTAAATTATTTTTGTAATAGTTAGTAATATAATTAATCAAAACGATTACAAAAAGTGTAAATTCAGCCAACAGTAAATATCTCATAAAATTGTAGTGCCTAAAAAATACCTATTGCTTAAATATTTTTATTACAAGTGCAAGTTTCGGAATAATTACAATGTTAGATAGCGCGCCCGATTTAGGTTTATTCAAACCTGTGTTTCAGGCCATATTATAATAACAATCTTGTATTTTCTTATTCGGTATTCTCACCGAAATGATAAATACAATATTCATACGAGAAACTGCTTCGAATGTTGGCTATATTACAACAAGATCGCCGTCCACTAATATTGTAACATGTCACAGTATCCGGCATTTTAGCCGCGAAAGGTTACTTACCGAAGCGTATTAATACCAAGCTAGGTATAATTCATAAATGTGAAACGAACGAAATTTTCTAAGTTTCTACAAAGTTCAGAATAGGGTTGTGGTATATACAGGGGTAACCCGTAATGTCCTGAACAAGTGGGGCGTTTTGTACCCCATCTGGCAGCCGTCACGCCCGTCACGTTCGCCCTACGTGCCGTTTTACAGTTTAATTGACATTTGTTTTTGGTATCTACAGTAGGTACCTAAATGTGTTCTGTAAAGGTGTTATATAACAACCTACGTCAAGTTAAGGGATAACTAAAAGTGACATACTTTTCCCGGTAGAAATTAATTAAGTACCTAACCGTTTTAATTAACCTTGTTAACCTACAAACTACGAAAAAATTAAATTAATTTTAAATTAAAGCTCCACTATTCCATTTTTTTGTAAGTAATGAAAGCCAAAAACGAATACGAAATAACGTCTAAAAGTTTCCTAGAATTTAAAGTAAAAAGACTTCGGGGGTAATAGTGTACACTTAAAACGGAACGCTATAACCCCACAGTTTAACTCGAGCAACTGGTACTACGCGCGACTGTACCTCGGACACGTACAGAGCTCGTTTAGCTTTAGTTTCAAAATAAAACTTACGGCAGTTTGATAGTTGGGAAAATAAAACTGCTGTAATGCAGTTGTATGCGGGAGTTTTATTTGGGGCGATATGCTCAGATTGTATGATCCCTTATTATACAAATATCGTAATAATATTCAGTTGTATTAGCATTTTATAAGACCTAACCGCTCTATCTGTATTGATAATGGCGAATCTTTTCAAAAATACTTTGCTATAAGCGACCATTATTTTAAAAAGATTTAATCGGATCTGGAACAATTCGGAGCTGTACATAACTCCGCACTGAACCTTAAAGATAGCAAACTGATCCGTACAACAGTTTCTTGGAAAATTTCCAGACTGATATCGCTGTTTCCTTAACAAAAAAGCGAAAATCTACTAATGTGTCTTCCACTTAAATTTCCTTTACACGTAAAAGTACGATGATAAATGCGTCATCAGTTTCCGCATACGATAAATCACCTCCCACGAAAATGTTGCATTCTAAGTCATATACGTACGTATTTACTACAGTTCTAATCACGTGGCATCCATAAATATTACCTTCGACTTGGGACGATAAATCAGTACTATTATCGATATTGAGGCGTATTTAGGTTATAATGCGACCCGTGGGGTGCTTTAATGCCCCATCTGTTCGTATAGAACATGTCACGGTTGCACACATTTGGAAGTGGAGGAACACAAAAGTATTAGCGGTTTTGCAAGTCAGGAGTGGTTATGTTTTTTTCTGGATTTCGTTTTGCTCGGTCCCCAAGTGTTGTAGCGTGATATTTAAGAATTGCTAAATCAAAAGCAAAAAGAGTTTTTCAAATCCGACTGGGTTCGTTCTAGAGATTAGCGCGGTTAATCTAACTCTGCGGCATTTATTATTGTGTATAGATAGATAATCGATTTTGTATCGGCCTTTCTTTTTTTTTCCAATCTGATTTGCGTTAATATACAAAAATGTATGCAGTGAAATTTTGCCCTAGCTGACTTTTCTTCAAATAGGTACTCTTCTCTTATCTTGGTCTTGTACTCTTAATCTGTTACCATACCAAAATCTCCAAAGCTCTATTCGCGACAAAGATATATGTATTACAATACACTTATGTACTCGAGATTTCTTCAACATTTGACTAAGATTTACCTTCAAGCAACTTACCTTTGAATATATACTGTCATCTTATTCACGAGCGATACAAAACGAGCTCACCTACACAGACTCACAAGAGCCACTAAGTACCATTTGTATTTTTAAACATGAATGAATCTCATTTTCCTAATTCGAAGTGATTTTGGCACAATACAAGCGCAGTTGAGGGTTATTGAAACATGTCGTTTTGAGTGAAAATGTTACGTACAAAAGCGTTTCATTGACCTTTGTGGTTATGTTTGTGAAACTTGATTTGAGTGGAATATCTTGATATTTGATAAAGTTGGACTGTCGTTAAGTAAGTTAAGGTTTTGAGAAACAAAGTGCGCAAAATCTGTCTTCAGTCTTATATCAAATACGCACATGTGAAAAAAGAAATACACTTGTTTAGTGATTGCTTAGAAATAATCAAAATCAAAAAGCATTGTTCAAAGTAGGCTGAGAATAAGCACTTTTCGAACATCAAAACAAAAGACAATCCCCCAAAAACGCCTGCTTTTACCACTTCCTAGTGCTTAAGCTGGGAAGAAGTGGCGTAAAAAAACTTCCGAGCAAGTAATGGCAAATTAACGAAGCCCCAAGCTCTCATAGACTAACAATACGATGAGGTGTAATCAAAAAGATTACTGTAGCTAACCTTAAATGACTAAATTATCACTTACTAACCAACTTTACCTATTAATTCATGATGACCTGCAAAGTACGCAAGAAAATTTCAACGGTGAACTCTTGTATAGTAATAATTATAGAAGTACTGAAGTAATGGTTAGCGTGTTGGTAACCGCATTGCAGCTATCTGGTTTACCGGCGTACCCCATTGGGACACACGGGGTAATAGCGTATAGCGTGGTACTGTAACCTTAATTGAGTGATATTAAATTGCTCCCAGATATAGTGGACCGTTTGTACCGGTAAATCGGGATGAAAGGATGGATACTTTTAAAGTAGATTATGTTATAGCTTTTATGGATCATATTGTCATGTTTGTTATGTTTATAGTTTAGTGACGTGGTTTTAAAATTGCTGACTTATGGCAGACCTCATCATAAGGATTTGTATTCGATTTGTGTTATATTGCGAACAATTCTAAATGAACAATTGTTCAGATCAGGCTTAGTTTCCGAGGTTCTGTTGTATGATTTATGAGCAATTTGCAATTCTAGGTCATATCTTAACATTACGTACTTTTTATTATTTGTATGTGCTCAAAGTATGCACAACATTTTATAAATTCTTGATTGCATTGCCAACGTTTTGCATTTCATCCCAAACTATGCACTAACTCATTTCTGGCGAAAACTATAAAATACGGTCCGCTATGAAGTCTCAACACGACATTTTAAAATACATATTTCCCAAAACCAAGAAATCCTTTTAGCCAACATTTGCAACATGAATTTTCATAAGACCGAGTGAAATACCGCGTATATTCCAGCTACGTAATACTGTGTTACTTTACCAGGGATCTTTAGGTCGGAAGTACGGGAGCTTTAGCACAGTGAGACACTGTGGCGCCTGTGTAATTTTTTACAATGTAGCAATACACGCGATGTATGGGCAAAGTTAAATTTTCTGATATTTCCACCTTTCCGTGTTCGTAATAAAGTTTGATTTAGCAAATGCAGGTGTAATATCAACTATGCTTTCATGTCACTCTGGTGGCATGTTCATGAAACATTCAGTTATCTTTTACATAATTTAAACACAATTTTTACGTTCTTCTCTGTGTATGTTTGATATGGAAATTGCTGAGCGACTTAGCAATGTTAGCGGTTATATTATAATTACATGGTTTTTTCTACTATTTCTTTATTTTAATAACTTTAGTTTTTAAACAATTGCGTGCTGTATAGGTAGTTGCTAAATCAAATGAGTTCTTAAAATAATACAAAGTGGTCACAAATTGGTATTACTATCATGTCTTACATAACAAGTTTTGCCTAAACATTAGGCATTTATTTCACCGGCATGACATCATAATCGGCGACCGGTAACTAAATAAAAACGCGTCTCCGGAAACAGGGCAACGCTATAAATCTACCAAACCGGACCTATTAGACGATTTTATAATTTTACATGAAACGACACGAGAACGATACGACGCTCACAAAAAAGAAATGGCTTCACGTGTAATTTGTATTCGCATAATCTTTATAATACGTGAAGCAAAAATTTCAGAAAATTATCAGACGGACGAGTGTGAAATTTGGCACAGCTAAACGTTAATATGGAGAAGAAGTGCAGAAAGCTAATATTTTACATAATAATGCATTAAAAATACATAGTGCCTCTGGAATGTTTGCGGAGGCAAGGCTGAACGCGTTCAATGCCATTCAGAGAAGCAGAATTGCCTCTTTCATGTCCAGGGTTGGTACGTGTAGAAACACCTTAGTTAAGGACATTGCTGATAGGATGTACCCTACCCAAAACCTGAAAATAGCCGCGTAAACTGTTTGTGCCTATTTATGTGCAAGAAAAGGGTGAGTTTGTGTGTGTGTATGTATGCTTTTTAATTGGATGTTTTTTCTTCCTTATTCAAAATTTTAATCTTTTAGTGTAGGTACTTATTTTTTATTGTGTTTTTTTTATGGATCATGTGGTCTGCAACAAAGATTTTTATTATTATTAAATTTATATGAACTATGGTCGAATTTTGACCACTGGGCGACCACTAGGATAAATAAAACCGTCTTCTTATCTCAATCTTGTAATTAGTCTTCAGTGGTTTCGATCAAAATTATGAAAGGGCCTAATATTTAAACGGAACAACATGCAAATTAATTCATTAGTCCGAACAATTTGTTGTTTATTAATAAACTTCTTAACTTCCGACTCAAACTGTCAGAAACTTTTCACTTAAAATCCTTGTTCAAAATTCGGGTAATGTGGACGGGCCCTTAGGGTATGTACGACACTGCCAGCTCTAGAGCCCTAATGCAGTTTTGTTACCGTACAAACTAAGGATTATTCCGATCTGTCACCCTGCTTTGGTCCCTTAGAGGGACGGATCAGAAGAATTAATACCTATATTAAATTCTTAAAAGTAATGCCACACATTATAAGCAACATTACATTAAATAAAAGACTAGTAGTATGGGCTGATAATCATCTGTCTCCGATCCGTTTCTCTCAAGGGGATAAAGCAGGGTGACAGATCGGAATAATCCCAAACTAAACCTATATATGCACTAAATATTTTAATTTTTGACATCATTACGATATACCTACTTGATTCTCACGTTTTGTCATATAAATGTATTTTACTCATGCTTCCTTAATATGCGCTCTATAACATTGTTTCATACTTCAAGTAGAGGACAATATTGTTCCTTATTACCCCGTTTTATGCCTTTAATTGCCCGCAGTTGGGCAATAACGTCACATTTTAAAATACTATTATTCTAAAAAGATACTGTGACTCACTCGAGTTAAGTGTTATCTGTGTGGTTAAGTGGTTCTTGAGTTCTTTTAGATTATTTTGATAAAAATAATAAAACAGAATTATCTGACTCTGCAATACTTTTGTGTATACTGCAAGGAATGAAAGTCACCCCTAAACAGAAGTTTGAGTAATTCTTAGGTAAATGTCAAAATTAACTTTGAAACAGACAAATAAGGCGTCACATTCTTTGAAACCGGTAATGAATATTGGAGTTTTCTTAATGGGTGTTCTATCATAATAAGATAACAAACCAACCTACTAACATGTCCCCCCCGAGTGGGTTCCCGCATTGTCGTTGCGGGGGGGCTTAGTAACCGTGGTCTCCCATCCACGGTGAAGCCAAGAGGAACCCAACGGTGGGGCCGCTCGTCAGGGCTTTTGCCTCAAAGCCATTGACGTAGCGGCCAAAACGTAGGTTGCGGTGAGGTGCACCGCAACTGAGGTGGGCCGCGATGTCGAATGGGAGGCATCGCGGCTGAGGGTTACAGGCTGCGGTAGAGGAGGAGTGCCGGTGCTTCTGAGCAGCGCTCTTCCCTTCCGTGGCCTGGACGGGGCCGCCACCGTTTGATGGCGGACGCGGTGGGGCCGCAGGGGAAGAGGAGTGTCGGTATAGCGTCAGCCGCTCTCCCTATCCTCTGCGGCCGAAAAGTGGTAGACGGGACGGCGCGTTGTGTTCCTCACGCGCGCCGTCAAAGATGTCAGCAACCACTGGTGGGGTCCGCAAGGGCCGATGCCTGCCAGGGGTGCGGGTTTGTTCGAAAGAGATACCACGACCCCTGGCATACGGGCTACTGAGGGAACACGGGTGGGTTTTAGTCAGTAAAAGTCTGACACGCCCTCCTGCTCTACTCAGCAGGAGAAGTCATTTAATGATTTCCCACCCAAAAAAAAAAAAAAAAAAAAAAAAAAAAAAAAAAAAAAAAAAAAAAAAAAAAAAAAAAAAAAACCTACTAACATGTTGGGCACGTCACGACCACGACGGTAAGTCCTCTTTGAGGAGTGGATTGAAAGGCGCCACGGCGTTCTCACCTTCCGCCTGATGCAATTCCTCACCGGACACGTCTGTTTCGGGAGGTTGCTGTTTCGGATAAGGCTGGAGGCAACGCCAGGGTATTTCCACTGCGTAGATCGCCCTGAGGACACGGTGGAGCGTACGGTGGAGGTCTGCCCGGCTTGGGTGAAGCACCGCCGTTTCCTTGTGGACGCGATCGGCGGCGGCGGTCCCTCGGGTTCGACCCTGGTTCAAGCCATGGCTCGTAGCGAGAGTGCATGGGTAGCCGTCACCTCCTTTTGCCAAGCAGTAATGCTCGCGAAGAGGGAGGAGGCGCACGTGCGGGAGAGGCAGTATATGCGCACTCACGGCCCTAGTCGCCGCAGCAGACGCCGTAAGCGTCTGAAATCCCAGACTGATTCCCGGCCACCGTAGGCGCGGGCTTGCAGACGGCGAGTAATGGGTAGCTCGCTGTCCGGTTACGACCAAACCCGTATCGACGGCGCGTTGTATTCCACGCGCGCCTCAAAGAGATGTCAGCACCAACTGGTGGGGTCTGAAAAGGCCGATGCCTGCCAGGGGTGCGGGTTGTTCGAAAGAGACACCGTCGCCCTGGCACACAGGCAACTGAGGGAACACGGGTGGGTTTTAGTCAGTAAAAGTCTGACACGCCCACCTGCTCCGCTCAGAGCGGGAAAAGTTATTTGTTGATTTCCCCAAAAAATCAAATCCCGCTTTCGAATCGCGTGTGCCGCGCGAAGTTGCAATACTTTTGTTTCGACTTCATCACGCTAGACGGCGAAAATTGTTTGCTTCGTGCCTGATAGCGTAATTTTGTTTTGTTAGCAACTTTTTTATTATTGAACATGGCATTAGTTGGGGAAATTACTTCATTATACTGCTACTGCTTGTCGCATGACGTTCGTTATAAGTTTAAACTACTCCGTTTCTCATAAAAGTTATTCACCTCTTTAGTTTGCTCAAAACCTGCCTCGTGTTGTAAAATCACTGTCACAATGACGCCATAAAGGCCGTTAAACAACACGTTCGATTTTTTTAAATTCATTTCATGCGTTCATTGCCTCATTAATAGACAGTGAAAAATTAAAAGCCGCGAAAGAGAGGATATGAGGTTGGAAAGAGAGGGGGGTAGTCTCTCTAACAGCCAATATCCGGTCGATCAGCTGTGCAACGGAAACAGCTGGCAACTTGAGTGAGCTAAAGCGTCATTCATTCTCAACGATTTATTTTCGAGTGACTAACGATTTTCCGTCTGTAAAGTATTCGGGCCAGTTTTTCTGTACGTATGTGCGAAAAAAAATGGCCGTCAGCTGATAGTGTTGTCGTTACACAGATGTTTTTCGATTTGTTTCTGCGACACCCTGTTATTGGCCTATTTTCACCTGTTATTTGATGGATCGTCTGACCGAGCGTTGGGTCGTATGACTTTGGTGAAATACGTTATTTTATTTATTTCGTGCCGAAGTATTTTATGACCTATCTGCCTTCACATAGGTGTTATATTCGTTCGGTTTCTGTTAACTAACAATGACTTATTTCCTATTTTTATTTTTACTGTGATAACAGTAAGTAACTTTAATGTTCCAGAATCTTATTTAAGCACGTTTCGCCAACTAACTGTCGCTTAAAGTCATTTCCGATCCCGTGTTACCTTCAACCCCTTATAAATATTTCGCTTAGAATGATGCAGCAACGTGACACCCAAACGAATGCTCCTATTAATTATTAAAACTGGCACTTTCATCCAATTTGAATCTTATCTAGTAACCAATAGAGGTCAATTTGTATCGCTTTAACTGTAATTAAAAGTTTGCAAACTACATTCCCGCGTTCTGTATAGAGTAAGAGACTTCCTGCTTCCACCGACTGATTAATATGTTAATCTGTGACGTCATACTGTCTTAATGCAGTCTCTTAGTTTGGGTACATTCAGAGCGAATACTGTATATAAATTGCTAGCTTTGTGTTGTTGATTATGTGGTTTCTCTGTCGACAGACTAATACCCGCTGACACCTTGGCGGAATAGTTAATGAAATTAGAAAACAATTAATCTATTCCCTACTAAGTTTCAGGTAGACAGCTGTTTTGTACAGCTCTTAATTCTACTTGAGTTCGATGATAATTCAAAACGTAGGAATCGATTTGTCCCAATCGAAACTGCTATCAACGTCTATTCCGGACATCTGTTGTTTGAAACAAAAGTAATCATACGAACGGGGGTCGTTATACAGTCCTTCTAAACCGGCGCTTTGCAAATGACACGTTCTACGTTTAGAAACGTTCGCGATTTGAATAACGTTCGGACATGACAGTTGGGAATTGCGATGGGAAAATCGTTTTTTTCCCAATCGATTTATGCAAAAGAGGCATGAGTATTTTTATATACTTAATTTCATTTTATTCCGGCGTTTTCATTTCGATTTGCAATTTACAAAGCTTCGTCGAATCATCATATCAGCCGAAAGACGTCCACTGCTGGACATAGGCCTCCCCCAGGCTCCTCCACTTCGACCGGTCTTGTGCTTCCCACATCCAGCGGATACCCGCGGTCTTCGCAAGGTCATCGGTCCACCTTGTGGGAGGCCTTCCTACTCTACGTCTTCCGGTACGCGGTCGCCACTCCAGAACCTTTCGGCCCCATCGGCCATCTGTTCTGCGAGCAATGTGCCCTGCCCACTGCCACTTAAGTTTGGCAATTCTTCGGGCTATGTCGGTTACTTTGGTTCTCCTGCGGATCTCTTCATTTCTGATTCGATCGCGTAGAGAAACTCCGAGCATAGCCCTCTCCATTGCCCTTTGGGTGACTTTAAGCCTTCTGATAAGGCCCATTGTGAGCGACCACGTCTCTGTACCATAGGTCATCACTGGCAACACACACTGGTCAAACACTTTCGTCTTGAGACACTGTGGTATTTGGGACGAGAATATATTGCGAAGCCTCCCGAACGCTGCCCAGCCGAGTCGGATTCGACGATTGACCTCTTTCTCGAAGTTGGACTTACCTAACTGGACAGTCTGTCCTAGGTAAACGTACTCGGTCACAACTTCGAGTGTAGCGCCTCCGATCGTCATGGGAGTGGGTGTTACATGGGCATTCGACATGACCTTTGTCTTCTCCATGTTCATTTTAAGACCCACTCTTTCGGAAGCTCTACTGAGGTCATCGAGCATTGCACTGAGGTCCTCCATGGTCTCAGCCATGACGACTATGTCATCGGCAAACCGAAGGTGAGTGATGTACTCGCCATTGATGTTGATGCCAGCCCCTTTCCAGTCCAGAACCTTGAAGACATCCTCCAGTGCAGCGGTGAACAGTTTCGGAGAGATAACATCTCCCTGTCTCACACCTCGCTGCAGAAGGATAGGTTTCGAAGTCCGGTCCTGGAGTCGGACTGACATAGTGGCGTTTTCATACAGACACTTCAGCACCTCGATGTACCGATAGTCGATCTGGCACCGTTGAAGAGACTGCAGTACAGCCCATGTCTCGATCGAATCGAAGGCTTTTTCGTAGTCCACAAACGCTAAGCAGAGAGGCAGGTTATACTCTTCGGTCTTCTGTATAACCTGCCGCAGCGTATGTATGTGGTCTACGGTGCTAAAGCCTTTACGGAATCCGGCTTGTTCGGGAGGCTGGAAGTCGTCAAACCTGCGCGCGAGACGGTTCGTGATGACTCTCGAAAACAGCTTGTAGACATGGCTCAGAAGTGAGATGGGCCTGTAATTCTTAAGAAGAGTATTATCACCCCTCTTAAAGAAAAGTACCACCACACCTCTGTTCCATGCCTGTGGCGTTTTGCCCTCGAGTATGACGGAATCAAACAGCTTCTGGAGGGCCTTAAGAACGGGTTTTCCGCCGGCCCTCAGGAGTTCGGCCGTGATTCCGTCATCACCCGGCGCCTTGTTGTTTTTTAGCTGCTTCAGAGCCATCCTAATCTCGTACAAGCTAACGTCCGGGATATCTTCGGTATAGTGTCGGGTCAATCTGGCTCTTGGGTCGTTTGCCAGATCCGTAACGGGGTTGCTTGTTGACGTGTATAACTGTCCATAGAAACTCTCGATCTCTCTCAACAGCTCCGGCTTGGAGGAAACGATCCTGCCATCATTGGTCTTCAGTTTCGCAAGCTGACTCTGCCCAATAGACAGATCTCTTGAAAAGACCTTGGAGCCCTTGTTCCGCTCTATCGCGTCCTTTATGCGGTCCGTATTAAAACGGCGAAGGTCGCTTTTCAAGGCCTTAGATATCTGTCTATTGAGCTGTCGGTACTTTAGCGCGTCGTCTGAAGACTGCAGGATCATTTCACGCCTCTCCTCCATTAGCTGCAGAGTAGGATCAGAGAGTTTCTTTTTGCCATTAGTACGGCGGGTCTTGAAGAACTTAGACCCGACCGTATGGACAGTTTCCACGAACCCATCGTTATAATCGTCCACGGAGCTCCCTAGGCATTCGAAACGATTCTGGAGTTCGAGCTGAAAGCTCTCGGGGTTTTGGACCTGGATCGGTGCTGGACGGAGCGTAGACTTCATTAGTCGACATCTTTCTAGCTTGATGTTGATATTCAATGTGCCTCTTACCATGCGGTGATCGCTTCCGGTTTTCACCGCGTTGATCACAGAGACATCATTGAATATTTGCTTCTTCGTCGACATAATGAAGTCAATCTCGTTTTTAGTTGCACCATCAGGGCTCTGCCAGGTCCACTTTCTGTGCTCCCGTTTCCTGAAGAAGGAGTTCATCATAAAGAGGCCTTCCTTCTCCATAAAACTGGCCAGCAAGTGACCCCGGTGGTTCCGTCGTCCAACTCCAAATTGCCCCACTCTCAGCTCATCCTCGTTCCGTTTGCCCAGTTTCGCGTTGAAGTCCCCCATGACAACGGTGAAATGAGTTTTAGAGCCATGCATGGCTTTGGATATATCCTCATACATGGTCTCCACCTCATCGTCGGGGTGTGTCGAGGTCGGGGCGTAGACCTGTATGACCTTCAGCGAATATCTTGCGGATATTCTGAGTATAAGGTACGCCACCCTGGTCGACACACTCTCGATCTTCACCACGTTTGTCACAAGGGACCTATGGACAATAAACCCGACACCACCTTGGGACTGCTGGTCGCCCTCCCGGAAATAGAGCAGGTTACCGGATTTGAGGATTATCGAGTCCTGCCCCTCTCTTCGAACTTCAGATAACCCTACTATACCCCACCGTAACCTGCTCAATTCTTCCTCGAGTTCGGTAATCTTCTCGTCGGTCCGGAGTGTACGCGTGTTGTACGTTGCCAGGTGCAGTTTCCGTTTGTTTTGGTAGCCAGATCTCTTCCGGAGATTCTTAGCACCCCTTGCCTCACCGTTACCTTGGCCGCTACCGTAGCCAAGGGTAGGCGGGCCGCCGGGTACTAGGGGCCGTTTTGTAGGGCTGCTTGTCATTTTTTGGGGGGGTTTTGCCATTATCGCCACGCTTGGCAGGCGGGTTGGCGATCGCAGTATGGTGGTAAAATACATAGAGAACGCTGCTGCCCATTCTCTAGTAAGTCCCTTAGTCGCCTTCTACGACACCCACTGGAAGAAATGGGATGGTGCTATTCTTTTACGCCCGGCAACACATACGGGACGTCGAATACTAATCGAATAATCATCAAAATGCAACATCAAATCGATTATAACCCACTGTTGACTATTTCACGCAGAATTAGGAGCAAAGAGCAATCAAGATAGGTGCTGTCGTTATATTTGATTGAGCCGTACCACATTTCTGTGTGCTAATTACCGGCCGTGCCGTAATTACGACTATTGTGGATCGTTAATTACGAAACTTCAGCAATTACGCAAGACGTCTATATGAAACATCGATAGTAGAGCACTCGATTAGGAATAATCGGAATATTATCTGTTTGATGTTCTTAGTTCTGTTTATTTACAATGAGTGTTTGTTTTACGAGTTAACTTTAGATTAATCGTTTTACTCAAGGTTTGTTTGACTTTGAGGTTATGATCGAAATACATGAATGACATTGGGGTCAGAAAGCATTCAATATTTTTATTACGTTCTGCAAAAAAACAACAAAAAGTTACACAAATATGTCCACGACATCGCAGTTCGAACAAAAGGTGTTAAAGAAATTGCAACGCAAACATACGGTAAACAAGAACCACAAAACCGATTTTGAATCTTATTACAAAGTGTAAAAGCTGTTTTTAAAATGCATCGTTCCTTCTGTGACATATAACAAAGTTCGGTTTGAGTCTCATCGAATTCCCGCGCGCACTGACACGTCCGTAAACTAGTAACTCACATTAACGAGTATAGTCAAACTTGTACGGTGTTGGGAAATAGGTGTTATCCTGGGAAAAATATATCTCGTTGTTTTTCGCATCACTAGTGTGTGATTATCAAAGTTTTCCCATAATGGGACGGAGTGATGTACTACTTGTGTAGTATTTCGTAACGTTGTTTATAATAGGAGATGGAATTATTGGTTAATAAATAATGTTGTGCTTACGAGCCCTCACGGAGCAATGAAAGTTACGTTTCGTGCCAAATTTGGTCTTGAGCCAAGTTTGGTAATAATATGGTTAATAAAATTGCAGTATGGTGTGATAGATAGTGTCGCCTCATTGCACAGGATCCATTCCCAGAACGGCCTAAATATTATTGGAATTTTCGATAACCGATTTGAATTCTGGCTTCCTATTTTGAAATATTGACGTTACGTAATACAGCAAGCTGAAATCTTATTCAATGTACCAGGAGCACATACGTTGCTAGTAGGCTACCTACTCACTCGAGATGATAAGCTGCTTACAGGAACAGAACTAAGGTTTCCTTTGCCGAGATGCAGTCTTGAAAAAAAAAGAACATCACAGGTGTATACACGTGGCATATCTATTTCTTCAAAGGTCGTGTTTTCCTGGTAGCTTTGACATCAGTAAACATAAAGGAATTATGTATTTGATGCTCACTCATGTAGTGTTGTTTGCAACCTTTGCCTCTATATGATATTTCTCGTAGAATGCGAAATTGGTTAAGACATAACTACGGACATTTAATTTATGCATATGGAGATATTACTGCAAATTGAGACGTGACTTGCCCTGCAACGACTTAAGTATCCATAACTGATCGGCGTGTAGACAGATATACTATTTTTGAAACCTTTAACGCATATTTTTATAGGACAGCGATTCAGATTGGTAATTGTTTGCCGAAATTTAAAACAAAAATAAAAAGGAAAACCGTGGTATGAAAAAACACCTTGTATTTTTTTACAGCAAAACTAAATAACGTTAAATCAAAATTTAATTGCATATTCTAAAGAAGACCCTAATTAGACTATTTAGCTTAATTACGAAGAAATTTATTCGGAGCACAGTCGGAATTTTAATTTAGCACTAAATAAAGTGTGCGAATACAGATTTCACTCAAAAATGTAGGTACCAATGCTGAATGAATAAAATTATGAAGTGTCGATGAATACTTTTTGAAGTTTCTTACGTTCACTTAAGTCGTAGGGTATAATATAGTCCGCACAAAAATATTACGACATTTTGTCAACAAATAACGAGGCGACAAATACGAATAGAGATGTCACATACATAACAGTGATTGAACGTACCAGCAGAAAGCTAACACAGTAACAGTAGAAATTGCTGTTCAGTTAGGTAGTGCAAAATTCATTGCGTTATTTACGTTGTTGAGCAGACGAATTTTTCGAACATATCAAGCAATGGATTAGCAATATCCTTCTAAATAATTCAGATTGTGATTGATAGTGACTTACGCGATTAGGGTGCAGATCTAATTCTTAACAATGCACTCACTGAAAATAATGTAGGAAAAAACAATAAGTTTACTAAATTGGATATCTTATTGCACCAGTATGTGCATAGTGCACTTTAATAAAATGGCGTATTATTAAGCTGCATTCAAAATTTGCTACCATTGTCTGCACGCGTGACCGTCCAAATTAAATTTCAACTGCACTTAAGTAAATGGTTTTAAATTAATTCTACTCGTTGCAACTAGTTTTACACATTTTATGCAAAACAATAGAATAGAACGAATGTTACTCTATTTAAGTTTTTATGTGAGGAAGTAATTTATTTGTGTTTGTTATTATGTTACTAATTGTTTTATTTCTAGACTATAACTTCATCGTGATATTCCTATTTAAAAGGGCAGTCTAAGAGCTCAGGGGATAATGAGTTTGACTCACATAAAAATCTTCTTTATCTCTTTTAAAGTCTTCAACAACTGTCGGTTGATTACGAGTTGTATATAGACCTCAAAATATCTTATCCAGTTCGATTTTAATATTCTTTCTTGTAGTATTTTTTCTTAAAGCCTTTGAAATCGTATTAAGTTATGTGTTTGTTTCCTTTTCAGGTAAGTATCGAGTTTGGGATTAATCTAAGAAGCGCAGAGGAGGTAAAATGTTTACTGTAAACATCTCTTCCTGCAGTGATTCTGTAAGTATAGCTAGTCATACATCATAATCCCCTAGATACAAAAAAAAAGGACGAAAGAGTATCGATATAAATTTCACGGCCCTACATAAAAAGTGAGGTTATATCTTAGTTCATTGCTAGTCTCACTTGTATTTATTTGCCACTGAAAATGACAGTAAATATCGAAACTGAACGCAAATTTAAACGTTAAATGTTTACAATTTACCAATTAGTGAATGTTTGTTCACTGTAAATAACCGTTACAAAGATTTAAGCTTTGATTGTTGAAGATGTTTATGCTAACCAAATGCTTTTAGTTTCTCCTTTATTAATATTTATCATTGTCGCTATTCTCTTGTTTATTCTGTGTTTCTTCGAGCTATCAATTTCGTGTTCTAAATTGAGTCGCATATAATGATAAATAACTATTTATTTATGCATACAACACGCTGTTGTGTTCTCACGGGATTTAGTGAGCTCGTTGTCTTTGCTAAAATGTTTGCTGTCTTTAATTAAAACTATCAATTCATTATGAATAGTTTGTGATGTATTTAGTTAAATAAATAGCGGGTTTTAGCTCAATTAGCAAGGAATGTCTCATAATTGAGATCCAATAATGTTTCGGCGTAACCCCATTCGAATAAGTACACAATTTCACTTAGCTATATATTGCAAATCAGATAATTTCGATCGTAACCATCACTCGAATTAACGTCGATATTTATTAGCAAGTACGAAAGAGACAGCGATACGTCATTACAATGTACTTCAAATTCAATTTGGAAGGAGCGTTTAGATTCATTACCTACAATTTCGCATTTTAGATCTCCGCTGAATTTTAATGGCGGCAATTTGCGATGGCGTGTGACGTTATCACGATGACGTAATCGTCTTATTCGCGAAGATTGTGTTTAAGTCATAATTAATATTATATGAGCGGGAATTCGGCGTCAACGCTGCATGTGACATCAGACGTCAGGTAATAGAGATGTAGATCATCAGATCTACATCTCTATTACCTGACGTCTCTACTTATCAAAGTATCCGTCAAATTCGGAAACGTTTTGACGTATTTCGTCTTCGATGTATCCGATATTGTTTTCAGTTTGCATAGAGATAGGAACGTAATTAATTTAACAACTACGTGTATATGGTGTATGATAATTTCTTAGTTGAAAAAAAACCGGTACCTACAAAAAGAACGATAACACCCGGAATTTGTAAAAAAATATGCCATCCAACATAAAAAGCCGTCAATAAACTCCGAATAACTCATGCTGGAATTATTCAAATTCGCGAAATCTAATCGAAAATTTATTCGTAATAGCGAACATAGAGCCTAAAGTGGGAATGTGGGGATTCGCACCGAGTGGTTAGATTGGCCGGATTTGCATTACGTGTGCCGCGTTATACGTACGTATGTGCGTATGTGACGGATTACAGGAATAACATGACAGTTGCGTAGGTCGTGGGCGATTATGTACGGAATGTGCCGACAAATGGCGGAAAAATATAATATATAATTGTAAAAATGTAGAGAGCGAATTTATGCGTCCAGTAATTTTGGAAAAGATATGATACGCATTTTTTCATAATACGTCAAACCGTTTAGAAGAGTACTTACGTGTTTTCAATGCTAATTTAGCGAAATTCGAATTCATACCAAAAGCTTTAAATGCGGATTCAACACAAGCTATACTGGCTGTCACTAATTTCTCTTTGTAACTACGATTATAGTTACCGACAATGCTGACAATTCTGTTGAATTATAAATGCCGCCATTACGATTAAGCGCGAATCCGTGTGATTAAACGTAATAGGAATATTTTGTAGCTGCTAATAAGGCTGTTTTTGACTGTCTCAGAATTTTCTCAGGTTGTATCGTATGGTACTGGCAGGTTAGAGGAGTCTCTTTGGTACACCTTAATCTGACTAGTTAGTGCCGATTTTACCAATGAAATTGAACGTGTTCAGCATATCTAAACTGCGTTCAAGAGCCGTCGGTAACAATATTTCACAACAATTATGACACTTGACAGGGTATTTTGGTTTTTATTTTTTATCTTCTTTAGTTGTTCTTTCTTGAAAGCAGTTTAGATTTTCTGAACGCGTTCAGTTTCATCGGTGAAATTCACCTTTAATAACTGAATAATCTACACCCCCTGTCTTTTATGCATTTCAAGAATATATTGTCTGTTTCTTGAAATCTCTACATGATCATGAACATCTGTCTGACCGCTGACGGCCGTCAACCTTCACCACTGTCACAGAAATCACACAGATAAAAGGAATACTTTCAAACACATGTTAATCACTAGATCTGTAGTTTCAAGGGACTCTTGCCTCGAAGTTTTTACAGCGGTATCCCACCACAAATTCTAAACATCCACACGTTTCGTCACTTTTACGAACCAACTTGATTGCTCTCGTAAATAATAAAGATCGGTGTCACTTTCATCTTGCGACGTGCTTTCGAAGCTCATACATTATTTATTTATAAAGGACAAGGGATTTGCATTTCTCTAGGGTATATTGAACAACTTTTATGTGTTGTTATTCAATATTAAAGATTAGGGAACATCTGGAGAATATTTTTTATACTTTTCTTAGAAATTAAGACGGTTTAAGCATGAAAGTTTTCATCTAATATTATGTTGTCGTGTTTTCGAAGATATTAAAGCGGGGGT
This sequence comes from Polymixis flavicincta, assembly GCA_949987655.1. NCBI lineage: Eukaryota > Metazoa > Arthropoda > Insecta > Lepidoptera > Noctuidae > Polymixis > Polymixis flavicincta. Next base: position 19,221,865 of record OX465172.1, on the reverse strand, counting down.
GGAATTGAGCTATGTAAATAACCTCGGTGGCAGATGTGAAAGTTGAACTCTTATTATTGCTTAATTTTTGCACAAGCTTGAAGCTAGCGCGGTCGTCACTCCTTGCGCTCTAATGCAATCTTACTTCAACACGCTGACTCATTCCCTTGAAGTGTTCCACATAAGGGCTAGATTCTTATATATAAATGTAAAGACACTAAAGGATTTGTTTAGATTTTTTTTTATAAACCCAAAGATTTACAAAAATAACAGACTCCAAAATTTTGTAATGTCAAAAATCCACGTTTTTTTATTAACATTAAAAAAACTTCATCCGCTACATTAACGTAAAACGTGACGTCATAAAAGTAGGGATGTCGCCTTCTATGAAATATATGCTCACTGTCCCTACACGGTCCTCATGAATTTTAACTTTTACAAGCAGCAGGGTGTTTTGAATAATGCCGTGTGGCAGCCCTGGGAACCGACGAACTATTTTTAACGCTCGTTTGATCATATCGAGTGTATGATAATAGATTTTCATTTAAAATTCATGTTGAAAACTGATAATTGTGGTGCATTTTTTAATAATTAATACACAATTGTGTCAAATTTTTAATGAACCTTCACGTCCAATCTGGAAAATTCTACTTGACCGTAAAAGTACTGCGCTAATGTATAGCGCAATGCAATTTGCGGCATACCTTTCGTTTTATTTCCTACTATTTCAAGGAAAGAATATTTCTAATCTTTTCAGCTTATAAATTAAAAAATTAAACCACGTTTCCACAACAAAAGGTAGCAATAAAGACAGATGGCCGCCCCAACAGCTCGGTGCGGTCCATTAATAAAATAAACCCACATAAGTCGCGACGGGTAAAGAAACTCGTATCTCTTTTTTCATGTGGACCGTTCCTACTTCTGGGCACGGGATAAATGTGGTCTATTCCGGGTATACCATAGTAAATTTGTCGACGCAGAGATGTGTAATGATAATTTTGGGTCTAAATGAAGCACTGAAAGGTTAATTATGTTCTCTTTTTGATATATTCTAGACAGTTAGTTCTTCTTGGTTTATATGAGACGAGATTCGTGTATATTTAAATTTAAATAACGTACGCGTCTTTGTGACCTACCTACATGGTCACATAAAATAGACAAACGTTAAAACTAAATAAAAAAATACGTAAGTAGCTACCTACATTATAAAATCCCTTTATTTTTTTCTATCCGTTTCTCTTTATTTATTTTATTTATTAACAGAAATGTTGTCAAATTAAAGCCAATTAGTTTTATGGAGAAGAATTTTGAAATTAAAATAAACGTACCCCAACGCATGGACAACATAATTATCTTCTGACCTAACATTATTATTATAATACCTGCTCAAAGTCTGAATCTGATAACAAAAACTTTATTCTTGATAAGACCTAACGAAATTATTTTAACAATCTGGCCGAAGTAATCTTAGTAAGTAATAAAAGTTTAATTAGTTATGATAATTTCTGTTCTGTGCGTGGTTTGCATATTAATTTTAGATTTCTATGTAGTATCTGTGTAGGTTCGAACTTAGATGGGTATCTGCTCATCTAAGTTAGAGTATAGAGGCCTTTTGTGTAAAGGTCACTGCAGGCCTCTCTCATGAAGTTTCTGATAGATAGGTTGGTGCCAAACTTCATGACCAAGTCTCTTAGTGAGTGCCCCTAATTACTGCTTGTATAACATATAATTATGGCCGTTATTAATACAATACAGTGTGTCCCTGGATAAAATACGCAAACGCAAAAGGGTGAAACAAGACCATTATTTATCGAGAAAAAATAAGCGAATAATTATTATCGATTAGTACAAAAAAAAACTTCACAGAAACGTGTTTTTATTTGATGACTGTTTTCAAGGGTTTTATTTTTATTTGCCAAGCAACATCAATTATTATCAGCCATCTTTAATGTTTTTATTTTAACGATTTTTTTTAAGGAACGACAAAAAAATTCAGCGTACCGTGGTCCAGAATCATGTATGGTAACAGTTTGCGCGTCCATAAAAGTAGATACTTTGGCCCAACAATGCTAATAAATAGGAGCTGCTTAATATAATCCTACGACCTTTCACCATTGCCTGCGTATTTCTTAACAATGGCCCCAAATTAGTACATGTTACCCTAAAATAATAGTCTTTGCTTCACCTTGCGTCTACCGTCCAATTTCGTACAACTAGACCCGCCCTAACATTTCAATTGTCACCGTACACCACACACGAATACCTACTCTAATGGCTAAGTATTTGAGTCTATTTTTGTGTCGGACAAATTGTGATTTACGATAGTTCGAGAAGCCTTTTGGGGTTCAGTAATCTGCTTCGACCCAATCGCAATTAATGGCGGGCCGGGCGGTGCGACGGGCTTGCGAAGATGGGTTGGAACTAGAAGTGTCTGTCTTTACCTTCTTACCAAAAACAATTAACAGAACAGTGCCTACTTACTAACAGACATGAGATATACCTAGGTACAGACAAATAAGTAGGTCTTATTCCTACAGATACTAGAAAACCAGCACTTACCATTGCCATTGATTGATTGGCACGTCATAAATCGAAATAGAAACATTATTATTGAAATTATTATTTTCAGAAAGCAAACTAGTTTGTTATTCGGCTTCTCTACAGAGACTCACTACAGGAAGCAAAGAGCCCTTACTGCAGCAACAATTTCATATAAAATGAAGAAAAGCACACAAAGGATATTTCTTCCAAAGTAACATACATTTACCTGCTACACAATGTAGCCTTATCCAGCCAGCCAGCCTTTCTATATCTATGTCAAAGAAGCCACAGAGGTCTGTGGGCACAACGGTACACAATTTTCAACTATTGTGCCAAAGCATATAGTATTCTGATACAAATCTTAACTTCAAATTGAGTTCTCTCCTTACAAATTCGATATTTATGAAGGTGTGAATTTATTTCATAGATATGGGGGAAAAGGGAATGGAAGGCCAGAAATTGGATGTAACAGCAGGCCTGTTATCTTTGTAAGCGGAAGGTTCTATCGTACTTAGAGAGTTTGCGGATGACAGTATTACGTCAGTGATAGGAGAAGGGTCATCCTTGTCATCATCGTCGAATGATCGTTGTATATATTGGATATGAAAACTATAAGTTTTAAAACATTAGGCATTCTAGCCATATAACCTTTCACACAGTCCATCCATCGTTTCTTTGTTCTTCCCCTACTTTTAGATCCATCGACATTCATGCTCAAAACTTCCCGCAACATTTTGCTCATTCCTTCGCATCACATGCCCGTACCATTAAAACCGATTTTCGCAGCTTTTCAATTACCGGTACCAGTTTCACACTTCTCTTATGTACTCACATTATTATCTATTCGTGTAACACCAAGCATCCCTCTTATCCATTCTCATCTCAGCTACATGCAATTGCCTTTCATTCATCCCTTTTATGGCCCAACATTCTCCGATTCTCAGATCTATACAAGACAGACTTAAGTTATTGTATATCCTTCAATCAAATTTTTGCGGAGGTCACCTTGAAGCAACTTTACGGGCAATTCCAAAATGATCAAAAACCACGTACGATTACACTGACAATTATTACTTTGCAGTATCAATTCCACATGCAGATCGTTAAGTCCGGTCAAACTATGCCTTACCCGATACCATTAACCTCTGTATGTTAATTACTTCATATAGGTACATGTAACCCCCAAACCGCCGACTGGGCAGGTTATCGATGCAGCTGTAATTACGGCTGATGCGCACCGCAATATGCTTGCATGGCAACACGTCACAATTTGCTGAATAAGCAACAGTGTAGCCAATTGCTATAGCTGGAATACTACGTTAAATTAGATGAGAGTTGCATTAAGACAAATTAACTAGGACACTTTGCTGAGTTGCGTTTTGGTGATATAATATGTTAAGTATTAGAATACATTTAGTGACAATAATTTGTTCAGTAAAGAGTTTTAACGCACGAACATCTTCTCGTCTTATTATTATTTTTCATCATTGTTATTAATATATATTGTATACATTAAGTACGAGGGGCTTGTGGTTAAGTAACATTAGCTGCACGGGTCGATCGATCAGGTTAAGCTACGCTTGCCGCGGTTGGTCCGTGGATGGGTGACCATCTTTACACACCAAGACCCCTCCGTGCCTCGGAAAGTACGTTAAGCCGTTGGTCCCGGCTGTCATTTTCGGATCTTTGACAGTCGTTACCGGTCGTCAGAAGGCCGAAAGTCTGACAACCAGTCTTACCATGGGGTATCGTGTTACCCAGGTACTGGGTTTTGGAGGTAAGATAGGCAGTCGCTCCATGTAAAATACTGGTATTCAGCTGCATCCGGTTAGACTGGAAGCGGACCCCAACATAGTTGTGAAAAGGCGGCAGATGATGATGTATACATTAAGTACTTAATTGAACTACTAGCTAACTAACTATACAAATTATACAAAACAAAAGGTCACTTTGTAACGTACCCACAAGACTGACAGTATTGGCAATGCAAATTCTTTGGCCAAAGAATGACCCAGCAACTCTGGTCACGTTAAGTGTCGACCACTCGGCGAGAAATTGTCTTTTCTAAACAAAGGTTATTTTGGACTATAGTGTCTGATTGAAGAGCAAAAGCCTCCCGGGATTCTCTTGGATATACGGTTAAAAATAAGTAAAAAAGTATTATGTTTAACATCATTCTACGCAGTCATTGTAATGGAAATGTTCGCGTCTTAGATACTGTGAGCGTATATATCGGATTGGCACAGGTGGGGTTAATGCTTAGAAGAATTCTGTTCAGGTCGATGGGCAGTGGCATCCACCTGTTATAATCCCTTAAACAATATCTGCGATCTCTTTAGAAATACGCGAGAAGAAGGGGTGGTTCAATGTTGACTGGACGCCATGTTTCTTTAAAAAATCGTCGGGTTGTCTCATAAAACATTTACTTATTTTTATGGTCGGTTAAGAATTTCACGAACCGATTCGAAAACAATAATTCTGATTTAAAAATAATGTATTCTAAGTACTACATTACGTGGCTAAATGTCTAGGTTTCGAAACCATTGCATATTCTAGTGTACCAAACAATAGAAATTAATTATTAAAAGCCCTAGAGATTACAGTTTATTAGTACAAGGTCCCAATTTAGTGGACTGAGGGTAAAGTAAATGCTTTTACGTAATTCCCTTTTATTGGTCAATATGGCCAAAGAAATTGGTACTATTATGCTTTTAGACAGGATTATTGGGGCAGTAAATGTTCAGTAGCCAAATTGAAACTTATTTTATGGAGCTATGTTGATATCGGGTATAATAAAATGTTAATTCCGCACATCACGATACGAAAAATAAAGGATTGTGCGTTCTGTTATCACTTTCAAATACATGCTCTGAAAAAAAATATTCTGCAATTGGCTTAAAGATTTTTAGTCGAAAAATAGGTACTAACCAAGTACGGCAGCTCAATCACACAACTCGATACATCCAAATGCCTCTAAACTGTGAAACTCATTTCCATCCAATCACATTACGTACCTACCTAATTTGTCGTCTTTACCGGTACAAATTCGTCGCTATGTCTTCATTGGTCCCCGTTCGGCCATTTTGTATGCAGCATCGGCAATGCTATCGAGCCGCCCGTCACTCGGGACTAAACTGCTCCCGTAATGTATTGCGGCCGTTTCCATCTATCACGCAAATACATATAGGCTAGCTAGATCGTCCAGATATTGGAGTGACAAACATCGTGTGTATGCGAGTTTGGACGCGCTTTTAAAATGTTTCAAGTTGAATGAACATAAGGGTTTGGTTTTAGATGATCACATTTGTTAGGCTAAAAAGGCACAATTAAGATGAGATCAAATTAATACCTTAAACTAACATTGTTAGAAACCTGACCTGGATAAATTCTTGCTTGGCTCAAACGTTAGTACGTTAGTACTTACATTTTAATATTTAAGAATAGTTTGGACCTAGAGAGATATTTCATACTTATATTTTATTAAAGAGTGATTTATTGAGTCCACCGGATTAATTAAATCCGTGATATGTTTTTTTTATCCAACTAGTAATTTCATCAATTTTACTTATACGTCAGTCGTCCTAGAATAGGGTATTTTCTGATTTGATAAAAACTGTTTTAATTTGAAGATTGGGACGATATATTTAACATAAAAATAAAAATAAATTTAATAATACCCATTTTCTCAATTAAAGACGATTAAAATCTAATTTATTTTTCGTTGTTTTGAATTTACCGCCAAAACGCTCCTTACGATGACTTTTTATCACGTGACATGTGACGTCAACTCTGTGTAAACGACACTGGTACAAATACTTAGTTTGACGCTGTTTTAGAAGTATTTGTGCACAGAGGCACCGCACACCAGTAATATCACTTTCTATCCATTACAAATCTTGTTAATTATAAACTCGACATTCACTTATTCACTTACTAACTACTTTAGTTTACACAAAGTTGGCGTCACGTGATAAAAAATCATCGTAAGAAGCGTTTTGGCGGTAAATTCAAAACAACGAAAAGTAAATTTGGTTAAATCGTTTTAATTGAGAAAATGGATAGAAATCAATTTATTTTATTTTTCTGTTAAATATCTCGTTCCAATCTTCAAAAAAAACTATTCTATAGTTTTTGAAAAATTGGAAAATACCCTATTATCGTCGAAAATGGTAGCTCTATATAATATTATGAAGGGTGGTAGGGACATTGACGCCCAATCTGGAACAGCACATGACTCCGATATTTTAGACCTACGCTAACATTTTCCATCGGTAATAACAAAAAAAAAATTGCTGTTCCGTACTTTTTGACCACGTACAGACGCCATCACATCAAGCTACCCCAATCTGTTAAATTTTCATCTTTATGTAATAAGCATAAGGTTCATGTTCAATTGGGAAAATTTGACAGTTTGAGGTAGCTTGTTGTGCTGGCATCTGTAAGTACAAGAGTAGTGGTGGTCTTGACTTAAGAGTTGTAGGTGTTAGAATCGAAAAAAATATAACGTGTAACGGAAAGAGTATATACATACCAAGGGTACGGCTTCTTTTGATGATATCAAACGATAATGGAAGAATTTTTAAATCCATCTCTACATGTTCGGAAGTTATGAGAATTTGTAATACATTGATACCAGAAACAGACTTTCAAATTGAAATAAACACATCACTCGGAAGAGATTTATCGTTATTGTTGAAAGTTATTGACCTAGGTACGTAGTGCGGTTACACGTTTGTTATGATTTTAATTTAAGAAACATTTGAAACCGAAAATTTGGTATCAATTCTTAGAGTATTTTATTTTGAGCTGAAACTATTTATAGTGATTCTATACCAGTACGTTATTTCATCACACCACTGCTCTCAAAACGGTGAAGGAAAACGGTTCTAGAATCGATCTTCAAAGACATGTGACGTCTACCAACCCGTAATGGTGGAATACGGCCCACTCTCTGATTTCATTAAAACATATTACACTATTCCATGAGACAGCAGATTTTTTTTATTTTGATAACTGACACAAACATTTCTTCGGGGTCTAGAATTATATGATTTTAGTTGCGCGTCGATGTCCCAACCACCCTATATAGTGAGAGCCAAACTTGCTACGACGTAACAGGAATTAGACAGGCCGGCTTCCTGTGATGTATTGTAAAGGGAACGGTCTACGTGGACGGAATCTCTTGCAACTAATCGTATATACATATGTAGGTATATGTGCTAAGTTTTGTGCTAACGGAACGGAATTCTCCACTGAACATCAGTTCGTCGGCGGTCGTTGTTAGTTCGAGACCTTTGGATGCTAAAACGAATTAAGAAACAATTATTAAAAATAAGTCTGTCCGCGACAACTCAAGAACAGAAATAAACAAAACGTACATGTGATTATGACCTGCATGCATACCATATCATTTTCGCTGATGCTGTTCAATCACTTACAGAATACAAAACTTTAATTTCAGACGAGTTCATAGGGTTAGTAACAATATCACTTAACTGCTAGTGTTAGTATGTAGGTTACATATACAGATTAATATAAGCAATTAAATAGTAACACGTCATATTCTTAATATAAAGTCAGGGAAATTATTTTTAAGCAAATTGACTACCAACTTAAATTGTCAGTACATTCACATCACAACTGTCATTCATTGACAGTTATATCAAATAGATATAAAACGGCTTATTAACGTAGAGTTAATTTACTTACCATTTAAGTTCACGCTCTGAGTATCAACGAGAGATTAATGATAGCATTTTTGAGTTCAAATAGATATTGCATTAGTAATTCAACTGTAGCAGTAACGCAAAGTTTTACTCTAAGACGCAAAACTTTGGTTAGGTACCTAAAGCGCCAAGATAAACTGCATTCTTGTAGACAAACACCAACTACTTTTCTGGGAGCTCGCTGCATTATTTATTTAAAGTAATACATTCGTGTTTCATATTGCTTAAAATTTCATTTCTTGATGTTGGCAGGCGCGTTTTTATCGCCTCATCAGCATGCATTTTTAATTATAAATCATATAAAATACAACTGGGGTCATATTTCATAAAATTCCGCACCGCAAGCTCCGGATTAGCGTCATCACAATTCCAAATTTGCAACGGAATTGCAACTCTGAAAATAGACATTAGAGCCGTTAAACCAACTCGCTGCCAGGGCCATTCACCTCAAATATCTCCCCTAAGGTAAAAACGAGGGAGTCAATACTCCACCCTCTAATTCGAGAACGGATCCCCTTACCGCGTCACCCTATGCGTTGCCATGGTAACCCCCGCCCTTAGGAAGTGCATCTGACGTAAACATTCCTCGCTCCCTGCATTTTCGACACCGTTATTGATGTTTTCGCTACTTCACTCGGCTTCTTCCGGTGTATCGCTCGGCGGCTCGTATATTTCCCGAAAATATTGGGTAAAGCTTCTCTATTTATCAAGTTTATAGCAGCGGCATCCCCTGTATCTAAGGTCACGACTCCGACGGAAAATGCATTTACGTAATACCCACTATTCATGTAGGAATTTTTGTGAAAGATATTTGAGAAATATTAGATAGTTAAACTTTTGCAATCCTACCCTTCTAAAGTTGTTTATTTGACTAGTTTATTTATAGCTCATGTTTCTTGTTTCAGGGATGCCGGTTTCCTGAAGATGGCCTCACGCACCCCGTCCCTTGAGTCGCTGCCCGGTGCCAACTCAATAGGTTCGCTGGAGCGTGGCTCCTTATCGCCCCTGACTCTTAGTGGATCCTCGCCCCCAGCGAGTGACTCCGCCGTATGTGACCTCCGCGAGTTCGACGGACTCGACACCACTTGCGCAATCTGCCGAGAAATATTCGTCGACCCTAAAGTACTCAACTGCTTCCACACCTTCTGCCGGGGTTGCCTGGAGAGGGAACAAACGCACCCCGACAAAGTCACTTGCGTCACCTGTCGCGTAGACAGCCAGCTGCCGACAGCAGGCGTACCTGGGCTACTCACGAACCTTGTGATAGCCGCCGCCGTTGAGCAGGACGCCGATCTTCTGCCAACTGCTCGCCAGACCAACTCTCCATCAGCTCGCTGCACCGGCTGCAAATCTAAGGAATCTGACGCAGTTGCACGTTGCGTCGATTGCGCTAATTTCCTCTGCCCAAACTGCGTAATGGCGCACCAATTCATGCATTGCTTTGAGGGCCACCGTGTGCTGGCGTTCACGGACCTGAAGGATGACAAGGGTATGCTCGGATCTACCCTCTCTGCAAGCGGTGACAAAACCGCTTTTTGCCCGAGACACAAAAATGATATTCTTAAATACTTCTGCCGCACTTGCTCCGTGCCGGTATGCAAGGAATGCACGATAATCGAACACCCGGCTGCACTGCACGACTGCGAGCACTTATCTGATGCTGGGCCTAAACAATTGGAGTTGATGCAATCGGCTGTAACTGAAGCCAAGACTCGAGCCACTGAAATAAGGCACGTTATTAAGACTGTTGAACATGCCGCTGGCAAATTACAAGTTCAGTACCACAAAGCTCAAAATGAAATAAACGATACGTTCCAATTCTACCGCTCTATGCTCGAGGAGCGTAAGCAAGAACTACTCAAGGAACTCGAAAGCGTGTTTTCCACGAAACAAATTGCTCTCACTGTAGTCGGGCAGAAAGCTCAAGAGACTGTTGATAAGATTTACCAGACGTGCGACTTTGTAGAGCGATTGACTAAATGCGCCAACATTGCAGAGATACTTATGTTCAGGAAACTGTTAGACACGAAATTGCAAACCTTATTGAGCTCTAATCCGGAACATACCGTACAGACAGCTTGTGAGCTTGAATTTGTCTCTAACTACCAAGCCATACAGGTTGGCGTAAGAAACACTTTTGGTTACGTGCGCTCTAGCTCAGAGGCGAATGTTGGCCCCACTAAACAGCCCCCTATTGCTCGCCCTACCAACGGAAATTTATTAAATGGAGGGTCATCGTCCAGCAGTAGCAGCGTTAATGGAAGTTCAGGCAGTCTGAACGGTGTAATCCACCTTCCAACCGGTTTGAACGGTGTGCTTGATCGCCCATACACAAATGGTCTCCTAGGACCCACAAGCCAATCCACCTCGCCTTTTGAGTCCAACATTATCTCAAAACGATTCAATAGTGCCAACAGCCTGGGTCCATTCTCTGCTGCTCTTGGAGATATCAACTTAAATGGCATCAACCCTTATGAGAAGTGGTCTAACGGCGGTTGCGATTCGCTCTTCCCGCCGACGACGACCGACCCCTACTCGCTAACAAGTGCCGCTCACAACGATCCCATTTTAGACTTGACGAACAAGCTAATCTCCACTGCTATTTTCCCGCCGAAATCTCAAATCAAACGCCAAAAGATGATCTATCACTGCAAATTCGGCGAGTTCGGCGTAATGGAAGGTCAGTTCACCGAACCTAGCGGAGTAGCTGTCAACGCTCAAAACGATATCATCGTTGCGGACACTAACAACCACCGCATCCAGATATTCGACAAGGAAGGACGCTTCAAATTCCAGTTTGGCGAATGTGGCAAACGGGACGGCCAACTCCTGTACCCGAACAGAGTAGCCGTAGTCCGCACTTCTGGCGACATTATTGTGACGGAGAGATCACCAACACACCAGATTCAGATTTACAACCAATACGGCCAATTTGTGCGCAAATTCGGCGCCAACATCCTCCAGCATCCTCGCGGCGTCACTGTCGACAACAAAGGCCGAATTGTAGTTGTTGAATGCAAAGTAATGCGCGTCATAATCTTCGACCAGATCGGTAACGTGCTACAGAAGTTCGGCTGCTCGAAACACCTAGAATTCCCTAACGGAGTCGTAGTAAACGACAAGCAAGAGATCTTCATCAGCGACAACCGTGCGCATTGCGTCAAGGTCTTCAACTACGAGGGTATTTACTTACGTCAGATCGGTGGAGAAGGTGTCACCAACTACCCGATTGGCGTCGGCATCAACGCAGCTGGTGAGATTTTGATTGCCGATAACCACAACAACTTCAATCTGACGATATTCACGCAAGACGGACAACTGGTGTCCGCACTGGAGAGCAAAGTGAAACATGCTCAATGCTTCGATGTGGCGCTGATGGACGACGGCTCCGTGGTCCTCGCGAGCAAGGACTACCGACTCTACATATACCGCTACGTGCAAGTGCCGCCAATAGGCATGTGAGTAGCACGCTCTGATCACAGGAGATCCGAATGACCGATGAACTATAGGTCAAAAATCGACACCCTGAGACGTAAATACTATTATTAATCGACGCAAGGACTTATCGTTCCGGCGAAGCGTGTCAATTTTTGTAGTTCAAGTGACGATTTGTGAACGGAACTTGCTAAAGTGTGCAAGTGGTGCAACCCTGTGGCTGTCTCGATGTGATCATACTGGCTTAAGATGGGTATTCTCTACATTATTCGGCATAAGATCTCTTAATGAATTATTTCTAAACGAAACTGTAATGAGATTAGTTATAGTATTGACATTGTTATTCGAGTACCTATTGATTGATGGTTAGAGATAAAATTCCGTTGGAACGATCCAAAATTTCACGCGACGGTGTTCTCGAATCCTTATCATTTTTTAATCTATTGAATAATATTTTTTTCATATCCCACATCGTTAAATTAGGGATGAATATTAAGGGCATTTGTATTATTTAGCCCATTTGTTGGACCAATATTTTAACTATTATTACTTAACAAATTGTTAGGCGTTAAGCGTGTGATTTTATCGTAAATAAGAGAGCATCGAGCGGTATTGTTGTTAGTTTTAAGATTATTTCTACGGCACAATAGCACTTCCTGTTTTTAATTAGCACTTATTCTGTGTCGATGAAACTATGGATTATAAAAAAAAAACTAAGTAAGGAGTTGTTACATTATTAATTAGGTAAGTGTTAAATTGATTGAGCTGAAATTGACAATCTTTGGTTACTACCCCACTAAGCGTAGTTACTAAATTTTAGGGAAATAATGATGTCAGGGGTTTTATCAATGACAAAGTTGACTGCGGCGTCTGGACATTACTAAAACAATGACTATTAATCTCTACTGAATATTACACTGTTTTTTTTTAATACGTAATAGTAACATCACAAAGTGGCGATCAAGAATGTTTTATAGACCTCAATTAGTTGCAAATTTTATGCATTGTAACTAGTGATGCCCTTAGTTGAGAATTTATAAAGCATTTTTCGATACTAAAAGATTGTAAGTTTTTCTCTCGTTCTATATCGGAGGGCAGTACTTCAGCAGAAATGTTATCGATACCGCCTAGTCGCTGAGAGCCCACGGACCTAAGTCTTCTGATGTTGTTTTAGTAACATTTGGTTGATATTGTTCGTTTTTATGCATTGATTGTATGTTATAAGCATTGGACACGGTAGTAACTATTAGAGCACTTAGGAAATGGTCGTTTCGCTAGCATCTTTTTTTAATTTTTTGAGATTTTTAGCAGATTTAAAACGGCGCGCAAGCGCATCTAACTTACTGGGAGTATTATAAACAGCTCGGTATACAAATAATTATACAATTTGTTATTCTGGTAAGATATTTTTTTTATATGGAAACAACTTTATTTTTGTAGTGTTTAGTATTACGGTGCATGTGTAACGTATACTTTTCTTTTGTATTTTATGGATATTGCGCTATTATTATTATTTTTTTACTTCATTACCGTGTGTTTGAGTGTGTTAGCAGAATTATTTTAGTTTGATTTTTTTAATTAGAACTTTTTTTGGTTTTCTTAGTAAATAATGGTTTTTTAGTATTTTTTTCTCGCTGAATCTATGACAATAGAGAGATCTGATCCGGCTCAGGGTCGGTATCTTGAAGATCTGTTAGTTTTAGGTTACGCGTTTCCATTTTCGTGATATTTCTTAAATAAATTTAAAATGTTTGAAGATGCGTCGGCAGACGTCGCGTGCGCACCGTGGCGACCTGTATATCGTGTGCCATAAGATCATGTTGTGATTTAATAAGTGATATTTAGTATTGTTTGTAAATATGTACCATACTTTCATATAAAACTAATCGTAAGGGTATCTGATCGAATTACTTATGATTGTTTCATCTTAATACTTGTAGTGCAAGTTATCGTAATTGTTATACTGGAAACTTTACAAGTCTTTATTTAATATTTAATTAAAATAATAATGATATTTATTTACCACCGATTACCTACCTTATTATAGTAAGTTTTGGCAATCTATATATATAATATAATTTTAATGATGACTGCTCAATATATAATAAAAAAAAATCTACCTGATTGCTAAATGTAAAAAATACAAATGGCTGACAGTTAAACGGCAACAACTTTAGTGTATAAAATCATCTCGAACTTCGAATTTAGGATTACCGTACTTGCACTAAAAGTTGAACGTTTTGAGAACAACTGATTTCTTCTCGCATTGTTTTCTGTATTTTGCCTACCACCGCGCACACGCATTCGTCGCCTTGACGCATCTTCGATCAAATAGTTAATCAACACTGGATTAGTTGAAACACGTCACGCGCCTTAGTGTCCAAATTTCAGTGATTATTCACCAATGACTTTATTATATAGACTGCCCTGTTCCTATATCCTAAGGCGGCGTGATCGATGAACTTCATTTAATCCACTGACAACTGAACATTGATTATAAGTCGACAATTGACCGTAAATCTGCCTTACCTCAGTTTGCTTTGACGAATTTATCGACTTATCCATTTTATTCACCAATGATTTTTTTTATTAATAATTCGTCGTAATGAACTGAGATCACGCATGAAATTGGGTAAACCGTTATTTTAGACTTTAATGTCCGGATTTCTTTGTGAAAATTACGTCACTTTTACATGCCTCCGTGTCACACTTTTGTTGTAATTTTCGCTAAAGAAATCCAGTTTTTGGTAACAACATACGCTTCTACTTAATTGAGATCATTTTCATCGTATTATATTTATATTAAGTATAGTATAGTGTATCGAAATTTTATAAAGTAAGATTTGCAAATTATGACAACTTCACGTTTACGCCTAGTAAATCTGTGTAATCCCTGATTTTATTTTTTTACTTTTTTTTTTGTCGACCGATAGTTACTCTTTATTTTTTAACCAGAAAATGGTAATTTAAGTTTCAGTTATAATTATTATTACAAACTTAATTCCGAATCATTTTTTTTTTGTGTTTTTGCATAATAATGTTAGTGAAAAAAGAAATGATTTTTCTGTACGAGAAACATTTTCATTCTTAAAAATTGCATTTCTAAAGCTCGAGGACTGAATTGAAACATGTTTTGTCTTTAAATATATTTTGTCGATGTTTGTTGTTATAATTATTATATTTTTTTAATTATTTGTATAAACAATTGTTCTTTAAATTAATGTACATCGTTTTGTTTTGAATTATTTTTGTTGTAATTGCTTTTTATAATAATACCAGTTCATTGCAGTTTTGATGTGTGTTTTATTTTTCTTTTCTTTTTTTACCAAAGTAGCGCTTCTGTAGTTTCACCTGTGGAGTTGTAACTATTTTAATAAAATTAATTTAGTTACAACTTGCTATGCATGTTTGTGCTAATGAATCTGCTTATGATGTAAAACAGTGCCACACAATTTTAAAATAGGTTAACCTGATTCTGGTTGTAAATATTTTGATATTTATCATGATAGAAATAAACGCGTTAAATTCCACCAAGTACCTACTACATTTTAAACACTAAATTTTACCCTAACGTAAGAGATTTGTGTTGTAACGCAGCTGTTTTTTATGGTATCTGAATTACCAGTACAGTCTTGAAACCAATAACCAACCTTATTAGATTAGTCATAAAAAGTAAGAATACCTGTAGAGTATACCTTAAATCTCTCTTCTTCCTCACATGAATTTCTAAAAGGCAGTCTTAAGGAAAAAATAAAAAAACTAACTTATTCACTTTTCAAACTCACTGCACCCACACAAGCTAGAAACTAGGTATTCAAGCAATTTTGTAGGTTATATAGTAAATTCAGAAAAAATCATAATTTTCCCGCTTACTAGTTTTTGGTGTTGGCTTCTAAAAAACAATTTTACACAGTAAGAAGTTTTATTCAATACACAATACACATCGATTCTTTAGCACAAATGTCCCGGTGTAGGTCCTGTGTGATACCCCCGTGTGTGTGCATTTTGACTAGACTTAAAACAGTTGGTGTAGGGGAACAAGCGGCATGAGTATCGTAAGTATTTGCTTTAGTCTTAAGTGCAAGATATGAATAAAGGGTTACTCTAATTAGCTTTTCAAAATGGCGGCTTTATAAATAATACTGCATTCAATTTGTTTTCATTTTTAAAGTGTAATGTAATTCATTGTTAACCAAAAAGATAATTGTGTATGCAGTTTGTATCCTCAATATATTAAGCAACAGTTTCTTATGACAGTATTTTTGAAACAGTATTCCATATTGAGGAATTAGAGTAACCCAGATCAAATTGTGGTACACCATTTAGTATTTTTACACAAATTTTGGATTGGGATCAACTATTTCAGTTTTATTAAATCTTAATTTTAGCAGTGTCAGATAGATAAAGTACCATAAAGGCGTTTATTAAAAATGTCTTGTCAGTGCATTTAAAATTAAAGCGTAGTTTACGTACTAAACATTTAAATACAACAAACATACATACAACTACTCAACATTTGCAAAAATATTGATCCCGATCCAATTTCTCAATCAGTCGGTCGCACAAAATTGTATATAATTAAAAACAATTTACAAAATAATAATAAACCAATTTCGATATAATTCAATAATATCCCCTCTCCCGAGCTTAATGCCTATCGCAATGACACAGTCATCCAGCAACACCAGAAATATTTTTAAGAAATAACAAAAAGTATCCAATTTTTGTCGAAACGACTGGTTTATACAAGCGCCATTATTTATCATGAACAACATTTGCTTACCATCAGAAGACAACCTTTACAAAACACAAACGACGCTCCTCAGTGAATTAGGCGGTACATTCCCCAGCACTAAAAATCGAAAAAAAAAATACATATTCTTATGAATGTAGGCTATTAATCTTCGCGTGTAAGAACTATTTGTATTCTAATGTAAGAACCTAATATCCCAACTAAGCTTTACTTTTCTACGAAAACGTAGCTATTAATATCCGTTTTAGGACTCCTTGGAAACAGTTCCCGTCAGCTGCACCGCTTCAAAAGAGCGCTACCAAACAACCAATATTTCAAAGTCAATTACTCTAGGGAACATTTTACTACTAACTTAGCACCTACTAGTTACGTAAGCGCAAGCTAGGCTTACAAGATCGTTTATAATTTTATACTCAGCAGTTTTTCTTAAGATTAAAATTAAGATCGAAGTAAATTATTTCATTCCCCCTTTTTTTACATTTACATCAACGTTTTTAAAGAATCTCTCATTCGACTCGCCATTCGATATTGAGGATAAGAATTTCGATTGCTGCTGCTCTCTTCAACTATCATTAATTCAAGCATGTCATTGTTAGAATCGAGGTGAAGAAGACTTGATCATTGATGAAATTTCAAGCTTTCAGCCACTCATCGTTCCCTTATTTGATTTAATTGCCGTTCTAACACCATTATCGCCAGGAAGTGTGTCGAGCAAAAATGTAAATAGTTTTAGAATAATGATGTTGGTAATATTACTAACTAGAAGTTAAGGGAAGCCGGGATCTGTTCAAGATGGTGACGTCACGACGTGGGTTATTAGAGAGAGGGTACGTAGTGTGAGAGAGTATTTTTATAAAACGAAATTAAGAATCAAAATATTTGTAGTGTGTTATTTAGGTATGACGTTTGTTGAGAAAGTCGGATGATTCGAGGCAGGTAGCACATTGTTGACAGAAATAATGGAACGATATCCGAATTTGACAGGATATAATAAGGGTTTTACAGTAACCATATCGATAGTGTATTCTACTCTTATTGATTGTTTGAAATCGAATAATTTTGTGTCGGTAAGATTCACCTGTTAATGTATTCATCAAGGTAGATATAATGTATCGATGTTAGCTTATCATATTGTATGTGATTAAAGATTTGGTCACTTATTACATTTACTTGGTAGTGCGTCGTTGAATTTGATATTCGTTGAGCCATGCGAAGTTGTAAATACAATAGTCGCTTCTGCGTTCGATTTGAGCTGGCTGACACGACGTACCACGCAATCAATTGCTCAGGAATTGTATTCGTTTTCATATACATTCGATAAGTTTTTTTCTATCGTCGCTTCTATATGTATTAAGCGATGTTGTGTCATTGTTGAGAATACGCTAAATGGAGGAGTATAATTTTAGTGAATTGCACAGAACGTTGGTGTTTCACTTAATTTTTGATGTATTTTTTCTTGAAAGAGAATTGTATTCAATAATTTTACTGTATTCACGACTGATGTTGTGTTTGATAATTAATGTAAATTCGTTGATGTGTTTTGACGGAACTGAGAGCCTCAAGTTGCCGAGTGATGTTATGAGCCGCTGTTAGTGGGACGGATTCTATAGGAATGCTTCCGTCAGAACACGTTGTCTCAAAAATTGTGATTGTAAGTTAAGGTGATTAACAAAGCACATATTAGCACAAACCATCCATCCTCGAAGAAATACTACGCTGAATGTTTTTAAAATTAACTCACGTTTGAATTTATGATACATTTTATTGTAAAAATTAAATGCAAAATATTTTACTATCGCTTAAGTTAGTTGAGACGTTTGCGTATAATAGTGTTTATTTTCACAATGGTGACGATTTTTTTAGTGACGAAGTTATGGACTTCTTGAAATGTTTTTATATGATATTGATTCTACTTTATATTATGACACGTAGGTTAATGTGATTGTGTATATCGTATATATTTCTTTGCTCCTTGTGTACCATAGCGATCGGTGTTGCTACTTTGATTAGCGAGCGTTCTATATTGACAACGCTACTTCATGTTTCTTGCTTCCATATCTTCCTGTCTTCAGACAAAGATGAAGCCGGTACAGTAACGATTTAATTTTTCATCACGTGTAGGTAATTTTCTAATCTAAGGTGTGTGAGTTTTAGTTATAAATATTTTACAAAGTGGAAAGATTCCAAATGATAGAAAATGTTGGTAGCAAATGACATATCAAGTAATGTTTTTAATTATATGGGTGGATGCGCGGGAGTCGGGACGGTTAGTGATGGGAAGACGCGTGAGGAGATGTTTATAATATATTGGCACTGTTTCTAAATTGACAATACTGGCGGATTATGTATTCGAATGTTAATTAAATGATATATTTAATAGAGAAATGTTAACGAAACGCGACATATCGCCCACATAGTGGTGACGTAGGACAAATTGATAGACCAATGCGCGAATGATTTCGGATTGTCGCTGGCATAGAAAGTTTAGGTTGAAACGAAGTGAAGTTAAATTTGGAATCTTTCTTAATGATGCTAGTCGCCAAAAGAAATTGCTTTTAGATAATTAAATATTATCATATGTGTATGCACGTAAGTTTATAAACCTATATTAATTATACGAAGCTTGAATTGTCCACACACAAATCGATTTTACACACTAAATGCCATCCTGCCAGTTGTAAGGAGAACACAATGCTTATGATGAACTAAATTTAAATTATATCCTATATAGCGTACGAGTAGTTGTGTATTTTTAGATATTGCATTGTCTATGTTAGTTTAGTGGGTAAGGCACATCGTGAGCTTTGAATCAGTGTAAGTCACCGATATTTTTTACGATACGAGACGTAGTAATGTTAATGTAATGTTTCAAGCCGTGCTTTCCTCGGTTAGTATACCACTTGTAGATTTATAAGGACTAGTGATGCTTGTCACTCACTCCGTGCTACAGCTTCACTGCACACAGCACCCATTCATTTGAATTCGGACACGCTACAGCTTCTAACACGGAACCGTCGAGTACTGCTCACGTGTACGGGTGTAAATAAGGCCGTTATTAGATATAAACGTCATCATTAAAAACATAAATATAATTCAGTAATCTAACTTTAATCTACTGAAACACCATAATGCGCCGTGGCCTTAAATTTGAAGGAATGTGTTAAACCTTTGATAAAATAAAAAAATAAAATCATTTGGGGAATTTTGTACAGACTATGATCCTCTGTGTTTCACATGTTCAGTCATTTATCATAAACTGTTTTTTAATATAAGTGCTACTATATCTTATTGACGTGTATGGTAACCCTATAGGTTAGATATTAAACAGTAGACACTACGTAGGAACGCTTTACTTCGTCCTAATGTAAAACGATTGTTGATTTCAATACTTTCATTCTTGCATATCCACATTTTAATGAAGATTTGTAATTGTTACCTACGCATTAGTTACTTTGAGACTGTTCAAAATGTACTATCGAGAATTTTTCACTAGGGGAAAGGGATGTTCTAGCAGATATTTTTGATACTTTGAGGATGATCGAAGGGAAACGTTGGTAGGGTAGGATTTGGGAGGGAGGGGGAGGCAGGCGAAGGCCCGTCCTGAGGGGAAGGCCTCTCACGGCCACGCTGCGAGGATCTTATTAACTCCCGCATCTCCGTGAGCGCGAATATTAAATGTTACTGTAAACGAAAAAAAAAAAACAATGTTGTTCTTATATGAAAACGCGATGGTTTTCGCTGATGACTTGTTGTTTTTCATATATTCAATAATATTTCCTTTATTTTTTGTACTCTTTAGTATTAAGAATTAATATTAAAATAAACTATTCAATGTTGATTACTCTAAAATACCAATAACTTATTGAATAAGGAATGTGTGTAATAGTTTCCCCGAGAGCCTTACTAGTTGAGACACCTTTTCCTTAGACGTATACCTTCAAACTGTACTCTTAACTGTTGGTTAAATGATGTGAATGGCACTTGTTAACATCTCTTAAATGTTACTCGTCTGCTACTATCCATACTACATCCCCTATTCTAACTTCCACTAAGCTACAGTGTAAGAAAACCACCGCGAAATTCCGATGTTAGATCTGGCCTAGGAACTTAAATATAAGAGTTCATCATTCTTTGTTAGATGGTATGACTCAATTTTAAGACTGATGACAGAAAAAGAAAAAAAAAGAAAAAAAAAATTAAAAATCCTGGATAACTGTTTCTTATTTTAGGTAGACCTTCTATGTTCGCTTCTATACGACGTTAGTTGGCGGAACTGTAGGATAGTGTAATGAACTTTGATAGCCAAATTTAATAAAGGAATGGTGTAACATGTTTCGCCAACTAAAGCCAGTGATGTCACATTATCGATCGATATTCATCTTCTGTCGATACTTTTCTGTGTCTTCTATATTTAAAGACGATGATAAAAATCGATGATTGATCGGGTTCGATAAAAACCACGGTAATGTTAACTTCAATAATGTTGACGTTACTTTTGAAATTGATGGGAAAAACCTAATGAAAAAAAAAAAATTGAAGTACTATTTGTTGCCAAAGTGTTGTTAGGAATTAACATGTAGTTATAAAAATTGGTTGTCACATGCATAATTAAGTTGTTCTTGGGTGGTTTGAAATTAAGGAGAGAAGTTGAAAAATATTTCCAATGATATATTTTTTCATAATGAACTTGAATGCTAATCGATACTTAAGGTTTATATCTGTGTAGGAATTTAAACTTAACGTGTGGTAATAATGTATCGTTACCATGATTTGTACTGTGTTTTGTAGAAAAACCATCAATTATATTCAATTAACTGTATACTCTAACTGCTAATTTCTTGTTGATTATTTGAGATACCTAATGACGATATTGTAACCAAAAGTATTGATGATTAAGATCCCGTATTCACTCGACACACAGTGAAATCATGGCCAATGATTTAGTTGTTTAGTGTTCATGTTACATTAGATTGTAATCGACAGTTCTGATCTCTAAATCGGTACACCTGTTTCCGCCTTTTAGCACATCCATTTTTATCGATATCAACCCACTTTTTATTTTTCCGCACTAATGATTATTGCACAAAATATTTAATTTTTAGGGGCAGTGTCTGTATGGACGGTTGATTTCTTAATAGTGCTAATTCATCAAAACGCAACACTAGGAATAAATTCTGGCATAAATAAAGAGTTATGCACCCGCAAATAATATGTCTACAAAGTGCTTATTGCTCTTTTTGCAAAATCCTATAATACCAGGACATTTCTGTACATTTACAAAATCTTGCAATAAACTGCCTTCATGAACATTAGTTCATTTGTCGCAATAATTATAATTTATTAGTACTTATATAATGATTCTTAGCAATATTTAGAATTAACCGTTACATAGGCATTATCCAAAATTGAATACAGGATTGCAGAGATGGATTAATGGTTGAAAAATGCACGTTCTTGATCAATGCGCTATTTTATATTTTACCCACTATTCAATAAACAAATAAATAATGACCCATTACTTGCTAAAAAAACATTAGGTGGGGGTGGGGGTAGGTTGGGTTTTGGTAGGTATTTAGGTACCTGGTCCATTGTTCCACCACTTTTTTTCTTTTATAAAACGTTGCCCCAAACTAGGAATTTCTCTTGTATTTTGGGTGCGTTTACAAACATTTAAACTCACATACACAAACGGCCAGACCCGGAACAACTACTTGTAGATCATAAAAATATTTGTTCCGTCCGGGAATCGAACCCGCGACACGTAGCGCAGCAGTCAATCGCTTAACCACTGCGCCAACCATGCCGCAATACCAATACCTATATGGGGAACCTGAAACAACAAACCGAAATAAAAAAGAATTGGTTTATAATCCAATTTGTTCAACAAACATGAACCGAAAACATCTGTGCCTAATATTACATGATACCTAATTGAGGTTATCTATTCTCTGTGTATCAAAAAAAATGCCTTTAGAAAACAATAGGTAGATTACAGAGAAAACTCTGACCGCCTTCGTGCACAATTTTTCACCATCAATTCATCTCTTCACTTCGG
The DNA here is from genome assembly GCA_949987655.1 of Polymixis flavicincta. Classification (NCBI taxonomy): domain Eukaryota; kingdom Metazoa; phylum Arthropoda; class Insecta; order Lepidoptera; family Noctuidae; genus Polymixis; species Polymixis flavicincta. The sequence goes on along the minus strand of OX465172.1, from coordinate 19,199,376 downwards.
TAACATATTGTTTTGACATTGAACCTATCAAAGGCTAAATGATCACGACTCCGGATACCAACTTACCTAATCAAAGTTTAATACAAGTTGATCCGTTAACTCTCGCCAAACAATAGATAAACAATAGAGTCGGCCAACTTTGTACTAAAGGATTAAACGTGATTACATGCAAAAGTTAATTAAACGCCGGTTAAAATTTCAAAATGGTTGGTTGCCTACAGATATAAAATATCTTACGGGTTGGTCATTTAAAGTTATTACTGATTCTCTTGTTAGTCAGTCAACACTTTTTTTAAAGAGACTGATTATTTATTTAGCAGTTTCTTATAATGATTGTCGATTAGTTGATGATTGGGTTGCCCGCTTGTCAATTTTATATAGCAGTGTGAACAAGCGGAGCACCGCAACCATCATCTCTATCAATGATTATTTTAATATACCTGATTATTTAAGAGTATGCTATAAATCTATCACTATTGTACAATGTATTCGATACAAAAATAATGTTAAATTTGGCTCAAAAGGAAGGCTACTTCGGGTAAGCTAAAAATGTAATGTTTTCCATCCAGTTTTTTGGACATATCACCTCTGATCGGTTCTGTCAAAACTAAATCTCGTCTCATTGAAATTATTTGGTTTTGTTTGTTGAAAATATGTAATTTATTAATAATTTATTGTAATTTATGAACGTGTGTCGCCGACGCTAGTCATCTAACTTTCGATTAGGTTAGACTCTAAGTTTTCTCGCCTAAACGCGTGTTAAGTTATAAGGATCTTTTTGTAACTTTCCCTCTTAATAATAGTGTTCATTAATTTTATCCCCTTGGGAGTTCCATTTACTATTTCTTTCTCTAGTCACGACACTTGACACTTTACCGTGTGTCTGTAGGGATAATTCTGAACATGAAAGTAGAACAGGTTTGTTGAACGTACTTCAATAGACTACACAAATAAATCTTCCAATTCGTCTGGCAAATGTAATTTCAAGAAGAATTATGAGATTTGGTAATGCGAGCTGTTTTAACAAACTTTGCTCCACATTTAAACTTGATTTTTCATGTTCACTATTGCAAACCCTGTGTTTTTTCCCTAGCTTGTAACTTTCCTTCGCTGTGACTGTCTTAATCGATCCTTTCAATATTTATAATAATATATGGAAAATTAGATTCCCTGTTAGCTAATCGTTGTCGAAATAATACTGACTGTGTACCTCTTGTTTTATTTACAAATAATAAAAAGTATATTGTAAAGTATATTTTGCAGTTGGAATTAATGTTACAGTCATTTGTCTTTGAGATAAAAGGAGTTTCGAGTTTTGTTTTTCTTACGCGCCATTTTGTTACGTCATTAGTCGCACAAGGTCGTTTTTCGCGAGCTCTAACTCTGCGATATAAAAAATAGCTTATCTTTAAAATATAAAAATGTACACATTCTTTTTTATTAAAATAGCCTACGTGAGGTTTAAGCTTAATCACCAAAACAGACATAACTTTTGAATATTTAATAAAACTCGCTCATATCGTAGACGCCATCTTGGAAAACTATACTGCCACAACAATAAACGTCAAATGACGTCACAAAAATGGCGCATCGTAAAAAGTTAAGACATTCATCTTCCATGTTTAAGTTATTGTGTGAAATTGTGCGTTTTTGTGTTTTCTTTTTATCAGCCAATCATTTTTTATACAGGCTTTTATTGGAATTGATACTTTTTGAATACTAAACATTCCATTGTCGGTTTTTTTGAAAAAGAAGTTTGTTAATTTGTTTATTTATCTTTGGATTAACTATGTGTGAGTTGAGCATTTAAATCCCGTACGATTTTCGGTACATATCGATATCATTTCGATGTATCGATATATCGATATGAATACTCATACATACCTACTTGTTATTCAAGTCTTAGTTAAGGTAGATCTTAAGAATTGATAAAATAATATCTGATGATAAATTTACTTGTATGTTGTATTAAAATGATGAACACGAAATAAAGAAACTGGTTTGAAAAAAGTAGTGTTTTATTTGCACCGTCACTATATTATAACACCGTATTTGTTAGCAACATTATAAGATACGAATACTTTAGATAAACAAAGGAACAAATGTAGGTGATGTCTATAGCCAATCCTCTTGAATATACAAGCTGGAATATTTACCTATCAATTATTTTCTAATCCCGCAGGGAAATTGAAACTCGCGTTTCTGACTACAATATTTTAATCTCCCGAAGCGACACGCGCTTTACTTGTGGTAACTAAGTGCCCAACCATGCTGTGAATGTGTGCGTAAAGAAGAGTAGCGTCAGCACATTACAAACATGCACAGACACACACACTTCTGACTTCGCCATTGTCTCGGACGCTACCGAGAACTGCGCTTAAACGCACATTCACAGCGTGTTTATACAATCCGTAAACACAAGTAAAGCGCGCGTGGCTTCGTGAGATAAAAATATTAAACATCAATATAACAAGACGTTGTACCAATTTACCAACAACTGCAGATACCTGAGCTGAAGCACTTTTTTTACTCAGTAAGTACGGAAAGAAAAAGTTACTCCCAAAAGTGAACGACAAGTCTTGAGTTCGAGACTCAACCGGCCCGCTTTTGACTAGACACTCATTGAACAAGCAATGAATTAAGAAATACTACAAATATGCAAACGCATCTCTATTTTATTTTATTAATTCATTTCATTGCGTTCTACATGGTAAAAAAAAGATGTTAACATAAGGCTTAGAGCTAAGAGCCATTGTAGACCCTGTTAGGGCACAGCAAAAGGTATTTAAATGATCTATTATTGAAAAATCTAAAACTTAGTAACTAAAAATTTAAAAAGAGAAAAAAAATGTATAAACTGAGTACTTAATATTAATATAATAGTTAGTAACATAAATAATAGTTGAATTTTAATAAATTAATACAAACATCTCTTAAAGGTACCAATCGTAAATAAACATTATCAGCTCATGTTCAGTTCAAATCTAGTACGAAACGAGTCCTTTCCAAAGTACCGCTTCACTCATACCGTCACAACATAAATATGTACTTACCGTAAATAGGTACCTACTTACCTTCTTCAAGCCATCGCGTTGCTGAGAAGACCAGTCCACTCGGCCTTTGATGACGTCACAGTCGCGTGCCACTCCATCATCATGTTCCTATGACTGTAATAGGAGAGCAATGAGAAATTATAATTTTATATAATACTAGCTTTTGCCAGCGGCTTCGCCCGCGCGGAACTTTCATCCTCTATTTAACTCCCTTAGGGGTTGAATTTCGGAAACCCTTCCTTATTCCTTATCTACATTATAAAGGGAACCTCTGTGCAAAATTTCAGCTTTCTAGGTCCAAGGGTTTGGGCTGGGCGTTGATGAGTCAGTCAGTCAGTCAGGACTTCTCTTTTTATATATAGATTATATAGATGAGCTACAAGAGAGTAAGTATTTCTAAAACAAAGCATGGCAATCGAATTGGTGAGCGCTTCGCCACTACATTCGTCTGTAAGAATTGGTAGTTCCCAGATTGGAAGTAACAATGAGAGCAGCGGTGGCCGAGAGCAGCGGAAAAATAACATGTAAGTCTCGGCCATTACCACTGGGTAATGGCCGACTTTCGTGTTGTTTTCTTTACTTTTTGAATATTTTAGTACATTAACCAGTAACTGGGTAGTGCAGGTCAACCATAGGCAGTCCCAAAAAAAAACCCGACCCTGCTATAGTTGAGAAATGGCTAGGCAGATGATCAGTACATTATGAACGGCCAAAGTTCAGATAAAATTTATGCAAAAAAAGAACGATTTTCAGACGTCTTTTTATTGAATTTGTTTCATAAAATAGAAATATTATTTTTATTAAAACAATAATTGTGTGTTCAAAATATCTAGAGGCGACGAACGATACGAGTGTTTGAAAATTATGACATACCTACGCCTGTTTTTTTCCTCCGTTCAAGTCCTAACCACGCAAAAAAAACCACGACAAAACAGCAGTTTCGTTTACGTCAAACTTTTGAGACACTCGACGTCACCTCTCTTATCCAACCATTTAAAAACGTCAAAGAATATTGTTTCATTTCACCTCACAACGTCTAGGAGCCCCGAAATGACGTAGTTACGCGTCACGTTGCCTGGAACAAGTGTTGTTGACTCGTCACGTGCGACCTGCGTCAATCTGGATATGTCGCGGGTCGTAAAAATGTTGCCGAGTTGCATGGTTACACTGTGTGGGTCCCGTACGTAGAGCAAAACGTTTATGTCTTGAGATATACTACCGACACGTGCAGTTACGAGTAGGTTAGAGGGCTTTTGTATGGAATGGTTCAAACACTTTCTTTGTTGTTATTTATCAGAATAAAAAACATTAACGTTAATTGCAGAATATGAATGATAAAAACTCGAGGAACAGTCTTCCGTACCTATACGGCGTGGCGATTAGGTAATCAAATTAATTGAAACCACGTCTTCTACATGACGTACTAGTATTTAAACAAACACAATTAAAATAATATTGGCCCAGTGGCAACTGACCCGACTTACGAGTTGTAGGTCGTAGGTTCGAACCCAGACAGGCGCTTTACTTTTTGTAAATTATTTCATTACCACTGCTCTCAAAATGATGAAGGAAAACATCGTGAGGAAACCGGCATGTTCTAGAACCAAACATTCGAAGATATTGCGACAACTACCAACCCGCACTGGGCCCGCGTGGATTACGGCCCACTCCCTCTCACAGAGAGGAGGCCTGTGTCCCAGCTGTGGGAACGTTATAGGCTGATTACGGTGAAGAGTTACAAACGCGGGGCGTTTGTAACTCTTCACCGTAATCAGCCAGTCTTAAATCAAGGATGGTTTGTTTCATGCCAATTTTTATGCTATTTGCTATGTTTGAACAATCCAGTTTAAACGTTTAATCAAATTGTTAATTTTATTATTTTAACAGACTGATAAAAATGTGTAGTAACCACCGTACTATTTAATGTGCTCACCTAATCGCCATCCTGCACAATATGGGTAATATAATAAATATATACTCCTCGATACGGCTCGCATCGTGAGTAGGTCCCTGTCTCTGGAGCCCTAACCACCGGTAGCTTGGACCCTGCTCCTGATACCGGCGGACCACTATTTTATATTTTTAAATGTTTGTGAAAAGTTACTTTTATTAAAAACTATCTGACTTGGCAAACTTCGTACCGGTATATTTTATTTCTCCAGTCGCGACTGAGGAAATATAACCATGCCGGTAAAATAAAATCAGTTGGATTATCAATAATTTCACAATAATCCTGATCAAATCTATTTTTTTTTTCTTATATACAAACCGTGTCCTGACAATAAGGAACACATAAAAAAATAATCATCCAATTTGGTGCATTCGTTCGGAAGTTATGCGCGTACATACATTTCGGCGATTATTTTTTGTATATAGATAAATATTTAAAAATGTAGATAATAAGGTTTAAAAATAAATAAAGGATATAAATAACATAAGCGTACTTATTCTAAAAGATAGTCCATAAGATTTAATGAGTAACGGTTTTTTATTCCTAATAAATAAATAAAATAATTATCAGGCGGAAACAAGGTGCGCGCCTTCAACGGTTGGGTCATACCGGTTTTGATGTACTCTTTCGGCATACTCAAATGGACTCAGACCGAACTCGACGCCCTGGATAGGAGAGTCCGTACGCTGCTTACTGCATATCGAATGCATCACCCACGGTCATCGGTAATGAGACTGTATATCCCGCGAAAATGTGGAGGTCGAGGCTTTTTAAATGCTAAGACTCTCCACAATCGCGAGATATGCAGTCTCAGGGATTATTTCCTAGCAACCGACGTGGGTATGCATCGAGATGTAGTTGCGGTGGATAAGGGCCTCACCCCGCTCTCCTTGGCTAAAGAGAACTGGCGCAGGCCTGTAGTGCTTGACACTAATGATCGCATGGAAGTATGGCAGAGTAAGGAGCTTCACGGACGCTTTTTCCGGGCTCTACATGAACCCGATGTAGACTTTCTAGCGTCCGTAGCCTGGCTGCGTTTCGGTAAACTCTTTGGGGAAACCGAAGGTTTTGTCTGTGCAATTATGGACGAAGTTATTATGACGAACAACTAACGGAGATTTATTGTGAAAGACGGCACGGTTGACATTTGTCGGGCATGCCACCGTCCGGGTGAATCAATCAGACACATAATCTCCGGGTGTTCTCGTCTAGCTAACGAGGAGTACTTGCATAGACACAACCTTGTAGCCAGGATTATTCACCAGCAACTTGCTCTGAAATACAGCCTTGTGGATTCAGAAGTGCCATACTACAGGTATGTGCCCGACCCAGTTCTCGAAAAGGGACATGTCACACTGTACTGGGATCGATCCATCATCACTGACAGGACTATTGTTGCCAATAAGCCTGATATAGTGGTGGTGGATCGACTAGAGCGGCGTGCAATGATCGTTGATATAACGGTCCCGCATGACGGGAACCTCGTGAAAGCCGAGAAAGATAAACAAATCAAGTATCTTGACTTGGCTCACGAGGTTGTCGACATGTGGGATGTGTACTCAGCGATCATTGTACCGATAGTTGTTACAGCCAATGGCATTATAGCCAAGAGCCTCAACCAACATCTGAGGAGGCTCTCGTTGGGCAGCTGGGTCAAGGGCTTGATCCAGAAAGCGGTACTCCTGGACACGGCTCGCATTGTTAGGAGGTTCCTCTCTCTGGAGCCCTGACCGCCGGTAGCTTGGACCTTGTTCCCGATGCCGGTGGGTTATAATTTTTTATATATTTAAATGTTTTTATACTAATATTTAAAAATGTAATTTTGTATGTGTTTATGTTAAAATAAAGGAAATAAAATAATAGTAATTAGTAGGTAACATATGGAGACACATCAGACAAAACGTATACCTCAGTAGATAAAATGAGTAAAACAGTCGGAGAAGGAGAAAGTTTACGTAAAATAAATAACATAACATATCACACCTGTATTCACCGAAGGGTAAGGGCAGTGTGTACCTACCTATAGTAAACCCACAGAGTAGGTTTAATTAAAATAAATAATTTAAGAGAACGAAGGTAATCGACATAGCCCGAAGAATTGCCAAACTTAAGTGGCAGTGGGCAGGTCACATTGCTCGCAAAACAGATGGCCAATGGGCCCGAAAATTCTGGAGTGCAGGCTTCCCACAAGGTGGACCGATGACCTTGTGAGGGCCGCAGGAGTCCGCTGGATGCGGGAACCACAGAACCGGTCGAAGTGGCGGAGCTTGGAGGAGGCCTATGTCCAACAGTGGACGTCATTCGGCTGAAATGATGATGATGATGAAAATAAAAACATAATCGGCCTATAACGTTCCCACCGCTAGGCCATAGGCCTCCTGTGACAAGAAGTAACCGCGTGTATACCACGCGGGTACAATACGAATTGATGGGTGTTTCATGTCTTCGAGTTTTGGTCCTTTGGCATGTCAGGGTCACGATATTTTAGGTTTTATTTTTTAGCATTGGTCATGAAATAAATCACACAAAGTGCCTGGGTTCAAACCCTCGACTACATGTGCTACTGGGCCACCATTTGATTGCTCCTTCAAAGCAAAGACGCCAAATATGATGTAGTATCAACAGTACATAATCTCGTAATGGACAGGAGTAGAATTTGTGATTAAAGTTAAATGCTTTTCTTTCTGCAAGTAGGTATGTACAAATACTTTTTCAGGTCAATCATGTTTTAAAAACTAGATAATGTTGGCGTTTCGTATTTGACAAGAAGAAAGGCCGAAACAAACTCAGAGGTCACATTATCTTTTAAAGTCCACCCATAATCTTGGTCAGATCATGTGAAGACCATGAGATTGGTGCCTGAAATGATCTTTTAAGGAAAGAACCACACAGATTGAGTGGAACTGTCCAGCTGACGGTAGGCAGAAACTAGAGAATGCCACCTGCTACCATCCATACAGGAAAAGTTTTTATCCAGTGCGCAAATTTTAACCATGAATTCAGCATATCATACTAGAGCCAATAGAAAAAACAAAAAAAATTTAGCTGTTCCATACATTTTGACCGCGTGGGTATTGCACTTTTCTATGAGACAGCTGTTTTTTTTTTGTATAACAGGCAAAAATTTTCTGCGCTAGAGACTCTAGAATTATAAGCTGAATTCATGGTTAAAATTTGCGCACTGGATAAAAACTAATCCTGTTTAAAAAAAGTAGAACATCCGCAATTAAAACATCGTCATGTTTCAGTGTTGTGTGTTTTGTGTCGTCAATAACACAATCTTATGAGGTGGGGTTTTATCTATGGAGGATAAAAAATGGTGCACGTTAGCCAAGAAATAAACTGTTTACTTTCCGTTTTCCCTATTTCCTTATGAAACCCTAACCAATGAATGCGAAAGTCACTGCCCAGTGTTCAGTAAGACAGTCATAAATCATGTCGAATGCCACAAGCTGACAGATATATTGTATATTTTGGCGTTTCTTAAATTAGACGGATATAGTTATTTACAAGACTGAAATGGGATGCGGCGGGCCATGTAGGTATACAGGATGTATCGGGACAGGTGGACCAGAGTCGCCGGGCATCGTCGCCGAGGGAGGCCCAGAAAATGCTGGTGTGACGACCTCCCGTGAACGCTTCTATTCACAGGAGATAGGTCGGAGAAGGCAATGCACAAGGAACAATGGAAAGCTATGGAGACCCAAAAAATATTAAACCAAAGACACTGACTTCCGAAATTAAAATTATTTTTCACTTAATAGTATTTTTTTTGCAAGTCTGTTGTTTTTTTTAATTTCAAGATTCTTAGGTAAAAGGCATTTTAAATACTGTGTTCGTAATGTTATTTTCCCGTATGTGTCGCCGGGCGTAAAAGAATAGCACCATCCCATTTCTTCCAGTGGGTGTCGTAGAAGGCGACTAAGGGACTTACTAGAGAATGGGCAGCAGCGTTCTCTATACATTTTACCACCATACTGCGATCGCCAACCCGCCTGCCAAGCGTGGCGATTATGGCAAAACCCCCCAAATTCGGGGAGCCCTATGTCCAGCAGTGGACGTCTTTCGGCTGAAATGATGATGATGAATGTTATTTTCACATGACAATATCGGTCAGGTCAGCTAGTAGACGATAAAAATATAGAATACAGTTAAATACCAAGGCTAGGCGAAAGCAATATTTGATGCGCAAAAAGTCGTACGTAAAGTTGAATATTAAAAAAAAAATCCATGATTATCTTATAACTTAATATGACCGAAATCTGTCTTTGGATGGTTTTTGTACGAATGTATATTATGGGCTGATTTTTCACTGCTCAGATAACGTTTATCTGAAGAATAAATCTGACAGCATATTTTCCACATAAAAGCTGTCAAACTGACATATTTATTCCTCAGATAAATGTTATCTAACTATTGAAAAATGTGCCCTAAATCTAAATGCGACAACCACATTACACGGAGTTCTGCCACTCCACTTTAGAAAGACCAAGACCAAGACCAATAAACGGCAATAGGCCTTGCTCTACAACATGGAATTGAAAAACACCTGTGCACATGATATGCATTACTGCCCACCCCCTTGGGTTCACTAAAGCCGTGACGTGTATAAAAATTGCAATCGAAAATACAAATTCTCCGAACAGAGTAAACCGCTACGTGTCTACGGCGTAGCTTCTCGTAGCCGCGTAGTATGCTACGCCGTCCAAAATTCATGACTATCCGTTTGAAGTGTTAACTTTGCTACGTGAAAAGGAATATGTTTTCAGTTTAAAATGTTTCGGCCACTTGCTATTTAAATAGCTTTAGAGTTTTAGATGTTTCCTTTAAAATGTACATACTTGTGTATAAGTGATTTCTACTTACTGAATTCACTGTAGAAAATTTAATTATGCGTTCTTGATTTGATGATTCCTATATAAAACGGAGGAATGATTATGTATTTAATTTTTAAAATGACACGTCGATGAGGGCAGGGTACCCTATTATTTGTTCTAATGATACCCAATTTTATCCTGCTCAAAAATTGGAGACAAATTTAGATAAAAGTTATGACTATTGAAAAATCAGCCCATAGGGGGATTGTTTTACAACGTCTGGAAATACACTATTTTCTCGATAAATTAATAATTTTTTGTTAAAATCTGCTAGTTACATTAACCTTCAAAAACAGACCATCAGCCAAACAAACAGGCTATCTTAACTCAATTAAACAAAATATATTGCATTCCAAAATATTCATACTTGAATAAAAAGTAAGCAAGTAATTACTCATAGTCCAACTTTTCCTCGGTACAGTCAGGTAAAAAATCTGTGAAAGCCTCTCGGGAAATCCTAATTCTTATTTGAGAGGTGGCCTGCGTTTGTCAGGTGTAGGATTTAACTTGTCCCCCTTTATAACTAGACGATTTTTAAAAGGACCCTTAGGTGAATATAAGGTCATCACGACTGGATTTCCCGAAGAGGATTTGTATGGAACTTAACGTGCGAATATGTTTGTTTTACAAAACTACGTCATGGGAAACTACGGCCTGTTACTGAAAATCGCCTTTTGCCCAATCAGAGTTTGCCCTACCTGGGGATCGAACCTAGAACCTCATGCTCTGCAATGGCAATTGCGACCACTAAACCAACAAAGCAGTTTTATTGAAAAAAAAAATGTCGCTTTTCGTGTCAGTCTGTATGACCGCTCTTTTAAACTTCATAATAGATTTGATGCGGTTTTCACCATAATTTCGAAAAGGTATCTGTGTGTAATACATCCTTTGTTAAACTTAAATGCGAACAAAAAATCTCGAGGTTTTGGCAAGTTTTAAAAACGTACAAAGCACGTCACGTTGTATAAACATATCTACGTATTAACCTTAACGAACGGCACGAACGGCCGCGTTCTTCTCATTCAGCAGTTCGCGTACATTGTCCGGCAGCTTCCAGCGGGGGTCTTCCCCTACCGGAACCCGCCTCGAACAGTCATTCAGGACAGATTGTACATGACCCGTGAATGAGTCGATCGCGGCCGTTGTGTCCGCGAGAGAGTCGAATTGGTCGGGGATGGCGTCCAAGTGGGCGGATGTGTTGAATTTCAGCGAATCGCTTACTCTCCTCCAGTCTGTTACCACTTTGGTGAGCGGGGGTTGGTCGGTATCTGGGAGACCCGTGCGGGGGGCCAGATGCACGACTACCGGACGGTGGTCAGAAGTGAGCTCGTTTATTGCCTCTATGGAATTCAACCGTAGGTTGATCCTTTTCAGAATTGCAATATCGAGTACGTCAGGTCTGTGATCCACATTGTGGGGGAAATGAGTCGGCGACATCGGGGCGATGACGTCGAAGGACAGGGTCGAGCAGAGGTTGAACAGGTGTCTCCCTCTGGTCGATTCCCTGGAACTATTCCACGCGGGGTGTTTCGCATTGAGGTCGCCCGCTATGATAACGGAGTCACTCATGCTTAACAGGGCGGAGAGGTGATCAGTTGAAAGTCCTCTGATTCGGACTGGGGAGGAAGGTAGACTGAGGACTCGCACCTCGGGGTGGCGTAGCAGTGCGATTGCGCGTGTCCGTACAGCTGGCACCTGTGGCATTGGCCGGTTATTCCCGTCTTGTAGGGCTTTTCGATCCGAATGCCGGACAGGTTGCAGATTGTGCCGAGATTAAAAATCGGGTTATGGCCCTCAAAGGACGGGCATACTACGAGCACCATGTCGTATGGCACTCCGCGGCGGGCGCGGTGCATCCGGTGCACTTCGGTGAAAGGAATGTTTTGAAAATCAAGGTCGGCCTTGACTTCTTTGACGGTGATTTCGACCGGAACCGTCTTGAGGACAACTCGTGTCTGTCGGTCTTCAGGGAGGGCGTACGTGTGGAAGGACACGTTACGGTTTCGAAGGAGTTTGGTAAGGCTGCGGTAGTCGCTAGCCGTCGGGATCGCTACCTTTATCCCTTGGAGGGTGGTGCGGGCACTGGTGTAGGCAATCTTTTGCTCTAGGCACCATTTGGATACGTCGGTCCATTTAGATTTGTCTTGGATGAAGACAGGGGGCGGTACTGGCACCTTTTACCCCGCAGCGGCGCGGGGTGCGGCGGTGGGTGCGGGCGCGGTCGCGGTCGCGGGGGTCGACTCGGTCGGGAAAGGGGTGGGGGGCGGTCAGTTACGAGCGCGGATATTTTTAATGATCGCGTGGAATCGCAGATCTTCTTCTTTCTTTTCTTCCCCTTCGACTTGGACTAGACGGGGGTGAAGCCCTCGTCTAGAGTCTCAACCACTTCCTCTTCGTTCGAGGAGCGGAAGAGAAAGAAGCGACTAGCGTTTCGGGGTCGGAGGGGGCGTCTTCAACGTCCATCTGATCGGACGCTGCGTCGGAGAAAAGCTCCTGAGTTGCCGAGGCCGGTGAAGCCGGGGAATCTAGGAACGTTTTGGAGGGGGCAGGTTTTTTCGCGGTCGCGGTCGCGGCGGGAAAAGTGGGCTTTTCGTTACCCAAAAATCGGTTAACTCGTGCGCGGAACACGGGATCCTTCATGTTCGTTTCGAACGACGCTCAGTAGGCGTCGTCGGAAACGTCCATGATGAGAAGGGAGGGGGTAAACTACTTCTCACTCATAAGGAGTGAGCCTGAGTCCCTATAAACTCCTAACAACCTAGCGTCTACTTCCCCGGGTGGAATACCCGGGGATGTGTGATTCCTCCCTGTCGGGTATAGACAGGGAGATGTGTACCTCGGGTGAGCCCTAAGCTTGTAAACCTGTTGCCTATCTTATTGTGCAAACAGGGCCCTGTCAGTCTAGCGCGAGGGGCGTAGACACGCCCCAAAGACACTAGGTGTGTGGCTGTGGAAGGAACACTGTCACCAGTGACGACTAGGAGATCCCCCAAGGCCGTCGGTCTGGGACCCGTTCAATTCACTGCCTTGCCTTGAAGAGGTTCGGCGGGTGTGTTGGGACAACACCCTCTCGGTTTCGTTGGCACCGTAAGGTTTCCACCGAGAACCACGAAACTGTGGATTTTACCCAGAAGGGGCCAAGTTAATTTACTTGACGATTTAATTCCGTAAAGAAACAGAGGTTTGTCTTGAAAAAGACAGTTTTTTATGTGATTTATAAACCAGTCAATAATTAAATTAATTGGTTTATTAATTCGGCGGAGTGTTCGCAGCGGGGCGCGGCGAGTCAGGTTGGCGGCGGAGGATGAGTCACGCAGCGGTAGCAGGAACAATTAGCACGTGCGCTCGGGGCGAGTGTCACGGGCTAATTGAATCCGAATGGTGCTGGTAACTACATAATATACAAAAACCAAATGAATAAAAAAAAAAAAAAAGAATTCCATTCAACGAAAAAAATGAAGGACTGGCGCCCTGTTTGGAGCTGTATACTTACAGTTAGGTCACTTCATCCTGATCATTTGTATCACACGCCCGAGGCGACGGTCTCCGGTCACCTTATATACTTATATAACATAGAAAAATACCCGAGACACCTTTGAATAACTTACAGTATGCATATCTATTGTTTCTAAATACATTCCCATTTAGTAATATGTAGTAGGTACCTACTATATGGAACTGAAAATATAACTTAGGTTCATAGTAGGTACTTATTTTGGTGGGCTGAATTAGATTGGCACAGGAAAGCCAATTATCAAACTTGTAATTATGACGGCACGGTTGGCACAATGGATAAGCGATTGACTGCTGCGCTGCGTATCGCTGGTTCGATTCCCGCACGGAACAAATATTTGTTTGATCTACAAGTAGTTGTTCCGGGTCTGGCTGTTTGTGTATGTGAGTTTTAATGTTTGTAAACGCACCCACAATACGGGAGAAATTCCTAGTGTGAGTAACGTATAAAAAACAAAAGAGAAAGCAAATTATTCAAACTGTTTCCGTAAGTCAGTATTTCGTGTTTCATTTATATTATTTTGCCCATAACTCAAGAAGCGGATATTGGAGAAAAAACTGCAAGGCTGAAGTGGAAGTGAGCCAGACACGTTACGCGAATGCACTCAGAGAAACGGGAAAGATCGTCACTCACTGGACGCCCGAGGCAAGACATCGTCGTCGAGGTTAGATCACAGCGAAGGTTGTGTGACGACATGATACGGATTGCAGGGCCAACATGGCCAGCGATTCCACAAGACAAAGACGTTTTAAAGGAAAAAGGGGACCGTTTGCCCAGCTGTGGGACACAATGCAGGCTAACAAAACCCGAAATACCTCTGTATAATTTTCAGTAAACCCTAAATATATTCCTACAAGTCTTATACTATGTCGGCTATCACGTAATAAAGCAACCTATGTCCTTCTCCATATCCCAGGCAAATTTAATGACGATCTGTTCAGCGGTTTAGGCGAGAAAGAGTAACAGACAGACAGACTTACTTTCACATTTATAATATTAGTAGAGATTTAGTCATAGTAGGCATACTGAACTGAAAAAAAAACTGCTTAAAACTTCGGTTCTTGGTAGGTAGGTAGGTACTGATTTTGGTGGGCAGAAAAGGATTGGCAAACAAGGGCTAATTATTTTACAATTATTCAAAATCTTTTCGTACGTCTTTCAATCGATCTTTTACCCACTATGTCGTGGTCGGCTTCCAGTCTTACCAGATGTAGCTCTTGCCAGGGGTGAGGGTTCTTCTAAAGAGATACCGTGGCCCCTGTCACACAGGCAACTGAGGGAAAAGGGTTGGGTTTATTCAGTAAAAGTCTGACACACCCTCCTGCTCCACCCAGCTAAAAACTAATATAGCTGAATACCCTTCGATCCTAGTGTATTAGCTAGAAGAAGGAAATACGATATCGCTGCCAACCATTTTGTAAAAAACAGAATTTGCTAATATACAGTACGACAAACGCTCGTCTTTCTTATGTAATAAAATAAATAAACATATACATATTCATACTAAACCGTTTAAAGAATGCAAGTCGTTGCTGATTAAGTGGATAAACAAATTATGCTACGATGAACTAGAGAATCTTCTATTAAATATAAGGTAAAATCTGCTCCGGATAAAATAACCACACACATACACACACGCACGCACGCACCCCAATACACACACACACACACAAACACACACACACACACACCAACAGATTAATTATAATAAATAAGAATTATTAACTCATTAACTTTTGTTTAGTTACATGTTGCACAAATTTGTAAGATTTAAAAGGGCGGCGCCTCCTGGCACAGGCATCTATATGCTTAAAAGGAGACGCCACCAACTGTATGATATTGAACGTGTAATAACGAAATAAAACTTTTTTTTTTGACCATTATTATTACATTGAGCGACTGCCTGTTTAGATCTAGACAATCGCACTTGGAATGACTGGTCGTCAGACTTCTTGGGCTTTTAACTACTCGTAACGACTGTCATGACAGCCGGAACCAACGACTTAACGCGCTTTAAGAGACACGGTCGACGAATTAATCGTGGTAAGCGTAACTTAACTTTCAATCGACCCGTATGGCTGTTCTAATTTATCCACGAGTCCCTCTGATTCGAATGTATTTTGATCTATTTCATGCGATATTGACATCATCTAAATATACTATTTAAACATTTTTAAATACGAGAAACGTCCTTGTGGACAGCGACATAAAGGACACAACGAAAATTAATAGAACGTTTCAAGCCGCAGGACAGACGTACTCTTTAATATTACTTTAAGTTACATGAATAAAAGCCATTTCTAGGTCTGTTTCAAGGAAAAATACTACAAAGATCCTATGTTTGTCTTGCAAAAGGTCTAGGATCTAGATTTTAAAGCCCTTAATGATAAACTCGTAGTTCTATATTCAAACAAATCTAATTATCAACTTAAATTGATGTCTATATTTCTTTATTAAACTTTTAGTTTGAAAGGGAACAATTGTTTCATTTATAAATTGTTTAACTAGGTACTTTTGAAACAGTTGTCTAACGAACGAATTCGTAAGTAAAAGATAACGAAGTGATACCGCAACTTAAACCATCAACTTATTAAATTCTTTTCTTTGTCTGGCTTGTACCCCAGAATGTGCAGATATAAAATCTATATAAAATCCATTTAATAGTATTGATAACAAAATTATAAACTTGCATATTACTCAGCAGTACAATCTACATTAAATACATACTCAGCCTATAATGTTCCCACTGCTGGGACACAGGCCTCCTCTCCATGAGAAGGAGTGGGGCCGTAATCTACCACGCGGGCCCAGCACGTGTTGGTAGATGTCACATGTCTTCGAATTTTTGGTTCTAGGACATGCCGGTTTCCTCACGATGTTTTCCTTTACCGTTTGGGAGCAGTGGTGATGAAATTATTTACACAAAGTAATGCGCCTGGCTGGGTTCGAACGCACGACATACAACTCGTAAGTCGCGGCCGTTACCACTGCTCTACATTAAATATGAAGCTTTAATAAAGGTGATTTTGACTGCTAAGATATTTTATGTAGATGTGTTTGTATCTGTGCCAGGGCATTTAATATTACTTTATTTTAGGCGATGCCATGATGATACAACTAAGACGAGAAGGCTCAACTCCGAAATGTGTTTTCAAAGCCATAACAAACAATATGGTGACCAATTTTTATCTTCCTTGAATTAGTTGCATGGCATCTTCTTATATTGTCATAGCAGGTACCACAGACAGCTGTCAGGTGATGACTGTGATAGTAAAATAAGAATCTATTAGTCTAGGATTTCACCACGACGCGACTACGATGACAATGGTGCCGATTCTGTTGTCACAAAATTCTCTAAACTAGACTAAAAATCTCCAAAATTTAGTCTATTCCTGTCAAACGACGATTTCCTATTCTGAAATTGACTAAAGTGTCACAACTTAACTATATTTTAGTTTGACAGCACTAAGATTGCACTGAATTATTAGTTTAGTGAAAATGGTAATTTTGCTATTCTGTTGTTGTCAATTTCATTATTGTATTCAACCTAAAATTTTGGTTGTCTAACTAAATCTGACTATTTTTAATCGCGATTAAATAGGTGTGGAATAAAATTAGTTGTCAAGAACTAAAATTCACACCGACACCTCGACTTCTGGTGCAAAAATAGTACTGTATTTTTTTTCTTTTCTTTTGCTTATATCTCGAAAACGGTGTGTCCTATCGCAAAAATAATGAAAATTTCGACCCCCTCTATAAAACTCCAAACACCTCTAAAACTCAACAAGTGGATAATAATTTTTCATATTTTCCATGAAAAAAGTGAAAATTCCATATAAAACACGTCGAGGCTGCCGACCCCGGCGCGCGGCTGGCTCTAAAAAAAACACGGGGTAGGGCAAACAAGTACCACGTTGCGAAGCCAAAACATACCACGTGCGAGTCGCGATTGTCAAATTCGATTTTAGTTGTGTCAAAATAGTTTTTAAATTTAGAGATATTTTTTTGCAGAATAGCGTTTAGATTCTCATAGTAAAAAGTAAGGAATTTTAGTTATAGTTTAGTTAGTTTAGTTCGGTGTACAACAGAATCGGCACCATTATGAGGTAAATAATACCTCTTTTAAATATTTTAGTAGGAGGTATAGAATGAAAGTAGAACTTACCTCAAAAGTTAACCACTTCGTTAAAAGATCCGTCATATCAGTGGGTAATGATGATATCACATGCCGCCTGATGCTTTCACAGTTAACACTCGCATGTAAAAGGTTCATTTTCCGTACATGTATTAATCAGTTTTTTTTTTGCGGGTGGGAAATCATCAAATAACTTCTCCCGCTCTGGGTGGAGCAGGTGGGCGTGTCAGACTTTTACTGAATAAAACCCACCCGTGTTCCCTCAGTTGCCTGTGTGCCAGGGGCCACGGTATCTCTTTCGAACAACACTCACCCCTGGCAAGAGTCGGCCCGTGCTATATGCGTGCTATGTGCGTATCTCATTGAGGCGCGCGTGGAACAGAACGCGCTGTCGACCCGGACTTGGTCCTTACCGCACAGCGAGCTACCCATTACTCGCCGTCCGCAAGCCCGCGCCTACAGTGGCCGGGAATGAGCCTGGGATTCCCGACGCCCAGAACGTCTCCTGCGGAGGCTAAGGCCGTGAGGGCGCATATACTGCCTCTCCCTCGCTTGCGCCGCCTCCCTCTTCGCGAGCATCATTGCTTCGCAGAAAGAGGCGACGGCTACCCATGCACTCTCGCTCCGTACCATGGCCTGGACCAGGACCGGACGCGAGCGATCGCCGCCGCTGATCGCCTCCACAAGGACATGGTGGAGCTCCGCCCAAGCCGGGCAGACCTCCACCGTATGCTCCACCATGTCCTCAGGGCGCTCTTCGTATTATTTTATTCAAATTAACTTGCTAAATGCCTTTTGTTGCAGTTGTAGTTGTTAGTCGCCTTTCAGTCATCTTCTCAACATGACCAAACCAACTAAGTATACCTACTCTTTTAAATATTTTCTCTGCATCTTCTTTTACACCGCACCGTTGCCTTATCACTAGTGTTCGGAATAGGCTGACTATATTTCCCTAAACTTCGGAGAACAGAGACAGAAAGTGGAGACTTCCTTACGACTACACGGGACTTTATTTTAACGGGATCCGAGAAAAATCTTCAGTAAGTTGAAAAAAAAAATACTTTAATGTTTTCGAATTATATTTACGGTCCAATTAACTGTTGTATCAAATCATTGAAAATATATATTTATTTTTATTTATTTAGTATGTATATTTCGGGATTTTACGTGAAAATCCCGAAAATTTTTACGACTATACCGGACTTTTTTTTCCCGGGATCCGAGAAAAATCTTCAGTAAGTTGAAAAAAATAATTTACTTTAATTCATGTATTCGAATTATATTTACGGTCCAACTAACTGTTGTATCAAATCATTGAAAATATACATATATATATATATTTTTTTTATTTATTTAGTATGTATATTTCGGGATTTTACGTGAAAATCCCGAAAATTTGGTAATTGCAAGTTTAGTTAAAAATTGCCTTTACACTTCTTAAATAAAGTTTATTTTCAACTTACTGAAGATTTTTCCCGAACCCCTGAGATAAATATACATATAGTCGGCCTATTCCGATCACTGCTTATCACATACTGCCCAGCCTATGATTCAGAGTCACATCACACATATTTCGCAAGGAACGTATGTCCGCAGCATTCTACTTTCATTCTTCTTTTATCACACCCAACATTCACTTGCATACATAAGCGTAGACACCAGCATCTAATCGTCACATAGACAGAAAAACAGACCTTGTAATTTTACTACACATTCACAGTTGTTTTACTTCTAATTTTGCATCTTTGTCAATATCACAGTGATCTTTAATTTCGTGACAGTAAGATCGCTGTTGGGTTTGTTGTTGCTACTGTCCAGTCTGTCAGGATCACAGTGACCTTATCTATTTTTTAGGGTTCCGTACCTCTAAAGGAAAAAACGGAACCCTTATAAGATCACTTTGTTGTCCGTCCGTCCGTCCGTCCGTCCGTCCGTCTGTCAAGACCGTTTTTCTCAGGAACGCGTGGAGGTATCAAACTGAAATTTCTATATGATACTTAGTTCTACTGTCCCTGGAAGCTGTAGAAAAATCAACCTTCTAAGTCAACGCAATCAAAAGATACAGCCATTTAGGCCGCAGATTTCCGCAAATTTTCGAAACTCGCACGGGAATCAAAACCTACAGGGTACTTCCCGTGAACTTAGAATCTTGAAATTTTGTACGAAGTCACGTCTTATAGTACAGATATAGGAAAAATTACGAAAACCGTAAATTTTTAGTTTCGTCATATAAAAAAAAATATTTTTGACAATTTTGAACTTTTACTTATGTACCCACAGGTTTGTACGGAACCCTCGGTGCGCGAGTCCAACTCGCACTTGACCGGTTTTTTTTTGCTGATTGGGCCTGCTCTTGACCTCGATCACGCTTGTTGGAAATCGATTGATGAGGTAAATTATCTCTGAACGGACTATGTCTAATAGTCACATAGGCAAAATATATTAGACCTTGTCGTTATATGATGTGCCAGAGACAGTCAACAATAGGGTGTTACATAAACAAGGTTGACATACCTATCTTTCAAAACCGATTACACAAATAACAGCTAGCTAGAAAATAAAACTACTTTATAAAATCAATCGCCACCGTACATATACCGCACCCCTGGATATTCCCACGTAGGGTAATCCCACATGACAAGTAATGAGTGGTCATCTATATTGATAGATGTTCAATGTTCTGCACGCGATTTTAATCGGTAACAGTACTACATAAGGGCGATAACCACGTGCACAGTACGACAGATGTTGTGCGGGAGGGTTCTGTGGCATAATAATGGTTGCTATGGGGTGCAGTTTTGTTGGATTTAAAATTAATGAGCATGAATGTTTTGTCTAACCTTCTATCATCGAAAACCTATCCAGGATTTGAGCGCGGCATGCACTGCTTAACGTTACAGTAAAGACACTCTTGTTAAACATATTATTATCACGATGCAATTGATTTAATTATTCATTCTGAGTAGGCTAGGATTTAGCGATTTCTACGCTACATATTTATTTCAAAAATGTATTACCTAATAAAAATCCCACTAATGTTTGGATATTTAGATGTTTGGATGTTTGTTACTCAATCACGCAAAATCGGCTGAACGGATTTGAATGAAATTTGGTACACAGATAGTTTGTGACCCTGGAATAACACAAAGGATACTTTTTAATCTCGATAGTACGTTTCGTGGGATAAGTTTCGACCACCATGCGGGCGAAGCCGGTGGCAGAAGCTGGTAATAAATAAACCCCAAGGACCAAAAAGCATCCTAGTACGTTATGCCTGAAATATAAAACAATAGACAATCGCTTTTTTAACGCGTGTTCAGAAGACAATAGTGCCGATCGTCTAGGTTAGATATTTCCTGACGGCCGGTTCCAGCATCTTGAAGGAAGGTTCAGTTACCTGGAAGATAATTTTATTTATATTAGTTACTTTAATTACCTTAAATACTATCATTCATGTACCTATGTTAAAAAAATCAATAAATGACTTATGTTATGTACTTATGACTTATTGTAGATTGTGTCTTCTCGAACACACTAAAAGAGACCCATAGCCACCTTTAACATCACCCAAGGGAAAAACAGAGTGGACTTTCTATCCTAACAAATATTTCAACAGCATTCATTTAATGTTATAAAACACAGAACTCCGATAAGCCCCTTCCACACACTACGATAAAATAGCGTGGGGCAAACGATCGATAGTTTTGCCCGCGGGAACCCCACTCTAATCAATATTATGGTACAATTCACATGATCTGCAAACCTTTAGGGGCATTTATGGGGTGTATCAAGGTTAAAATTGATGTAAAGTGAGTCATAGCAACGTACTACTTAATGAAGTAAGAGTTTATTCCCGATTTTCGTTTTTGTCGCTGAAATGTACGTAGGTCCGCCATTTCACAATAACATCACGCTGTTATTCCATGATCCTGAAGTCTAACCACTTATCTACTTATATTTTTAAACATTCCACGACACGGTTGGCGCAGTGGTTAAGCGATTGACTGGTGCGCTGTATCGCGGTCTCGATTCCCGCATGGAACAAATATTTGTATGCAATTAGTTACGAGTATTTTGAGTCTGACTGTTTGTCTATGTGAGTTTAAACGTTCACAATACAGGCGATTGGCGGCGGCAATCTCTTGCGTCCGGCTCAGGTCGGTCCAGGCTATGGTACGGAGCGAGAGTGCATGGGTAGCCGTCGCTTTTGCAAAGAGGCAGGCGGCGCTCGTGAGGGAGAGGCAGTATATGCGCCCTCACTGAGGAGGCTGGAAGCTAGGCCTCCGCAGGAGACGCCCTGGTCGTAAGGAACCCCAGGCTGATTCCCGGCCACCGTAGGCGTGGTGGACGGCAAGTAATGGGTAGGTAGCTCGCTGTCCGGTAAGGACCAAGCGCGGGTCGAAGGCGCATTGTGTTCCACGCACAAACTGATGGGGCTCGCAAAGGCCGATGCTTGCCAAGGGTGCGAGTTGTTCGAAAGAGATACCGTGGCCACTGGCATACAGGCTACTGAGGGAACACGGGTGGGTTTTAGCCAGTAAAAGTCTGACACGCTCTCCTGCTCCACCCAGAGCGGGAGAAGTTATTTGATGATTCTTGAAAAAAACAGAATACATGAAAAATTCCTAGTGCGGGGCAAAGTTAAAAAAACAACAATCAACTCGGCTTACCGCAGTCCAGTGCTGGACATAGACCTCTCCCAGTCTACGCCAGAACATGCTGTTCTCGTCTTCCGCAGCCAGTCTGTCCCAGCTGTTTTTGAGGTCGTCGGTTCATCTAGCTGGGGTCCAGGACTCGTCTGTTCCATCACTACTCTGCAAGCTATGTAACTCCGGTTCTCCGAATAACTTAGTTTGTGAATATAACCTTAAGAAACTCCGAACATACTTAAGCGCTGAGCGATATACCTCCTATTTCTTATAATAAATCGTAAACCCATAAGTATTTCACCAGTCCTTTTATTTCACCTCTCGATTGTATTGCCATTAATCCAATAGAAATCGAGACTTCAGAGAATTTTGAAATTAAAAATCCCAATTACCCAAACATTGGTCACCCCGGGATCAAACCTGGGATACCACGATCAAAAGTTGCGTCAGTGTCCCGAAAACAAAATCTTTTTATTTTAAATCCATCATCATCATCATCATCATTCTCCTGCCCTTATCCCAATTTACTTGTGGTCGGCGCAACATGTCTCTTTCTTCCACACTTCTCAATTAGTCGTCATCTCCGTAGTCCCACCCTTTCTAACCATATCATCATTCACACAATCCATCCATCGTTTCTTTGGTCTCCCCCTACTCTTCTAACCATCGACATTCATACTCAAAACCTTCCTCACGACATTTTCCATATTATAATCTAAATCAATACCTATTCAAACAGAAATGTTTATCCAGATTAAGAAGAAATATCTTATAACAATATCTAATAAGTTCAAAAAGAAATGTTGTCAGGATTAAAATGAAGCTTTATTAAAGAGATATCTGCAGAAGAAGTAATTAATACTCAGTTATGTCAAGAATAATGAATGAGCAAAAAATATTTTATACAATTATCTTGTAAGCTGCAGTTGTGTTTCTAAAGGATATAATTGCCTACTTATTAGATAAATATATTGAGACTTACGTTAATTAGCAATGGATATGAAAAATACTTAAGATTAACATTGTAGTAGTTGTTATATTAGGTACTTATATGTAGGTTAGTAAATTTATCAAGCAGCGGGCGGGCGTTTTGGGGGACTGTCTTGTTTAATTCTGATGTACGAAAAGTGCTGATTCTCAGCCTAATTTGAATAAATGGCTTTTGATTTTGATTAAAAAATTATACAAATCTTCTTAAAAAGAGAGCTGTGCCTGACGATGACGTTGAAATCGAAGCCGAACCAAAAAACCATCAGATGCAATTGTTTCCAAAATTTTCACCTAGTTTTAGTAACCTTCGCATTCAAAGGTTACATTAAGCTTCAAAAGGGTTTTAGGTTAACCTAAATGGGTTGAATTCTATTATTAATTCAGTTCATTTTGTTGTAGGTACAGTTCGCATAGTAAGTCAATAAACTTTATTTTTATTGTGTTTATAATTTGTTATATATGCCATTTATGCTATTTATGCACAAACACATAAACAGATAAGAAGAAAGGAATAGAAAAATACATACATAGGGGATGCTTATTTCTAAGGAAATCTCATCCAGCAAACCTGCATATTTTATTCACTATTGTGACAATTAACTACAATACTATCACGAAATCAGGCAATAATTGGTCCGCACTATCCAGGAGTTTAAAAACAAGAAAAGCTCCTGATAAAGAGATAGACAACAGCCTTTAAATATTAGTTGTATTGAAAATATAGTAAAAAAATAAAAAATGTCTTCAAAATTAAACATATTTATACACATTGTTCTTGCAATTGCCTCAGGCAGTCATATTTAGAAGTGTACAAGACAATTTGAAACGAAATCTAGAATACGGGAAATAGAAGGTTTTAAACCCATCTATACCATATACATACAAATAAATTAAAGCCAGCCCAGCAGTAACGGCCGCGACTTACGAGTTGTAGGTCGTGCGTTCGAACCCAGCCAGGGGCATTACTTGTGTAAATAATTTCCCCACCACTGCTCTCAAACGGTGAAGGAAAACATCGTGAGGAAACCGGCATGTCCTAGAACAAAAACATTCGAAGACATGTGACATCTACCAACCCGCACTGGGCCCGCGTGGTGGATTACGGCCCGCTCCCTCTCACGGAGAGGAGGCCTGTGTCCCAGCACTGGGAACGTTATAGGCTGAGTATGCATGTATGTAAATTAAAGTGAAGTGCCTGTTTGTACTGTTAAAATAACTTTTTTTTTCTAAATGCATAATATTTCAATTTTTGAAATTGTATCCTGGTTTTTCCGCCTAATTTCCGAAACGGCTGGACCGATTTTACGGGTCTTTCACAGCCATCTGACAGTCAGCTATATTGCTGATATTATAAGGAGTAACTAAGATACTTTTATTTGAGAAAAAAAAGCAGCGACACAAAAAAATAAAAACTTATGAAATCCACATCCATGCAGGGGAAACCGCGAGAGGAAGCTAGTTGTGCAATTTAATTGATCTTTTAGGGCTTGCCTTAAGTGGCTGCCTCTTTCTATAGTTCAATGTGTCATATACCACTAGTACTTTTGATGCGAACTGTACATGATCGCGTTAGAATATTTTGTGGCGTTATTTGCAAGCGTTCCATTACATTAATTATTTAATAAAGCTAAATTTAATGTCTGCAATTATAGTAATGAAACGTGCCTTTTCTATAATTATCGTTTTACTCGAATACAGTGACGATAAAAGGTATAATATTGTATTTAAATTTGTGATAGCTCACCGCTGAATAAGTTAATTGTGTTGGTAGCTTTATTATTTATCCATTTAAATGAAGATAGATTTAATAAAATGTATACCTACGAGGTTCTTAAATTAAAACTACATTTTTTTTTCCTGAAAATCACGCAAATGAATCCCTAACTTTGCTTACAAGTTTTTCCAAGAATGTATGATGTATAAAAATCTACACGATCTATCTTTAATCTATTTTTATGTAACCTAATAGCGAGTACAGCCGCACGGGTCGATCAATGGCTTGCCGCGGTTGGTCCGTGAAAGAGTCGCGGTTGGTCTTTGCACACCAAGACCCCTCCGTGCCTCGGAAAGCACTTTAACCCGTTGGTCTTGGCTGTTATTCGTCGATCTTTGATAGTCTTACGGGTCGTCAGAAGCCAGAAAGTGTGGCAACCAGTCTTATTTAGAGATTATTTCTGTAAGTAGGTTTGCACAGACAGCTTTACACGACAATATTAACGTCACTAAAAAGGGGTTTCGTATTTATTACCTATTAACTACATTGTGGTCAGATAGGCAGCTGTTCCATGTAAAATACTGGTACTCAGCTGAATCCAGTTAGATTGGAAGCAGACCCCAACATACTTGGACTTGCGGACGGCGAGTAATGAGTAGCTCGCTGTCCGGTAAGATCAAGCCCGGGTTGACGGCGCGTTGTGTGCCACGCGCGCCTCAAAGAGATGTCTGCACCACCTGGTGGGGTCCGCTGAGGCCAATGCCTGCCAGGGGTGCGGGTTCTTCGAAAGGGATACCGTGGCCCCTGACACACAGGCTGCTGAGGGAACACGGGTGGGTTAACAAAAAAAAACTCCAACATAGTTGTTAAAAGGCTAGGCAGATGATGAAATCGAGTTGCATTGTAGACTGTTTTTGTACAACTATGTATACACCTGGAATGTGCATGGACCAGGATGTGCATCGTGCCGCTGGAGTTAGCCCGAGAGCTGCGGTTCGGTTAGCTCAAGCGGCATTCAGAGGGCATTTGCGCAGAGGTTCGATTGTCAGTACTGTGAACCATTGCTGTTTGTTCCACGTATTGGCCAATCAAAGTTTGTAATAAGCTCGTTTTTTTATGTATGTTTTTAATTTCGTGCCTACTATGATCCTTTGTTGGACAAAATGAACGTGTACCTATAATTATTGTTAAACAATGAGAACTGTGGTAGGTAACCTGAAAGCACTGATGGCAAGTGACAGGCCTCTATAACAGTTTATTACACAATTGTATAGTGGATATATATTATCTACCTGTGCAAGGTTTCATTGTGTAATTGTTGAATTTTCTTTATACAAAACTTTACATCACGCCTGTGATTCCTGAATAGGTAAGTGTACCTACAGGTGCCTGTGCTGTTAGTTAAATTTTCTCCTATGATGTAGTTAAAAAATGAAAATATTTCATAACGATATTGCATAGAATTCAAAATGTGCCAATTGCATAATTACCAATTTCTGGAGTTGTGGATTCGCACACAAATAAATTAACTTGGTGCGAATCGCCTACAGAAAAGGGTATATTATTTAAAAGTGTCGCTTCGCCCAATTTCAGACGAATAAATTCTTGTGAATCGACTGAATAAGCCGTAAGGGTTTGTAATAGATTTCGCCAGTTATTTTGTCTCATGTAACCAAACCACTAACCAAATCCAAATTCAGACTTTGAGAAAGTTCTCCATAGATTACATACAGTAAATATAGGTAATAAATAGCAGAAAGTTACGCGGGAATAGAAAACGAAGGAAAGCTCATCGAATTTGATATATAAGTACCTATTTAATTTTTTAAGAAAAAGGTATAGTACGTTTTACGAATGATTTCCTTTCGCCGTAATGTTGGCTCCCCTGACTGTAGAGTGAAATAATCGTTAAAACACTGAATTTCCGTGCTACCAACATTACGGCGAAGGGAATTCTTTCGTGAAACGTAATGTATGAATTTTACTATTTAAGAAGACATCATAGATAAAAAATACCACATTTTTAGTGTTGTTTGTTTACAAAGAACCTTATATTATATAGTGTAAAATATTATAATATTATTGTTGGCGTAAACACAGAGTCATTATTTCATTAGAACATTCTTAGTGGCGTTATTATACTATATGTTAATTATTACATAATATTACTAAGTATATTATACGAGTATGTCCTTGTCAAACTTATCGTACCTACCGAGATTGAATGTGAATGATGTCGTCTCCTAAAATTAGAACCTCACACTATGGTAGGTATCTGTCCCTATTTTTGTTAACGTGCATGTAATTGTCTAGACAGTGTTAGAGATCCATTTTTTTTTTTAAATCGGAATAATTATGACTTCGTTTCGTAAGTACCCACTCCATCGCAAAATAGGTACGTAAGTGTTTTTAAGATTACAATGATTCAACCTTCTACAATTTCTTGAACTAATTTCTAACCGCACTACGATAGTAAAACTTAACGTTCTCCTGGGAAATCAGACCAACCGCGCGAGTCCAGGATAATAAGTCTTCTAAAGGATAGCACAAGACTTTTAGCACATCTATGAAAATGTTTGTGTTTATGTGTGTAACCTTCAATTAGCGTCTTAAAATAAGGTTTTCTTTCTTATTCACAGTTTTACGTAACAAAATTCTTACACTTCATTGTATACTTACGTACCTACTTATAAACAGACACTTGGGTGTGTGAGGTGTGTCAAGGTTTTTATGTTTTTAATCAAAATAAGATATTGATTGACATGACGCGCCGTTAAAAATAAAATTATAGAATTAGAGAAATACTTGTTTTAATGAAAAAAAAAAGTATGGGTCTTATTTTAAATATTATTAATTACTAATGTATCTTGAAAAAAAAAAGTAGTGGTAGCGTAATTTAGAAACGCCCCGCAAACGCTTTTAAAATCTATCTATTACCGGTAGCAGTAGAAGGCGTTGTAGGTAGGTAATAGAGAGACTTTGGATGAAAGAAATTCGTGTTTAGTAGAGTGTTGGTAGGAGAACAGCAATGAGTTATTTGTATAACTCATTGCTCTTCTCCTACCAACACTACTCCTGCAAATACGTGGAGTATTACTGCTACCACTTTTCCCTTCTCGGTGATTTTTTTTATAATACGAATTTCTATCGTTCGAAAATGCATAACGACAACAACCTAACAAATCTGCAAA
The DNA here is from genome assembly GCA_949987655.1 of Polymixis flavicincta. NCBI lineage: Eukaryota > Metazoa > Arthropoda > Insecta > Lepidoptera > Noctuidae > Polymixis > Polymixis flavicincta. The sequence continues at coordinate 19,171,302 of OX465172.1, read as the reverse complement.
AGCCTCTTTAGTTCTTTCTTATAATAAATTAAATAAACTCTGAGTTTTAACTTTCAAATATAATTATATTAGTTAGGTTCTTTTCTCAAATTCTATTGCTTTTTATTGAGCATCAATAAACACAAACAAAGTGTAGTGAGAGTTCACTATGCAAGCATCTTCATTAGCCGACGATTTATCTAAATTCAGATCTCACGTAAGTGAACTGTATCATGTTCTTTTGAAAAATAAAAATTCATAAAACTCAAAATCACTATGCTTGCCTTAAAAAAAAGCGTCAACCCTACTATCTCTACTTCCCTACTAATATTATAAATGCCAAAGTAACTCTGTCTGTCTGTCTGCCCCGCTTTCACGCCTAAACCGCTGAACCGATTGTCATGAAATTTGGCAGAGATATGGCCTGGAATATGGAAAAGGATATAGGCTACTTTTTTTACGCGATAACTGACATCCACGCGGGCGGAGCCGCTGGCAAAAGCTAGTAATATATATAGTACTAGCTTTTGCCAGCGGCTTCGCCCGCGCGGAATTTTCATCCCCTATTTAACTCGGTGGGGATTGAATTTCGAAAAATCCTTCCTTATTCCTTGTCTACATTATAAAGGGAACCTCTGTGCAAAAAATCAGCTTTCTAGGTCCAAGGGTTTGGGCTGGGCGTTGATGAGTCAGTCAGTCAGGACTTCTCTCTTTATTTATATAGATATAGATTATATAGATATGGCATATTTCTGCTGACACTAAACAAACAAAAAAACACACTAATATAGTACGTACCTATATAGGAAAAACCTAATCGTAACATCAAAGGAAAATGATAAAATCAACGTTCTCTTTGAATGCAATAAAGTCTAATTAAAAACGGCTCAGAGGGTCGCTGGTTATTAAAAGTTGCACTTGTCATTACGCCTGGATGGCAATGCAATTAATTAGCCATCGAGGGGATTACGAGACGTAGAACAGATAAATATCTTCAGAGGAGAACATAAGGATGCTTGCGATGAAGTTTTCGATCGGCTGCTCAACATGTAAGTTCGAAGAAACACTAGTGGGCGAGTATTTTGCGTGTACAATTAGTTGGGAATACTTAAAAAAAATTGATAAGTTGTTTGGTTGGGTATGACCGTATGAATCGGTTCGGATCGGTAAAATCTGTTTGAGATGTTCGATTTATTTAAAAAAGAATTTTAATTGAATTAGGTACACACAGCTCCATTAAGTGGTTACCCCTCCAAATGACATGTGCGTTCAAATCCGTGCTAGACCCAAGTTACTTTTCGTATTTTGCAAAAATACTTATTTTATTATAATAACTGTATTGTTTTACATATTGTGAATGAGAGAACGTTGTAGGCCTTACAGACTAGATTTGTAAACGATTTTCTATTCTGTATTTTCATTCGTCTAAGTACCTGGTAATTATTGACGGCCTGCACTGTCCTCCCATACATTTTATCACTATAATTTGAAAACATTGTTAAAGCCAATTGATAAATGATTTTATTTCTGTAAGTGGGTTTGTACAAACACTTTTACACGTCAATTATGTTTTAAAGAGTAACCGTGGAGTTTCTTGCCGGCTCTTCTCCATAGGAAACTACAATTTGGAACCGTGCACCTAGCTTCTGACGTTTCATAAGTGCCCATGGAGGTTTATATGAAATAAAATATTTTGATTTTGATTTTGAGTGAATATGGCTAATTCGTCAAACTGAATATGAGTATGACGACCTTCGGTGAAGCGATGGTTCGAATACAAGTCGAAACTCTAACTCTTTTTGAAGTATTCTGTAGATAATTCGTAACTAATTCAATGTTGTAGCAATGTAACATTTTAAAACTTGAGGGGTTAGCACATACTGACGCTGTGTGTACACTGCCCGCTATTTCGCCCGAGTGAACGTCGGAAATTATCCCACGGGAACATGCTACCGGGACTAAAAGTAATCTATTTAAATGTTACTCCCAACAACTATCTGCCAGGGAAAGTCCCGTCAAAACTAGTCTAGCCGTTACAAAAATACAAAAAGTCAGACAAATGTGATTTGATTTGTAAGTGTGGTTGTGAGTACCCATTCTTTGATATGACTGACATACAAACATAATATATAATGACTGAACACACTTCAATTTTATTCATTTGTTTAGATTAACAGTGCATTAATTAAGATTGAATGGAGGTGATAATTTCTAGCTTTTCATATTCTTTTTAGGTGTCAATAAAACTAGACCATAATGTAAAGTAACTACTTACATGAATCTTCTATCGTTTTTACTAATTATTGTGTGTCATGTTGGACAAAGAGAATAGTTATACCAATCCCAACAGATCTTTAAGCATTTTCGCCGGTTATGTACAGTCACGAGCATTAATATGTATACACATTGTCAAATTCAAAAGCGTTTTTCTCCTAAATATCGATTGCAATCTTGAGATAACCTAGGTATTTCATTACACTGTGGGTTCCAAAATATTATTTTCATGATAACATAAAATTACAATCAGTACAAGAAGAGAAAAACAGCTTTAACAGTTGGTAAGCGTCACATTAGTGCTCGTGACTGTACTGTATAAAACCAGTAGAGGGCGCCTTTTACGTTCAGTTATCTGAATACTTGTTTAAATAGTGCTGAGACGTTACGTTATCGAAATAAATAAGCCATAAAAATTGAGCATGACTCAGAAAGAGTTACATTTCATCGCCCCTGGACCACTCTCCTCTAAATTTTGTACTCTGTAATCCCGTTACCCACAAGCGAACTCAATATTTGGAACCCTTCAATGTCAATGTTCATTATATATTATATAACTATCTGTTTACACATAAAGGGGGCTCGCAGAGTTGGTTCGGCGTATCCCATGGGGAGGCATTTATTGATTTTGGGCACTGCACCATGAATGCGACAGCCAGACAGACGGGCTTGTACCTATAGAATAGATAGGTAGTGAGGTGGCTTTGATTATAACGTTTGTAAGGTCAGAAAAGTACTTGGATTTAACATTGAATTTTTCTATGTATCTATTTTCATTTCCATGCTCATCTAGAGTTTCGTTTTTTAAAAGATGGTATGAATGAACTGTTGTGAATTTTTCAATGTCAGACTTGGGTGAAGAAAGACTTTAGGAAATCTGGATTTGGTGTTCGGAAAAGGGCAATTGAAAGTCTGTGAGCCAGTGGAATTATGGCAATTCAAGGAATCATGTTGTTTATTATCTTTTAGTGGTATTATGATGTTTATATTATATTATATTATATATATTCTTTACTCGTCCTAATATTATTATGTCCCGGGGTCCAAAACAAACATCGTACACTTCGTCGTTTTGCCAAAGCTCCATAGACAGTAAAACGGATTACATGTAAATTATCGTAATTCAAAAAAGACATTCGAGTCATAGTTTCGTCGTAAAGTCGTAATATTTTTTTACTTTTGTGTGTTGTCTTTTAGTGATATTCTTTTTTTTTTTCTAATTGTTCAGTTGTATTATTATTATTTATTTGAGAGATGAATTTTAATAATACAACTGAACAATTAGAAAAAAAAAATTTAACTTTGTTTCCTTAGTATGATTTTCTCGTGTATTTTTTTTTATTTCACATTCTCAAACTCAATGTACCTGGATTACAAGTAAATGATATAGTCTCCTACTCGTACATTAGATGCGCACACTATATTTGTCCCTGCTCTATGTATTCTTGCATGTAATTGTGTAACCTGTGTTTGAGATCCAATCAATCAATAAATTAACATGAAGTTTGAACGCTTTCGCCAATTCATATTGAAGTTCTTTATCATCTTTTGCAAGAGAGATGAATCGAGAATTGAGATGTTTCGAGATGAAACAAAATATCTATAAGTACAGAAGATTTTCTTAATGAGCCGAAAGATTGCCTTATATCCTTGACATTTCATACATTGAAGAGAACATTGCTCGGGGCTGTAAGACATGAAAGATAAAGAGTTTTGAAATGATTTAATTAGGTACAAACGCCAGCACATCAAGCTGTCAAATTTATTTGATAAATTTTCATCTTTATAACTTAAACATACGGTTCATGTTTAATTAGGAAAAATTTACAGTTTGGGGTAGCTTGACGTGCTGGCGTCTGTACGTAGGTATATGACGGAATATTAATATACCAAGGGGGAATGAGGTGTCGCATTACTAAACTGATTTGTTTTCTCAAAAGATCTCTTAATTAGTGACGTCTTGTGTTTTATTTACAATGGATAATCAGACTGTTGCTTGGTTATCGGTATAACATAAATTTTCATGACACGCAAAGTTTTTACTCACTTTTACCTGTAATTTAACATAATTTTGGGCTGAAACATGTTATTTTAAGAGCGTTTATTCTGAATGTTGGCAACGTCGCAAATAGGTGTCAAATATTTACCTGTTTTTTTTTTCATTTGTTAATATGTATAACGTACGGAAATTTGAAATATCGCTAACTAGTGACCTAAAATATGAATAATGATTTGCAATTATTATAACACTGAATTTGATGTTGTAACCGTTTTAGGTGTAAAAAGGAAAGGAAGGAAATTTGTAAAGTTTCCAAGTTCTTTTGTTACACCTAAAACTAAATATTCGGTGCTAAGAAATTAATTATTACATTTCACAATCAATATTTTAGGTCACTAGTTAGCGATATTTCATATTTCCAAACAGTAATATTGCCAAATTAATCAAAACAGTGAAATATTTGACAGCTATTTACGACGTTGCCCATTTTCAGAATTTTTGATGTTAAAAAAGTGGGTTGCGACAATCGTGGATAGGATCCGGCAACTGGGACTCGAGGTGGCCTTGCACAAGTCCGAGGCCATGTGGTTTCATGGTCCTCGGAATGCGCCACCGACGGGTTCCCAGATAACGGTGGGAGGGGTTCACATCGGCGTCGAGTCGACGATGAAGTACCTGGGACTCGTCCTCGATAGCCGGTGGAACTTCGCGGAGCATTTCCGCCGTTTGGCTCCCAGACTGGAGCGGGCCGGGGCTGCGTTGAAGCGGCTCTTGCCCAATCTAGGGGGGCCAAACGCCTCCTGCCGGAGGCTCTACGCGGGGATCGTGCAGTCCATGGCCCTATACGGGGCGCCGGTGTGGGCGCCTACATTGAGGCGCCAACCAGCTCGCAGGTTGAGGGCGTCCCATAGGGTCATGGCGATCAGGATGATCCGAGGATATCGCACGATCTCCGGCGAGGCGGCGGGCCACCTTGCCGGATTACCGCCATGGGATCTGGAGGCAAAGGTCCTCGCGGAAATGTGGGAGTGGCGCGAAGAGGCCAAACGCCGGGGCGTAACTCCGCTGCCGCGGGAAATCGCGGTACAGCGGACTGAGCTCCGGCAGGATCTCATGGCGACATGGAGTGTGCGATTGTCGCAACCCAGTGCTGGGCACGCCACGATTGCGGCGGTAAGTCCCCTCCGGCTTGAGAGGCGGCAAGGCGTCCTCGCCTTCCGCCTGACGCAGGTCCTCACCGGACACGGTTGTTTCGAAAGGTTCCTGTTTCGGATAGGGTGGGAGGAAACGCCCGGGTGTTTCCACTGCGAAGATCGCCCTGAGGACACGGTGGAGCACACGGTGGCGGTCTGCCTGGCTTGGGCGGAGCACCGCCGTGTCCTCGTGGAGGCGATCGGCGGCGGCGATCTCTCGCGTCCGGCCCTGGTCCAGGCCATGGTACGGAGCGAGAGGGCATGGGGAGCCGTCACCTCGTTCAGCGAAGCAGTAATGCTGGCGAAGAGGGAGGCGGCGCACGTGAGGGAGAGGCAGCATATGCGCCCTCGCGACCCTAGCCGCCGCAGGATACGGAGACGCCCTGGGCGTCGGGAATCCCAGGCCGATTTCCGGCCACCGTAGGCATGAGCTTGCGGACGGCGAGTAATGGGTAGCTCGCTGTCCGGTAAGGACCAAGCCCAAGTCGACGGCGCGTTGTGTTCCACGCGCGCCTCAAAGAGATGTCAGCACAAAAAAATGATGGGGCCCGCAAGGGCCGATGCCTGCCAGGGGTGCGGGTTTGTTCGAAAGAGACACCACAGCCCCTGGCATACGGGCTACTGAAGGAACACGGGTGGGTTTTAGTCAGTAAAAGTCTGACACGCCCTCCTGCTCCACCCAGAGCGGGAGAAGAATTTGATGATTTCCCACCCAAAAAAAAAAAAAAAACCTAGTTTGCATAAATGACTTTGGTTGGATTTTTTTTGGGAATAACCGACACTGCTTAGGATTGTTTCCTGGATTCAAACCTAGGTCGGGCAGTGTTTTTTTTTTCTATTATTTCTTAGTAGTAGCTTGGAGCCTTGATTTCTGTTCGGTTTTGACAGTAAACTTTATCCCCTATTACATTAGACTCATGCAAGTGTAACAGGTGATGTGTAACTGCACTCTACACCACTTCATGCCCCTTTGGAGAATTACAGGGAAAATGTAATATTTATGTCGATTAACGCACTAATAAACTGCCAGGGGTGCGGGTTTGTTCGAAAGAGATACCGCAGCCCCTGGCATACAGGCTACTGAGGGAATACAGGTGAGTTTTAGTCAGTAAAAGTCTGACACGTCCTCCTGCTCTACCCAGAGCGGGGGAAGTTATTTGATGATTTCCCACACAAAAAAAAAACGCACTCATAATAACAACTGGTACTTAGGTTTTAAAATACTACTAAATTCCCCCCAAATTAGTTATTATCAAATTAAGATGCAGCCAGTTAGCCGTTATCATAGCGAGACGATATTTCTAGAAAGTTTCCCCGTAGATTACAGCAATATTTACGAGGGTAGGACGCAATTAGGCGGGAAATAGTGGCCATCTTAATTTTCAGACTAATTTACTTGAGGTTGAGGCTCAACTTTCGATTAACTTTCATTTTACGCTGAACTTATTTTCTTCCTCGTTGGTGTTCGGAAATAGAATAATTGGCTATGGTTTCTTACTGGCATATGTATTGGCTGCTGTGTTGGCCTAGTGGTCGCAAGTGCTACTGCTGAGCTCGTGCTCCTGGTCCTAGATTCGATTCCCGGTCGGGCAGTGTTATTGTGTTCTATCTGGAATTTCTTACAATCCCCTAAGTGGTAAATACGTGATTTGCATGTTTTGTTTTCGTGACCTTCAGGCCAGCCTATACTATCGTTTAGTTCAACAAAAATAAGTCTAAGATGGCAAAATGCACTTGAAATCCATCATGACATTACATTAACTAGAACATGATAAACTTACACGTGTTTGAAACTTTGAAGCAATTTCATGTAAAAGTCGTTTATAGTTTTTTTTTTTTTTTTTTGGGTGGGAAATCATCAAATGACTTCTCCTGCTGAGTAGAGCAGGAGGGCGTGTCAGACTTTTACTGACTAAAACCCACCCGTGTTCCCTCAGTAGCCCGTATGCCAGGGCCCGTGGTATCTCTTTCGAACAAACCCGCACCCCTGGCAGGCATCGGCCCTTGCGGACCCCACCAGTGGTTGCTGACATCTTTGACCGCGCGCGTGAGGAACACAACGCGCCGTCCCGTCTACCACTTTTCGGCCGCAGAGGATAGGGAGAGCGGCTGACGCTATACCGACACTCCTCTTCCCCTGCGGCCCCACCGCGTCCGCCATCAAACGGTGGCGGCCCCGTCCAGGCCACGGAAGGGAAGAGCGCTGCTCAGAAGCACCGGCACTCCTCCTCTACCGCAGCCTGTAACCCTCAGCCGCGATGCCTCCCATTCGACATCGCGGCCCACCTCAGTTGCGGTGCACCTCACCGCAACCTACTTTTTGGCCGCTACGTCAATGGCTTGAAGGCAAAAGCCCTGACGAGCGGCCCCACCGTTGGGTTCCTCTTGGCTTCACCGTGGATGGGAGACCACGGTTACTAAGCCCCCCCGCAACGACAATGCGGGAACCCACTCGGGGGGGAAGTCGTTTATAGTTAGAGGATTATACGTAGAGACCGTCGATAGAATGATTAGTTTATGTGTATTTTAGAAAATAATCAGAGATAAGTTCATAAACTAACTACGAACTTTTGCCGTTAAGTTCCCGTTCGAAGGGATATTCCGAAATTACACGTAGGGTTACAACCAAAAGACAGGCTACGAAAGTGCTGTTAATGTCAAATTATTACCACGAACGTGCAGTTGACTATGCGATAGATTTTTGGCTAGGTATAAGATACTACAGTTTGTTAATGACGAATGCAAAGCAACACGTAGGGGACACATTTATTTACCCACTTACATTAGGTTCTAGGGTATGGAATACTGCACGGGTATCATTTCGTCGTTCGTTCGCTTATTTTTCGTCGTTTTCGGGTGACTACTGAAAATCAGCGCTGTGCTGTGGGTTCCAGCATTATGCTGATAGGAAGCCTTCTTGCCACAGTCACGGTGTGCAACTGCCGACTATTTCTGTTCTGTGTTCGTAAGTAGGTTATTAATCTGTTTTGTTTTATGTGTTTTTTTTAGTTATCTTATCTTCTTGTACGTGTTACTGTGACAAGCATAATCAGCCCCACAACTGGGACACAGGCCTTCTCTCCATGAGAGGGTATGGGCCGTAATCCAACACGCGAACCCAGTGCGGGTTGGCGTTGGTAGACGTCACATGTTTTGGAATCTTTGTTTCTGGACATGGTTTCCTCGCGATGTTTTCGTCCATAGTTTTGAGAGCAATGGTGATGAAATAATTTACACAAAGTAAAGCGTCTGCCGGGGTTCGAACTTACGACCTACAACTCGTAAGTCATTTAAGCTTCTGACACAAATAAATCTATTTTTTATTTTTATTTAGGGCCAATTTAAAAAAAACCCTCTTAAGGAAAAAAAGTTCTTACTGAATTAAATAAACACTACATTTCTTAACAAGTCCGCAACCGCCAAAGATCCATCCATCCCACAATATTATTTTGGGTAAAAAGGAGCCAAAATTAACATAATACATGGAAGTCCATCTCTCTAATTGCAATGCCAGCTCATGAATATGGAGGGTGAAGATATTTGCATTAAAATATTACGTGTGCCTTCACTCCACCACTCGGGAATTTCCAGTTCTTTGTCAATATGCTTTTGTGATTAAAAATGTCGTTGAAAAGTCAGGTTTCTGGATGTTGACAACGGGAATTACTGTTTAAAGTATGATATATAACGTGACATGACATGATCTTGTCTGTATTTCTTGAAGTGGTGTAGATAGAGGTACCTAACCTCATTTCAGCAGTTACGTTTGTCCCAAATCTACTCTCATTACATAACTGGCGAAATAGTAGTGTAGGTAATAATAAACCATTTATTTCAGGCGACGCAGGCCTTTATATAAATACCTTAACCAAAACATACACATTTTTATTACATATTAATACAACTACTGTACACGAAGTGATGACTGTGTCGGTGTCGTGTTGCGCTGCGTGGTGTCGCGTAACTTTCCGCGAAAACGTCGGTATGCCTCACCTTTCGGCCAATAATCTTCCTTCATGAACTTTTCTAGATACTGAGTTGGAACCCGCACCACAATCCAATCCAATCCAATCCAGTCCAATCGACTTGAATACGGGGCTTTTGGCCACATTGCATGTGTGCATTTTATTTCATAGTTGATTTTATTTTATGTAATGTGCGTTTTGTTTGTGCAGAATAAACATTTTTTCTTTCTTTTTTTTTTTCACCACAAACGACTTGAAGTTTATGTTATGGCGCGACTCTAACTTCTCTATTTTCAAGATCCACTTGGTCTTGATCCAGATGTATTCCACGATCAGTCTTCGTGGCGTGATGCAGATGGGATACGTACAGCTGCGTCGACGGCGTTGCAGGACGCAGCAACATATTCCATATTCATATTCCTCTGCCCAACCCTTCGGGGGAACAAGCCGTGATGTTCTGATGCTAAGTGTTATTCCCATTACAACGGCACAAATCCAGGATTCTTAGAACAAATTCCTGATAGTAAATCAAAATTTCACTTTGCCCGCCATGCTAATCGAACCTAGGAGAAAGCTCAGCAGTCTCGCTTATAAGCATTACATAAAACTAGCAGTCCATGTACAGTAACTAGCCGACAATAAAGCACATCAGAGTGCATTAATTCAGCACATATGCAATAACTATGTGGTCAAAATGTTTGGAAACACAGCCACCAATAGTTTTTTTTTTAATCGACTACAAATTTTAAGCGTAGTGACGTCCATGTTAACAGCTTAAAGTAGTTAAATATCACTTTTCTCTTAACTTTGTCATCGATTACATAATCGCGTTAACGGAAATGTTCGAAAATAGATAAAAATTTGAATTTCTCGATCCCATAACTTTTCGCCTGGGCCACACAATCACGTCCAGAAAGGAATACGTGAAATAACAAGTTAACCTGTACAAGTTTCGTATCTGTCTCGTATACGTCAGTGTGACAGATTCGCTCTAAACCCACAATCTAAAGGTCAATGTTTCATATTAACACCCAGGTACTGTAGAGGTTCATGTTCTGTTTCAGACATCCATGGAACCATGTACATCTTATACCCCATCTACAAAGCTAGATATAAAGGCGACTGTCCACTGCTACACAGGACGTGCACGGAGAGGTTCACGTTAGTCCTAACGTGGCCAATCTCGTGCACGTCCATCAAAATGACTCCCATGAACGCGTATCGTTTTGTGTCCAAACTAGCGTTAGTTACACTGAGAAAAACGGGCTACTTAAAATTGGCAAATTTGTAATGTACTGGCAGCCAGATACGTATAATGTGCTTTTGACATGAAAATTATAAGAGCCATACTTATAATGAAACGACACCATGTTAAGTAAGTATGCGGCATAATGCTCTGTAAAGACAATGTAAACAAGTTACTTGTAATGAGGCCGCATCCTTAATACGTAAGCCGCATCATGAAATTACTGTGCCCGCATTATTAACGTTTACGTATGCGGTTTAATGATGCCGCATATGTATTAACAGAGCAGCATACGTAATTTACTTAACCCGCAACAGGAAAAATGTATGCGCTATACGAACGAAGATATACAGCCGCATTATTTCAGTATCTAGGCTCTTTACAACAGTAACTGGTTGCCAAATCATTGTACTGACTCCGACTCATTAAGTAATGGTCCCGGTTACGTACATAATGTACGAGCAGGGTCGGGGATATGCCGATACATTTTACGCACACTAGATAATTAATAATGTCTCCGCCTACATAATCATTTACGTATCCTGGCTCATTTTACGAACTCCGTTTACTTACTGACTGTGTTCGGTGCATAGAATCTTTATGACGTCCGCCGCATCATGAAATTACTGTGGCGCACTCTTATCATTTACGTATGCGGTTTAATGATTCCGCACAGAGCAGCATACGTAATTTACTTAACCCGTAACATAAAATATGTATGCGCTATACGTACGACGTTATACAGCCGCCTGATTTCAGTATCCAGGCTCTTTAAAACAGTAACTGGTTGCCAAATCATTGTACTGAATCCGTCTCATTAAGTAATGGTCCCGGTTACGTACATAATGTACGAGCAGGGTAGGGGATATGCCGATACATTTTACGCACACTGGATAATTAATAATGTCTCCGCCTACATCATCAGTTATTACGTATCCTGGCTCATTTTACGAACTCCGTTTACTTACTGACTGTGTTCGGTGCATAGAATCTTTATGACGTCAGCCGCATCATGAAATTACTGCAGCGCACTCTTAAAATTTACGTATGCGGTTTATTGATTCCGCACAGAGCAGCATACGTAATTTACTTAACCCGTAACATAAAATATGTATGCGCTATACGTAAGTACGACGTTATACAGCCGCCTTATTTCAGTATCCAGGCTCTTTATAACAGTAACTGGTTGCCAAATCATTGTACTGAATCCGTCTCATTAAGTAATGGTCCCGGTTACGTACATAATGTACGAGCAGGGTAGGGGATATGCCGATACATTTTACGCACACTGGATAATTAATAATGTCTCCGCCTACATCATCAGTTATTACGTATCCTGGCTCATTTTACGAACTCCGTTATTTGCTGACTGTGTTCGGTACATAGAATCTTTATGACGTCAGTCGCATCATGAAATTACTGTGGCCCAAAAACAAAAAAGTTGGCCGCCACATTGGATTTTTTAATATTTTCAACACTGCGTTATTTCCTTGTCAAAATAGTACCAAAACCGAGTTTCATTGAAATCGGCCCACAAACAAAAAAGTTGGCCGCCATATTGGATTTTTTAATATTTTCAACATTGCGTTATTACCTTGTCAAAATAGTATCAAAAACCGAGTTTCATCGAAATCGACCAAAAAACAAAAAAGTTGGCCGCCATATTGGATTTTTCAATATTTTCAACATTGCGTTATTTCCTTGTCAAAATAGTAGTATAATTTGTATGGTAGTTTGATTTGGTATGTAGTTTTGTAAGTTATTCCAGAATACCTGCTGTAATACATAATTATTGTATGTCTACTCGGCAGGACATAGTGGAACTTAATTAAATTAAGCTCCACTATGTCCTGCCGAGATGATCAAACAATAAATTTTATTGTTTGATCATCTGTATAACCTATGCCCACAATAAAAAGATTTGATTTGATTTGAAGGATAATAGTATTTTTTCAAACAGTGGGAAAAATATAGTATTTTAGGGAAGTTCATGAAAATTAAAAGTAAACAAACATGTTAGGTTGCCATGCTGACGTGTCATGAATGAGTTTTGTTGCAAAATTACATAATTTCCGTTGCGGGTGCATTCCAGTCACAGTTTAATACAAAGAAGTGCGAAAATTTAACTAACAACAGTAATGTGATAGTAGTAAATAAAATACATCATAGCGAAGGAATTAAAAACAAAAAAAAAAAAAAAAACATGTAATCATCAAAGTTTTAATCAAATTAAATGTTAAAAGTCTCAAAGATACATTTATTTTCTACGTCAAGTAACATTAGTATTATCTAAAAACTAGTATTGTTAAGCTAATACAGCACGTCAGAAAAAGTGACTAGTGATTTTTGAGGAAGCTTGCCCTGAAAATAACTCATGACAATAAAGGTACCATATAACTCGATAGTCAAAGCATTCACGGGGATTCCCGAGTACCTAAGTAAAAAAGCAAACAATGGAATGTCGGTAAAACAGACATCGACCGAACGATCTACTCACTATGTCCACCATTAACGCCATCTAATAAATCGATTGACAATTAATTCCAGTCCGATAATAGTAGGTTTTACTGAAGCTAACTTAGTGTACGGACTACGTAGCAAAGAAGAATGCTTATTTTTGACCTGACTATGTATAGAAATGAAATAAATCTTAAAATATAGCTTATTGAATTGTATATTGATTACGCTTATCACAATGATAAAAGAAACGCAGGAAAAAAAGATTTTTTAACATTAATTTAAGCTAATTCTACGTCATGACATATCGTATTGACATATTTTGAACGCATCCAATCATTCTTTTTTTTTAAACGTTCCATTTTAAACATTGCTGGTTGACCATATTTAACTTCGTTTCGTAGTTTAATACTTATTTTACGTTTAATTTGATCAGTAACTATTTCTTTATTAGTCATGGGATAAATTAAATTATATAAAAATAACACAATAATTGAATTAAATTAATCATTCAGTGTTTCATTGAGTGTGCGCAAGTGAAATGGATTTTTTGACATTTAACAGTTCTGTGATTTGCATCGGCGGTCGGCGCCAGTGTTGCCATATATACGGATTTGTCCATATTTGTACGGATTTTGGAAGTCCAGTACGGATGAATCATGCTTACGGACTTTTATACGGATTTACGTACAGATGGACTCAACCTCAGCCAGATGCTGTACAGAGCATATTCCGAAGTTTTTTTCGTAGTATTCATTATAAATCACATTTTAGTCCTCTGTCGCAACTATTATTTTCATTTCATGGAAATATAACATAATAGAGCCGTAACACAAACATGAGATGTGGGGAATACCGTGCCATAGGTCGCGTTCGAAACCGTGTATCAAAGACAAAACCTTTAGAGCTATTGTCTTTGATTGAAAAGGACATTAAGTGTAGTTTGAAAACAATGGCTGGAAATGCAAAAAATCAGGCATAATTTAGCGCTTCAACTTAGATTGGTTGGCTGAATCTACTTTCAAGGTTTTGCTGAAACGTAGCAAGAAGGATTTTGCACGTTTGCATTATGTAAAAAGAAATTGAGTGACTTATCTATTGGACGCGGAGGTAAGACGAATATTTTTAAGTATGTACATGAACACGACTAAACATTGAAATTCAGTACCTATAACGTCCTAAAGATCTGTTACAGGTTTTTTTGCCAAAAAACAATGAAAAATGGTGAGATTTTACTGGTAATACGGATTTTTAAAATGAAAATATAGATTTCACGCCTCCTCCATATGGCAACACTGGTCGGCGCAGTCTTAGCATTGTTGACTTAGGGGCAGTTAGTTTCAAGGAATTAACAAAGTAAAAAGGATGTTTTATACCATAGTTAGGTAAATACTCCTATTTTAGACAAAACATCGAGCGTACCTAATTAATTAGTTCATGCACGTTTGTTTCATTATTGTTGGTACCTAACGCCAAATCCTAACCTAAAAAGAAACATTAATATTTTTTGGACTTCGTGGCGTTTAAATCGCCAAAATGACTATAAGACATTATTTTATAAACTTATATGAAGTATTTCTACTATATCATATAACTATACATATACTTTCATTATCAGGTTTTTAAATGTATGGAAGGTGGGCATTGTTCTTTTTTACTGAAGCTGACTTAGTATACGGACTACGTAGCAAACAAAACAGAGACACCATCATCTTAAATAAAAAACTTTAGATTTCGAGGCCTAAACTAAAAACTGAGAGAATTTACAAAAAACTGTAGATCTACAGTTAAAACTGTAGGGTTGGCTACACTGACCGCACGTTAGAATAAACGCACCGCGCTCCCCCGCAAGGCACTGCGCAGAGGCTCTAAAACAGGGAATCAGCCAAAAATTGGACATTATAGAATCGAACACTAGAATTTACCAGAAAGTGAAGAACTATTATAAAAAAAAAGACTTTGCATTTTGCCTTTGATTACAAAATGTGTTAATCAATAACATAAGATCAGGCTGCATGGGCTAGATTCCTTTGCCTTCCCGCAAGGGTAAAGAAAAAAAAAAAAAAAGAAACATCGCGAAGGTCACGAAACGCTACCAAATAAGGTAATGTGTTGCATCAGCCCGTGACGCCCCGCCCCCGGCGGCGCCAGAGGCGGGGGCGCCTCGCGGCAACGGCGCGGCAGTCAGCAGTCGCCTGAGAAAAACAGACCGAACAACACGAAGTCTGGCTGAATTATGATTAGTGATTTTGTGCTAAAACGCGTCGTAGCGTAGCCATCATGGAATTTATGGAAGAGATATTAAACGCCGGTTTATCTGAAATAATACCATTCCTTCAAGGTAAGCCAGTTTCTCGGTTTTATTTAGTCAAGATTTTTTGTTTTATTTAGATTATAAATTTTCTTAGATCTGTCGCACTTTGAAATAGTATGTTGCGTCATAACATAACCCCTCGTTTTCACTCATTGAGTTATTTTCACTCTCATCTTTGGTGGCATGTTTGAACTTGTCTGATAGCCTTTTACATATAATACTACTTACAAACAAGTTTAAAACCTTATTATTGCTTGTTGGATAAAGTTGTAAACTTTACTAATCGGTAACGGACAGCATTTTTTAACCGACGAAAAAAAAAGGAGGAGGTTCTCAATTCGACACGTATATTTTTTTTATGTATGACCACTCATAACTTTTTATTGAGTGGTCCGATTTCAAAAATTCTTTTTTTATTGGAAAGAGTATATCTAAAAATCGGTCCCATTTAAATATGAAAAATTGTATCTGCCCCTAAGGGTAGAAAAAAAGGAATTTATTGATAATTTTCCTACTGAATTTTCAATTGTGAACCGATTCTGTTGAAATTAACCAAACATTTATGATGTGTGATGACACCACAACATAACACGGATCTGATGATGGCGTCTCCATTATTAGATCAACTCCAGATCCCTGTTATGTTGTAGTGAAGTCAGTTCCAAGAGGTCCTCAACAGTGTACAGGTGGCGCCATACAAACTTTGGCGCCGACTCGAAATTAATGTGGAGCTTAGCTGGACTAAAACGTTAATTTTTTATTTTTTCCTTTTTTTATTTTTTCGTCGGTTCAATTTTTTGTTAAAAAGATTTTTTTTTTTTTGTTGAAAACCAAGAGACCGCCCAAAAACCTGACTCTCCGACTGAACATGTAGGCAATTATAAGTAGGTAGGTACTTACCTACATAACAAGTTTTGTACATGTTTGTATTTGTATTTTTCAGACAATCTTATAACATCACTTGAAACTGCCATTCTGTTAAACGATGAAGATTTGAAAGAAATGATTCCAAAGATTGGCCCCAGAATAAAATTTAAAAATTGGCTACTACAACATCAAAAAGCGACCAGTGTCAATGTACGTACCTACTTGTTTATTGTACATCTTGTATTTAGCTAATAAAAATGTTTTCGATTTTTTCTCTTGGACCGATGCCGTATACTTTTAAATTATTTTTCTAGAACCTTGAAATTAGGAATGCTGGGCTAAACGACTCAACTCAAAACGCTGTACGGGACACTGATGTCAGTGATAATGCAAAAATCTCTACAGATTGTACTGCTGCAGCTAATAACACTGTGAGTTACTTATAATAATAAAATTACTCAGTTTGATAACAAAACGTATTTCGTCGGCCTAATTCGTTAACCTGCTAAGTCCATTTTTGTATAGTTTACAGTGATTGTAATACAATACTGACAGGCTGCCCCACCCTTTTTTGGTGCTCACTTAAATTTTTATTTTGTAGCTTAATTTGGTAGGTACTTTATGTTTGTGTTATGGACCAAAAGCATTGTTTACATAAGGCCATCGCTGGCTGCCAGTCTCACTGGCTTGAAAAATAGACGGGCACTTTATTCTCGCCAGCGTTGCTGGCTTGGCTTGCGATGGCCTCGTGTAAACCTTGCTTAAGATAAAATTGAAAATGCCCATCATTAAGATAGGACCGGGTACCTATTTAAGTTTGTAATAATTCTTAGATTACGTTTTGTTTTGTTTCAGGTATTGAAACTATTAAATGTAATGTTATTTTCTTTAGTAGATTGTATGAGTATTTAGAAGGCACTAGTCAAAGTTAGTGTGCTAGTAGAATATTCATAGTTTAGGTATATTGTTTAACCAGCAAAAATGTAAGTACATCCGTATGTATAGTATTTATTTGGTACATTATTAAAACCCGTATTATTACAACTCGTATAGTTATGCAGGTCATACACCATCAATTCGATTGTACAATTGGCATGACACTGCCGATTGGATCCAATCGAATTGACCGTATGTGGCCGTGGATCGGCAGGCAGGACAGATCGAATTGGCGGAACAATCAAAATTCAATTATTTTGGCTGGATCATGCCGATTGGACCGTGTATGGCAGTGGGCGATCGATCGTATGATTTTTCTTAACCGACTTCAAAAAACAAGGAGGTTCTTAATTAGATTGTATATATTTGTTTTATCATTGTTTGCGCATATCTTCGATATTTATAGACCGAT
This sequence comes from Polymixis flavicincta, assembly GCA_949987655.1. NCBI lineage: Eukaryota > Metazoa > Arthropoda > Insecta > Lepidoptera > Noctuidae > Polymixis > Polymixis flavicincta. The sequence goes on along the minus strand of OX465172.1, from coordinate 19,153,660 downwards.
TTTTATGTTTTTTTTTCTTTTTCTTTATTTGTCCGATTGGACAGTTAGAATTGATCGTGTGTGGTGTAGGTATATGGACGAACTGCAGATTGGATCCAATCAGCAGTATCATGCCAATTGAACGATCGAATTGGACGTGTATGGTCTGCATTACTAAGTAGTATATACCTATTTAGTATTCAATAGTATTTATCATTAGCTAGCTTAACTTGGTAACTGCGCGGCATTTAACCGACTTTAAAAAGGAGGACGTTCTCAATTCGTCGGAATCAGTTGGAGTGTTGCCTTTGGGGCCTATGGGAAAAAAGACTCAGAATCTTTTTAATTTTTTTTTTTTGAAAAAAAAATCGTTTACCGATGACTTTTTTTTGCTTTTTTTTTATTTAGGGCACATATAGTAACATGTTTAAACTTATAATTTTTTTTTCGTTAAATGCATATTTACTGAGAACTTATATCGATTTTCGATCATTGTCCCCATCAATTTATGTCATGGGCATGATGTGTCCCCGACTCACAGTTATTTAATTATTATCACGAGATATTTAATTATTAAAAAAAAGTAAAAAAATCTTCAAAGTTAAATTACTCGAAAAATATGCATTTTACGAAAAAGTGTAAAAAGCCTAAATCGTTTCTATGGGTATCCTCAATTAAATAAGAGCAAAAAAAGGAGGGACAATCGGTCACCGAAAAAAAATTTTTTTACAATTCTATTTTTTTTTTTTTTGGTTTTATTTACTACTCATAGAGCTCCGAAGGCTGTTCTCCAACTGGACCATTTACTCATTAATTTATCAATTTGTTCAACAACTTTAAAAAGTTGGTATCAATAGTGTTTGTGTTTTACATACAGGAAAGTTTAGACGGCAGAGCAATACTCAAAGAGGGAAAAGGAGGCTTACTGACGGAGGGTTCCCGAAGGAAATTGAGCCAGCTGCTAATACACCACATACTAGAAAACAATTGTGCGAAGAAAATTTCCAGTGAAGAATTTTATAAACTAGCTACCGAAATTGTGGAAATATTTCACAAGGAACGCGTTGTAGTGTATTATTCTGCATATTTTTCAGCTACAAATAAATTAGCTAAAAAAATGCTAGCGGAAAGCTCTACGAGAGCTATATAGCTCGAAGGAGAAAGTTGCGAGAAAGTGGACAGTTGCCGGGAACTAGCCGTTCATCCTCGAAGTCGTCCAGATCATCGCTCAGATCCACGCCAACTATCACAGATGATGACATTTATAGCCTGGAATCTCTGGAAAGTGGTAAGCAAATAATCGCTAGTCACCTTTTTCGTGATTTAAATGTACTACGGGCGACTGTACTATGATGCCCTTCCTCTTGTTGACTCATCCCACCATACACATATAAATTACAGGTATTGTCTATGAAGAAACATTACTATGGCTGAAAAACAATGTCGATCCATGGAAATCTGTTGAAGAAAAGTGGGCAGAAACTGCAGATTACCGCCTAAATCGCATCCAATGTGGAAAAGGTGATATAGCAGATTACTTCAAGGATTTCCCAGCCTTAAAACAATCACAAGGCTATACCTTGGTAAGCATAAACCGCAGCCGCTTATTTTTTACATAATCCTTGTGGTTTTTCTATAAATAACCACAAGGATTATGTAAAAAAAAAACTTGTAGAATACTTGTCAAAACTGTCTCAAACATTATTTCGTTCAACTGTGTAGCCAGCAAGTATTTTTACAAGTATAAAACACATTTGCGTTTACAATGAAGTCTGTGACATGTATTAACTCGTCTGTGGCCCTAGTGTGAGTTTCTTTTAACTATCTCGACTTTACGCATCGATCGCGTTTTGCTCTCTGATTGGCCCTTCACCAAACGAGTGCCAATCGGAGAAAAGCGGTCGATGCGTAAAGTCCAGATGGTTAAAAGAAACTCACACTAGGCCCTCTGATACATTGACAGCGTTCTCACCTACAAAATACAAACGTGGTTTAGACAATTAATGTTTATTTTATTGCAATTTCTGTATATGAGATCATAAACATGTAGGCGACTAGAAGTTTTCAACTAACAAGTTTCATACAAGTTTTGTATACTTACAACAAGTTTTATACAATCATGTAATATAGTTTCATAACAAGTTTTGAACAACATATTTAATACATGCGAAAAACTAAAACATTGCATTCAATTTGTAAAATACATGTATTATACTTTGGTGAAAACGAGGGGTTATAAGACAAGTGTCTGAATTTCGATTGCCATGTAAAATTCGTAATGTTAGTTCCCGTATCTGCCACGGTTCTTCTCTTTTCGCACAGACTCTAGTCACTTGCAACACTCGCGCGCTGCCGACATTGCAGAACGAGATATTGTGCAGGCACTAAAAGAGACAAGCTATTCTAGTTCTCGCTCAACAACCCAATAACCTATGTGGTAGCCATCCGGACCTTTCTCACCAGTGGAAATAACGTGGCGCACATTTATTGTATTCTTTTTTTCAGTTAATGAACGATTTCAGTCGTCTGTATCCGGGAAAGGAAAACAAATTATTTTCCTCTATCACCCTCAAAAATGAAGAAATTATAAAATATGCTTCATTAAAATTACGAAAAATTAGAGACCAAGATACGAGAACAAAAATAGCAAATATAATTGCACTGATTGACGGTAAGAAGTTTTGCTCAAATATTAGTTCTTATTATTAATCTTTAACTATGACGTGGAGTCTCAGAGGCCCCGCCCATTCTAGAAATCGCACAGATTTGTGACTTCCCCCTCCCCTCAGCACCGAGCCGCTCAGTTAGTGTATTGAAAAAATGACGTCCATAGTGTTTTTTTTTTAATTTTAGTAAAATTAAGTCTTAAAAATTAACCGAAACTTTTTTTTTTTCTTTGAATACAGAAGATGAACCAGAGACATCTAGCAATGTTGCTTTGATGTTGCTGGCTTATGTCATCAACATTTCACCTGCACGGAAAATAAAAGGAAAGCCAGCGTGGAAGCCATCCAGAGCAGAAGTATGCGACGGCTATATATCGCAAGCTGCTTCTGAAGCCGACGTTACCAACAAGATCATTCAAAAAAAGGAGAACCTGCAGAGGCTAGGCCGCACAGTTCAACCCTACGTTATTTTTGTTGGCCTTACCGTTACTGAGGTAAAAGTAGCATATGTGGTAATAAATGACACATTGTATAGTTTCAACAAATTAGTAACAGCAGTAGACTGTGCATTTAAAATATTTCAATCGATAGGAGCTTGTTACCCGGAGGAAGCTGGAGACATATGGCTTTTTATTCAATTGGGTTTCTACGATATTAAAACTAAATTTGACAGGCCCACACAGGCTGTGAATAGTCTTTTAACTGATCTAGAGTTAATACTTTAAAAATGTTTACCTGTTACTATTGCAAAAAAGCCAGTGTGTCTCCGAATTTACTTATAACTCATGTGCGAACTTTCTGTAAATTAACGGTAGAATTTTCCGGATTTCGGTGTGGTGAACAAGGGTGTTATCGTCATTATATTTCCTCTGCATCTTTCAAAAAGCACTTAGTTAGAGAGCACCAGTCATCATTGTCAGTCTTGCCTCATCCAAATAGTAACAAACCGATTGATACAGAAGCCAATATCTCAAATTTACCTTCAACGTCAAGCAAAGAAACTTACGAAACGGCAAATACGATGGAATCTCTACCAACTCAAAGAGACGAAAACTCTCTTGGTCACCATGCTGCAAGTCTCGTTTCCACTCTATATGCTAACCCAATAATACCGCGTAAAGCCGTACAAGTTCTTGTAGAAAATCTTCAATTATTTCATTCTAAATCACAATGCATTATAGAGCGACAGTTTAATGATATGGTACCACCAGACCAAGATAATGTTCATGTTAAAAATGCTTTAAAAAATATATTTAGCGCGTTCAGCGATGCGTTTGAGAATTTAGATTCGGAACACAAACGTATAAAATATTTTAATGAAATAGGAACTTATTCTGAGCCCCTTGAAGTGGTTGTAGGTCAACGTAATGAGTCTAAAAAATTTAAATTTTTCGTTAAAAGAAAATTTAAAACTAATTTTTTCATCAAAAAATTTCATTAAGGATACTCTTGAATATTTGGACACAGTACAAAATGACTCTTTCGGTATTGAGAATATTGTTCAGGGTTCAGTATGGAAAAAAATGACAGAAAATTCTGTAGAGCATGATGCAATGATTTTACCATTAATAATCTACTTTGACGATTTTGAAATAGGCAATCCCTTAGGAAGCCACGCTGGGATTCATAAACTTGGAGCTATTTATGCCTCAGTACCATGTCTTCCACCTCACTACGTGTCGCTTTTGCAAAATATTTTATTATTGGCTCTTTTTCACTCATCAGACAGAACAAGCTTTGGAAACAACATAATTTTTCAAAAAGTTTTTGATGTTCTTAATGATTTAAGGAACAATGGTATTCATGTTGAAACTGATGTGTATACTGGCAAAATTAAGTTTTATGTTGCAGCTGTGACGGGAGATAATTTAGGATTGAATGCTATGTTAGGTTTTGTTGAAAGTTTTTCTGCAAATCGGCCATGTAGAATTTGTACTGCTAATAAAGAACAAATCAAAACACTGCTTTATGAAGATGACACGTTGTTGAGAAACAATGTCAATTATGAAAATGATTTACATTTAAATGACATTCATATGACTGGTCTTAAAGAAAAATGCTCGTGGCTTGCTTTAGATGGGTTTGACAAATTTCAAAACGTCGCCGTAGATGTTTTACATGACTATCTCGAGGGTGCTTGTCGATATGTGATGCCATTTGTGATACAGAATCTAGTGTGTACTCAGATGCTAATTTCTTTTGACAATTTAAAATCAAGAATACCGTATTTTAATTATGGACCTGATTCTACATCGACACCGTGCGATTCTGTAGCAAAAGAAGGCTCAACATTAAAGTTAAAATGTTCGGCTTCTGAAATGCTTACCCTTGTTCGATATTTTGGGCTGATTGTCGGATATAATGTCCCAGATGAAAACGAAGTTTGGTTCTTATACATCAAATTAAGACAATTGTTGGATAAACTTTTGAGTCATAGAATCCATGAAAATACTATTGATCAAGTAAAATTTTCAGTAGCTGAATTAAACGAGCTCTATCGAAAATTTGCTGAAACAGACTTAAAGCCAAAGTTTCATTTTCTTACACATTATCCAGAAATGTTAAAAAAATTTGGCCCACTTACCCAAATCTGGACGATGAGGTTTGAAGCCAAGCATCGTATATCTAAATTTGTGGCCAGAGCATCACACAACAGAGTAAATGTTTGTAAAACAATAGCTATTAAACATCAATTAATTTTAAACGATACTTTTCTTAAAAATGAAACTGTAAAGACGATCTCTTATGGCAAAAAGGCAAATATGACAGAAGCGCAAATTGAAAATGTAAGACAAAACTTTCATTCTCGAGGTATAATCGAAAATAATTGTTGGTACTCATTATCATGGGTGAAACTGTATGGTGTCCGATTTGAGCTGTCGTCAATTGTCATTCTAGATATTTCAGAATCTTCAGGCTTACCAAAGTTTGGTGAAATAAAAAATATTTATTTACTTGACAATGATGAAGTTACATTTGAGTGTGTTTCATTAGAGTGTATAGATTTTAATCAGCATTACTATGCGTATCAAGTGATGAGAACCAACGATTACCTATTACATAATTATAATACCCTTGTTTCGCCTGTACCGGCTACAATTACTATAATGTCAGATTTAAAACTTTATGTCACTGTTCGATGGACTTTAGAATAACAACGACCATTACACATCACATACGACGTACGTACCCTTGGGGTAGGACTTCCCATCATATTAGCACCAACCTTCTTCGTTTATTTTTCTCTCATCACACACTTACATGCATATGTAGTCAAACTCCGAAGTCCCGGCGCTCCTAGGTTTGCCTAGTCAAACCTCAGGTTTGACAAGAAGCCTTAGTCAAAGTCCAAAACTAAAGCGTGTTTTGGCCTTTGACAAAAGAATTTATGGTCAAACCTTGGAGAGACCAATTTGGGTAGTCAAACGCCGAAACTCAGTACGATCAAATCGGGGTTTGACTAGTCAGACTTAAATTAGGGACAGAATGGGTTATATAACCTAAATATGTATGAAAAACTTCATTCATTTCCGATGTTAGATTCAAAACTGCCTTACTCCTGTAGGTCACGTGGTCCTGCAGGTTAGAAATTTCGCAGCGGAGTAATTGCGATTTGATCAAATTGCGTTTCGGCGTTTGACTTTCCAAGTTAGTCTCTCCTAGGTTTGGCCATAAATGCGTTAGCCAAAGGTCGAAACACGCTATTAGTTTTGGACTTTGACTAAGCCTTCTTGTCAAACCTGAGGTTTGACTAGGCAAACCTTGGAGCGCCGGGACTTCGGGGTTTGACTATAACACATACAACACGTGCAAAAATTCAGAAACACACCCACCTGTGCGGATCTGTTGCCCGCAGGTGATACAGTTTACACATTTTACGTACCCATACCTTACATTATATACCGTTTTGCAAAAGCGTGAATACGGGCCCACCACCAATTTGTTTCTTTAACTTAACTTCAGGTTAAACATCAGCTGAGTTTCATTTGTTGTTTGTATTCTTTCATCGTATTGTCATTTATGCTTTTAAAATCAGTCAAATTTCGTAAAAGTAGAAAATATCGAAACTCGGTACTGATGTTTAACCTTCACCTAGGCCATGGGGTAGGGGTGCACCGCCCCTACTGCCAAAAGGTGGCTCTCGGATCGCTACCAAAACGGGGCGATCCCCACATTTTGTATTTTTTTTTTTGTAGAATACCGGTTATATCAGTTTAAAGTCGGGCCTTGCGACATAGGTTCCGCAACTAGTTAGGTTTATGCGTATGTATTAGCGTTCGTATGCGAACGAGCTTTAAGTTAAGTTTACCGTAGGCCTAGATGCATTGGTTTCCAGCGACGACCACGCGGACTCCATTGATGCCAAGGTACCCTTAGAGCCAGTCCACACGGCGCGTTGCGTCGACGCAACGCAAAATGTAAAATGACGCAACGGCAGCGCTGCGTCGACGCAACGGAGACGCAACGCGCCGTGTGGACTGGCTCGTACTAGTGATTCTTTGGTCGGGAATCCTAGGTTGCTCTTACTTACCCGCTTCCGGCTCGTGCTACAAATACCGGAGATCTGAGACATTGTTCATGTTGATAATGGACTGTCTGTTGTTATACCTAATTAAGTATTTATAATTGCCCTAAAACATTCAGACGAAATCTATATAAGATAGGATATCTACTGACGCCCTTATATTTTAATAAATATCTAATCGCCAATCCTCTCGTCCTTTCCGTATTACGTTTTGTAAAGGCCTACTCAAACCTGACCGATATCCCGACCGGTATTTTGTATGGCATTACCGGCAGCAGTTGCGGAACACCTTTGAACAGCGCGTTACCGCATACCCATCGGGATATCGTTATCGCCACCGGTACGGGATACCGGTCAGATTTGAGTAGGCCTTAAATCTTGCAATGGTGGACGCCTGTCAACAACCGACAGACGGTGAAATTCCTCGTTCATAGTTGACTACCATGTAATTCTAGAATAGTATGATTAATTAAGCTTGTGGTTTTTTTGTATGTCTCAATTTTACGATTGAAAATAAATAATATGAATCTTTTATGTCTATTTCCTTTTAAGCATGTAAAGTTATAAAACTTGTACAGGGTTTGAGAACAGAACTTCTTCAGAATTTCTTCTGTTAATAACCTTGTAAAAGTTTAAAAAAATAAAAAATGATGTATCATTGCTGTGTAGGTAGTACCTACACTAAATGTATATGTATCGTGAAGTATTATTTTATCTAAATTACCAATTAGTGTATGCTTTTCACTTACAGGTCCGATTTGGTGCTATATCGGTGTAGCTGTTAAGTTTGCTACAAAATTATTTTGCATAATAATAATAATAGCCGCACTAATATCGTACAAATTCAACAACAGTAGGTAAAGCCTGACCAGAGTTTTAAAAAAACCCTGCAATGAGGACGCGACCTTTTGTGATATATTTATACGTAACTATTGCCAGTAAAAGAAATTAAATCTGAAAAATACCGCACGCGGGTTTTAAAACATCTGGTCAGCTTTATAATGATACATCATTCTTTACCGTACCCGCACCAATATTTATAAGTAGATATCTATGTGACCAGTGCAGGTTGTACTACTTATACTACAAAGCATAATGTGTATAAAACTTATTAACTGTTATAGTAGAGGTATGAACGGGAAGTCGAAGCGTAGGCAGACCGCCATTCCTAAGATGGCAGGGCCGACCTCGACCAGATACGCCGCATCGAGGATGACATAGAAAAACCATGGGAGAAGCATAAATGTCCAGCAGTGGACGAATATATATGCTGAGAAGAAAAATAAAAGGTATGATTACTAGTGCGGGACAATATGGCACCATACCATTCACCATACCCGTCCATCTACACGCCCGAGTACATGCGATACTGCTACGGGTATAAGGCATGGTGCACTATTGCACTACGTGTTACGTATTGCACATCATGCCTTACGATACTTGTACCTGTATTTTCCTTATGCTGGCATGGTTACAGTCAACGTCATTAATATATAAATATATACAGCCATCGAGTCAAAATATGTAAACACCAACCTTATTGTCAGTGACATAGAGGCGTGTAGATATTTTTGAGCTCTTGTTAACGTATATATTTTTATGACGCTGGCCGTACATACAAAGGTGTTCAGATATTATTATATATTAACCAATCAAAGTCAATGAAATTTTGTACACACGATCGAGAAACTAATATCTAGCTAGGTCTGTGGTTTATTACATTTTCGTAAAAATGTATAGTTTAAATATTGCAGGGGGTTTTCATATTTTCATTCAAAACTCCCTGCAATATTTAAACTATACATTTTTACGAAAATGTAATAAACCACAGACCTAGATATTAGTTTCTCGATCATGTCTACAAAATTTCATTGATTTGAGTGTTTAATATTCAAAATAAGTATCTGAACACCTTTGTATGTACCATGCGCCAGCATAAGGAAAATACAGGTGCGAGTATCGTAAGGCATGGTGTGCCATACGTAACACAGTATAGTGCACCATGCCTTACTATACCCGCAGCAGTATCGTACGTACGCTAGCGTGGTACATAAGTATGGTTCACCGTGCTTTACTGGTCCCGCACCAGTATCGTACGTCCACTGCCGTGGTACATACGCACGGTTCATCATGCCTTACTGTACCGGCAACGGTACCTTACCTCTACTACGACAGTTAATACGTCTGACACATCATGCTTTACTGTGCCTGCCACAGTATCCTACGTATGCTGCCACGCTGCACACGTATGGCGCACTATGATTCACCGTGTCCGCCATAGTATCGTAAGTATGCCGCCATGGTGTACACGTATGGCGCACCATGATTCACCGTGTCCGCCATGGTATCGTAAGTATGCCGCCATGGTGTACACGTATGGCGCACCATGATTCACCGTGTCCGCTATAGTATCGTAAGTATGCCGCCGTGGTGTACACGTATGTCTCACCATGATTTACTGCATCCGCCACAGTATCGTACGTATGCCGCCGTGGTACACACGTATGGCTCACCGTGCTTTACTGTGTCCGCCACAGTATCGTACGTATGCCGCCGTGGTACACACGTACGGCTCACCGTGCTTTACTGTGTCCGCCACAGTATCGTACGTATGCCGCCGTGGTACACACGTACGGCTCACCGTGATTTACTGTGTCCGCCACAGTATCGTACGTATGCCGCCGTGGTACACACGTACGGCTCACCGTGATTTACTGTGTCCGCCACAGTATCGTACGTATGCCGCCGTGGTACACACGTATGGCTCACCGTGCTTTACTGTGTCCGCCACAGTATCGTACGTATGCCGCCGTGGTACACACGTATGGCTCACCGTGCTTTACTGTGTCCGTCACAGTATCGTACGTATGCCGCCGTGGTACACACGTACGGCTCAACGTGCTTTACTGTGTCCGTCACAGTATCGTACGTATGCCGCCGTGGTACACACGTACAGCTCACCGTGCTTTACTGTGTCCGCCACAGTATCGTACGTATGCCGTCGCGGTGCACAGATATGGCTCATCATTATTTAACGTGCCCGCTACAGTATCGTACGTAAGCCGCCATGGTACACACGTAAGGTTCACCGTGTTCTACTGTGCTCGCAACAATAGTATACGGGTGTTGCAATCGTAGTTTCAGGAGTATTCAGTGCGACTTGCGCACTACGCATTACGTAGCCGGATGTCGGGCTACGTACGTACGTACAAAAATCGACCACGAGTAAATTACGTAACCCGCTCCATGATGAGCGTCAGTATGCCGACTACGTATGACTGGCTACTTACGCGTAATGGAGCGGGTTACACACGTCATTGTGGTCGATTTTTGTCCTTATTTTACGTAGTGCGGCAGAGGAAATTTTTCTCAGTGTAGTGACAAAAGACTTTACCACTTGACGGAGATCCCCCCCTAGTGGGTTCCCGCATTGTCGTTGCGGGGGGGCTCAGTAACCGTGGATTCCGGCCACGGTGAAGCCAAGAGGAACCCAAAGGTGGGGCCGCTCGTCAGGGCTTTTGCCTCAAAGCCGACGACGTAGCGGCCAAAAAGTAGGTTGCGGTGAGGTGCACCGCAACTGAGGTGGGCCGCGATGTCGAATGGGAGGCATCGCGGCTGAGGGTTACGGGCTGCGGTAGAGGAGGAGTGCCGGTGCTTCTAAGCAGCGCTCTTGTCTTCCGTGGCCTGGACGGGGCCGCCACCGTTTGATGGCGGACGCGGTGGGGCCGCAGGGGAAGAGGAGTGTCGGTATAGCGTCAGCCGCTCTCCCTATCCCCTGCGGCCGAAAAGTGGTAGACGGGACGGCGCGTTGTGTTCCACACGCGCGCCGTCAAAGATGTCAGCAACCACCGGTGGGGTCCGCAAGGGCCGATGCCTGCCAGGGGTGCGGGTTTGTTCGAAAGAGATACCACGGCCCCTGGCATACGGGCTACTGAGGGAACACGGGTGGGTTTTAGTCAGTAAAAGTCTGACACGCCCTCCTGCTCTAATCAGCAGGAGAAGTCATTTGATGATTTCCCACCAAAAAAAAAAAAAAAAAACCACTTGACGGAGATCTGATACACCAAAATTATAGAAGGCCATAAGCTACGGTTTCCTAGTAGAATGGTAACGGCTGTCATGAAAACGACGCCAGCGGGGCTTGACAATAACGGTGTCAAAAATGCTCTCTAGGGAAACACACCAACCCACTTTCATAAATAACGTTTCAGTAACATCAATAGCCGGTAAGTTGTAGACGCTATGTGGCGATCACCACGCTTGTAGGAAACCGTATCTTTAGCTGCGCATTGCCTTTGTCAGCCACGCGTTCATGCGTAGCTTAGCTGTGGGCCGATGTGGAGCGGCGTCTTTAGATAAACCATCGTCGCTTCCCCGAAGCGGAATCTTGAACATCAATTGTTATCAAGACAATGCGCTTGTATCACATTATGCGGTTCAATGCAGTATGCGACATTAAAGATATTTATGTGGACTAGGTATGTTAAATTTATGTATGTTAAGATACTACATCTCCATTCGATGATGTTTTTGGAGCTCTTTGAATAGTGTCTGGCATGTCGTGTCACCCTCCAGATTTCAAGGTTCTGTTTTGTCATTATATTGGGTCAATCTCATTTATCACATTCACTCATAAACACTTAAAACACTGACCTACGGCACTGGCAATTTTATGACGCACACGCAATTTTGTCTATTGTTTTGTTCTGCAAACAATTCAATATCTCATTGTTTGAAAATAACAACTTATACCCAATTCATTAGTAAAAATAACTATATAATTAACCTAAGGTGACTAAGACAATTTGCAAACAAAAATATGCTGTCGAAAAATTAATCTGCATCTCTGCCGTCGGTAATGTACCCAAGTGACTGACGGCATTGAAAAATGTTTACGCAGGGGCTTCAAAATCATCTGCTGAATGTCAATGTCATGGTAACAATGTTGCGCGACGATGTCTCTGCCACCGTATAGATTGAGGCTGTCACATAAGTTTTCATAACCATAATACGTTTTATCTCTTGAAGAAAATATAAATAACAGTTCTCCAAGAAAGCGTTTCGCAGTAGGTATGTACTGTTGAAGAAGTTTCTCGACACTTTCGAAACTAGTGTAGTTAGAAATTCTTTTACGTTTGCGTAACGATCGTGCTAAAATAAGGGCTTCATAAGGAAACTTCAAGTTTTCCCTCGAAAATATAACTAACGAAATACTTACGTCATTCTCTATTTGAGGGAATTCGTCAGTTTTATAATTCGCGCTAACTTTAGACGGTTATGTAAGCTGGCTGCTTTTAAAACCAGCAGAATTCTTGATGTAAGTATTTTTTTGTTTTAATTATTTAACACCAAGCCTACAACACCATCACTCCACCGTCTACAATATATGTTTTTTCAATCGCACGCTATTTAGCTCGATCGGCTACTCTTATTGGACAGGTCTCAAACCGTTATTGAAAAAATCCGTACGAAAAACCCATTAAAATTTGGCCGACTAAAGAAACGAACCTAGAGCTTTAGGCTCAGCAATCGCGTTTGCAACCTCTGGATCAACGAGCCAGTCTAAAAGAAATAACCCTCGATAGCCGTGGTAAATTAATTTGACAACCCTTCAAAAATCGCTCTGCTCTAGAAATTCCAAATTCCGAATTGCCCGAAGTGATAGTTGTAGAACAAGCGCAACATGACAATGCCTTAAACTAAATTATTGTTCAATCTAATTGTCATTAGCCGTTGACGTGCCTATTTGCTTTGCTAACGAGATCACACGCAATTTACAAAATTAAACGTTAATGAGTCAAAACAAGGATATAATTCGCGAAAATTCGATCAAATTAACAGCAAATAAAACTTTGTATAGATCTATCGAATCACTGGATCGTTATGCAAACTTATTTTTGCTGTACAGTAATCAACTTAATCCACAAAACCGAACTTTATTTTCAGGATCATAGAATCGACTGTGTTTGTTATCGTCTGTATATTTCTTGGTATTATATATTATGCGTCGATCGGCATTACTACTGGCCACTCGTCCAACCAATTACAGCGTCAAGTGGTATGAATATTCACTCGGTATTGTGAATACAGATTCGATTATATAATAATTCAATGGAACGGTGGAGGTGGTGCGAAACGTAGGAATGGACGGTTTTTTATTAAGGACGCTGGAAAGAAAAATAATGGTAGCAGAAAAATATATTTAAAGTATTGCTGTACCTACGTATTGCTGTTTTCATAATACTTTTATTAATTTTGCTGCGCCTGACAGATTCCATAATTGTTTCTATTTATTAATACCTATCACCTGTATGTATACATTCGAGATTACAATATATATTAATTGAAGTTACACATAAATACCGAGACATACACTTAACGTATCTTATGATAAATTACAAACATTCTCTTTTTATTCATTTTATGTGACACACACTATATTTTGACAAGTGACTACTAACCGTTGTAAAAAGTCAGAAGAAGGGCCAAAACCACTTGTTTAGACATTACGCTTACGTGACCCACGCAATGTTTAAGTCGTTACTTCTTTTCATATACAGGGTGATTGGAAGATGAGTGCAAAGCTTTAGGGCGAAGATAGTACAGACAATTTAGAACCATTTAAGCCATGGCTTTACTGATTACTTAATTAAAATAAAATAGAAATGAATTCATGTATCTTTCAATTTGGCCATAAATAAGAAAAAAAAATGGTAAGATTTCGTCTAAGATAAGCATGGCTTAAATAGTTCTAAATTGTCTGTACACAAGGGTACACATCAAGCTATGCATTTCCAGGTTACGCTGATCTCGCATTGTACGGAAAGCCAATACAATGCGAGATCAGCTTATACTGGAATTATTATAGCTTGATATGTAGCCGTGTGTACTATATTCGCCGTAAAGCTTTGCACCCATCTTCCAATCACCCTGTATATTTGATTAGATATTTTTAACTACGCTCGAACAACGCCCTAATGCGAACGCAGTTTTTTTTTTTTTTTTTACTAGATTTTCATATTTTTATAATGTAAAAAGTTACATAAACTCACGCCATCGTCCCACGGAGGAAGGCAGAAACTAAAGAACGTCACCTACAATAATCCTATCTTACTCCTTTTGCCTCGTGCCTCGGCCCTAGTGTGAGTTTCATAATCTCATTTAACAATCTCGAACAAACGCATCGAGCGCATTCGGCGCTCCGATTGGTCCGTCACCAATCCAGGGCCAATCGGAGCGCCAAACGCGGTCGAAGCGTTTGATCGAGATGGTTAAATGAAACTCACACTAGGGCTACTGGTGATACACGCACGCCGGTTGCGAGTACTACGCCCCTGACCTTTCTGAAGAACATCCATAAAAAGATCATTATGTCCTCCTAGGGCGTCACCTCTCGGTGTTTCCACTCACATATACCTTGTAAATATCTTTGGTTACTTGCCTTATATCGCATATTTTGCTGAAGAAAAACGCCCTGGGAAAACATGAACTGCAAAAATCTGTTTCAAAGTAACATAGCATTTTATGAGTTACCTATATTGTAACTTTAGTTAATATCTCTTTCTCGAGCATTATTAACATAATACTTTCAAGGCATCTGAAATAGTTTAAATCGCCGTAAAATACATTTCAAAATCTCAAGATAATCTATACAACTACAAAATACATTTCTAAGTACAAAGCGCATACTTCAATACTTTATTACTCCCCAACACACAATTAAACGAACCCACGTCAAAATCATTTGCACCACCAACATTTCAGCGCCATTTATATTTAATAACATCAACCCCAACTACGGGGGGTGAGCACGAAAATCAATACGTCTGTCTGGGAGGGCCCGTCCCTCCTAAATCCCTACAGTAGGACTATAGAACGTGCATCCTCGTCAAAATATCTGCATTTGAATCGGCCGAATTGCATGGGGTTCGCGTATGTACCTATTTACTACATAGTTGTTATGTGAACCGTCTGTGTGAGTACAATGAGCGATCGATTAACTCTGAGGGATAGCACACGAATTCGCTTTGATATGCAGTGAAATTGCATTGTAATAATATTATGTGATCGCATGAGTGGTGTTTGCCAGGCAATCGAGTATCGAGAACCTTCTTCGTGCGATTATACGCGCGGTATAGTAACATCAAAGAAATGAATATTATTCAAATGGTGCAATACTGTGTTGAACTAAAGTTTTTGTTTCCTAGATTCTGTCATATTATCACGGAAATCCTGAATCTCTGTAACCAGTATGTGACAAAGAAGTTGTAAGTAAACGCTCCAAATTTAGTTTAAATCAGCCTACCATGTTCCCTCCCACTGCTGGGATGCATGCCTCCTCTCTGTGAGAGGGAGTGGGTCATAATCCACCACGCTAGCCCAGTGCGGCTTAGCGGATGTCACATATCTTCTAATTTTTATTTTTCAAGGACATGTCAGTTTCCTCAGTATGTTTTCCTTCACCGTTTTGAAAACAGTAGTGATGAAGTTAAACACACAAATTGAAGTGAGTGCCAGGGTACGAACTCAGGACCTATGGACTCATAAGTCGCGGCTGATACCACTGGGCCACCACCTCTCTGGACTTGGACAGCCGTTATTGTGTGACCGTTCACCGCTTTCTTAGAAGCCAAAGTTTAAGAAGGTTATGCTGAAGTACTTTGGATGTGTCGCGAATTGCAAAATGTGATGTCTGAATGTACTGGGTTATTTTTTTAGTCACCGTCGAAATTTTACAGGGTGATAAGTACACGTGACATTGAACAACTTTCTACAAGGAACATGGGTCGAATCGAAATATGACAAAAAATAGGACCTCCAATGCAAAATCAATAGTCAGCTCATCGATTTTGTATGGGAGGTCCGATTGTTTTTTTCAATTTCACGGATATTGCCACCATGAACATTTTCGAGGGTGACTAAAAAATCACCCAGTGTAAGTTTGAATTGTCTTCTAATGAAGACCTTTGGATGCTTCGTGTATTGCAATATGTGATGTCTGCTTACAAGTTTGGGTTGCACCTAGACTATGAGTTGTTCATATTTATGGATTAATATATTTTTTCCGATGATGGTTTTTTTCGATGGTGGATTGGTTTTTAGCTGATTTATGCCTAATCTTATTTTGAACAACTGTAAGATATGTCACTTATACGACTATTTTATGTATTACTCGTTTCTGTCCATGACTTCCTATGTGTGGTCTTTATAATTGGGGCCATGTCATTAATAGGCATAAGAAGTAGGTACCCTTTGTACAGGTTATAAATTTATCTGTGTGCCAAATTTCTTCCAGCCGTTTTGAGTGATTGAGTAATGTATTATTAATTATATTTGATTGAGTTTCGAGTGATGTAGGACGTCTGTTTGATATAATATGTTAATGAGGTAATTTGATTACCTACTAGATATATACGTGTGGAATTATGTAGGTACCTATATCACACAGAATTTCTGCAAACAAATCAGCACAACAATAACAAATCATCAACTCATCCTACTTCAACCGGTAATCTAACTAAAGAGTAACGTTATACCAAAGTATAATTTAATTTACGTCGGCAACGTGTCAACACATACTTTTAATCGGCGCATGTCACCCGGGTCGCGTTAAGTGCAAATTATTCGGGGTGAAATCCTCGATTCTGATTTACGAAGGGCGGCACGGTATTCTGTATGTTCCCAGCTTTAATTTAAGGTGAAAGGTTTTTTTAGTTTCGTCCAAAAAATATGAGATCATAGTCACCTGGCTAGCCTTTTCTTAACTATGTTGGGGGCGGCTTCTAGGCTAACCGGATACAGCTGAATATCATTATTTAACATGGCGGAACTGCCTATTCGACCTCCACAACCCAGTTACTGGGTAATATGATCAGACTGTCGGACTTCTGACGACCTGTAACGACTGTCAAAGATCTACGTATGACAGCCGGGACCAACGGCTTAACGTGCTTTCTGAGGCACGGAGGAGTTTTGGTATGTAAACATGGACACCCAACCAAACCCACCCCACCAACCCACACCAACCGCGGCAAGCGTAGCTTAACCTAATCCATTGACCGTTGCGGCTGTTATTTCTTAGCCACAATTCGAAGAATATTAAATATTCCGTACAGTGCTAGATCAGCGTAAGCTGGTAATGTATAGCTTGATGTGTAGTCAGTCGTGTGTACGCCACGCGGGCCCAGAGCGGGTTGTTGATGTCACATGTCTTCGATTACGAGATTTTTGGTTCTTCTTAAACATGTCTTCATGTTTCCTCACGATTTTTTCTTTCACTGTTTTGCGAGCTGTGAAGTGATGTGATTGGTGATAAATAATTTACACAAAAGCGCCTGTTTGGGTTCAAACCTACGACCTACAACTCGTCATTCGGTCGTCCACTGGGCCACCACTGCTCTAAAAAAACGCTTTAACGTCAGAATATTGACCCTTCATCAGTCATTTTTATCAGTCAGTAACAACTTCATCACTTACAAAAAAAGACGGCGACGGGATAGCGCCATCTTTCATGTGTAACAAGAACTATTTGAGTGTAAACATGAAATTTGTTTCCGTGTTCAATGTAGTAATTTTGGACGGTAATGTCGTAGCTTTAAGGCTCAATATCGTTTGTATTTTAAGCAGATTATTTTCAAAAGTTGTTTGTTGCATACTATGCAGCTGGTACGTTAAATTAGGTATTCTATAAATGACAGATGCGCATTTTCTTTGTGACGATACATAAACAAAAACGCGTATTCATCAATCTGATTACAAAGCGAAGGGGGCTGTGTCGGTAGAATATAACTGTAATTTTCGCTATTACAGCGACCTAAACTACTACATAACTTGTAACATATAAACACGGTTTTATAAAAATGTGTTTATGAAATTACGAAGTCTATTTGGATTTTTTAATCATTTGTTTAAAAAATATGTATTTTAGGGTTGAATTTAGGAAACTCGGTGCCTCGCTAGAAATAAAGTGAGACTATTTAATTTGTGTGTGTTCTAGAGGGAGGGCAAAGAATATCTTGTGGAGGGTTCAGAAGACCGTCTAGAGCGGACAAATGGTCACACATTCTTTCTAGCGAGGCAGCATATTTCTATATCCAACCCTATTTTAGTAGCTGTAATAAACGTTTTTGAGATTTCAACAACCAAAGATCTCTAGTGGATACTTTGTGAACTAAAAACAGCAGTTCGACTAATATAAATGTGTACAATTCAGTATAAGTAAAATCAATGTGTAGAATTAAATATAATATCAATGTGTAGAATTCAAATGAGTTCCTCGATATACATATATTATTTTAATTTGACAGTAAATATCTATGTTGTACATATTTTCACTTACAGCCGTAGGAAGTGTCTTTTCTTTCAAGAATTCAGAATTTTCACAACACAGTTTAATTCCATAACCCATTATTAATTTATCCATGCATTTTTATCCCCTCGCTGACTGCGAGACTCTTTCGTGCTACATTTATTTTTTCATAGTAAAATCTATTAGCGTTACAGAATACCGCCGTCGAAAACGCTCATAGCGAGTGCGGAGTAAATAAGTCTGTAATTCTGTATTTTGGAATACCTAATACGTCAGCAGAAATTGAAGCTAATAAATATTTAACTCAATGGTACGAGGCATGTTAATACATCTAGCAGATATATTAAATTAGTTAATAAAACTTCACGGATGTTTGAGGTAAGTATCTGTTTCTTAAATGCATGATTTTTACTTTTGTAGTAAATTAAATTTATTTGGATGTAAAGTTAGCTCTATAGTAAGGAAAAAATATTTTAAAAATATATTCATGAAAATACTTTTTACATGGATTGGTGGAAATTTACATCTTTATGTAATCATAACTAACCTACTCGGAACAACATGTGCAGTGAGATAATAAAGATAAACATTTAAAAATCCCCGTACTATGTGGAAACGAAAAACTAGCATTGAATTGGTTGTTAGAAATTGCCATCACCATGCATTTAAGGGAAGCGTTGGAAAAGAAAATCAAAAAACAATTCTGATATATGGGATGAAGAAGGGGCCAACAATTGAAGAGGTCTTTGTCCAGTATTGGAATGTTTCAAGGAGATGATGTTAAGGTATGATATGATATGAGGGGTATCGTATGACCCAGTAGCTGGGTTTGTGGAGGTCAGATAGGCAGTCGCTCTATAAAAAATACTGGTATTCAGCTGCATCCGGTTAGACAGGAAGCCGACCCTAGCATAGTTGGGAAAACGCTAGAAAGATGATGATGTTGACTCTGATGACAATTGTACCAAAATACCTTGTTATTCTGAACAATCTGGCTTTTTTCCCAAGAAAAATAAAGAAATCACTTAGCTCTCTATTCTCTAGGCGTCGTATCTACGCTAGCTCCACTTTTATTGAGCACCGCTGCCCCGATATGTGCTCAACCTTATGTCATCTACCCCCGGAGTGAGTTCCCGCATTGTCGTTGCGGGGGAGCTCAGTAACCGTGGATTCCGGCCACGGTGAAGCCAAGAGGAACCCAAAGGCGGGCCGCTCGTCAGGGCTTTTGCCTTCAAGCCATTGACGTAGCGGCCAAAAAATAGGTTGCGGTGAGGTGCACCGCAACTGAGGTGGGCCGCGATGTCGAATGGAAGGCATCGCGGCTGAGGGTTACAGGCTGCGGTAGAGGAGGAGTGTCGGTGCTTCTGAGCAGCGCTCTTCCCTTCCGTGGCCTGGACGGGGCCGCCACCGTTTGATGGCGGACGCGGTGGGGCCGCAGGGGAAGAGGAGTGTCGGTATAGCGTCAGCCGCTCTCCCTATCCCCTGCGGCCGAAAAGTGGTAGACGGGACGGCGCGTTGTGTTCCACACGCGCGCCGTCAAAGATGTCAGCAACCACTGGTGGGGTCCGCAAGGGCCGATGCCTGCCAGGGGTGCGGGTTTGTTCGAAAGAGATACCACAGCCCTTGGTATACGGGCTACTGAGGGAATACGGGTGCTCCTCCTGCTCTACTCAGCAGGAGAAGTCATTTGATGATTTCCCACCCAAAAAAAAAAAAACCTTATGTCATCTCTAAATTAAAAATTCAAAAATAATCATCTGTTCCTTACATTTATGTTCGTATAACTCATCAAAATGTAGGGAACAGCTGATTTTTTTTTCGCGATTTCAGTTTTGGTCCCATGGTAAAAGTTGTTCATAATTATGAGTCCAATGACCTCTTAAGAGGTTGTTGGTGTTTTTCCAATAACCCTGTATAGAAGCCTCATGGGCTCCTTGAATTAATTCTTGTTTGTTGTGGGGCGTAGCAGAATAAATATACCTACCTATCATTACGTTTATTTCACGCTTTCGTATTTACAGCCACGCGCCTTCTTACCGTAGGGTAGACTGGGTACGATTGTGCCAGGGTACGGTTGTGACAATCGCAATATTAGCGAAACTATAAGGAATACCGGGGAAGCGTAAAGGGGAGAAAGGAGCACCATGCGGGTCTGAACGTGTTTCACAGTATTACGTCAGCCAACGCGCGACGTTGACGTTAGCAGAGGCCCTCATTACTTTTTAACGGTCAAAAGTAAGTATTTTTACTCGATTTATTTTAATGATTGTTGGTATACGTGCACAGATACAGTAATGAATGTTCTTTTTCATTATTAGTTAAACATTAGTGGTTAAATAGCAGTGCTTACTTTGTACGTACTTTATTTTTATATTGCCATAGTGATTGGTTTTTTGCGAAAGAGTGCCTTGGGTCCGGTTGTGACAATTTTTTTGGGTACGGTTGTGACATTTTTTTTAATATTTATTTTGCTTTTAGATGCCAAGAAAACGCATAAGAAAGACGGAAAGAGGTCAATGTGAAATTAGAAAATATGAAGAAGCTTATACAGAAGTCAAACGAGGAACATCATTACGGAGAGCTGCAGAAATGCACGAAGTTAATCGCATGTCTTTGTTGCGATATTCGAAACGCGATGAAGCCGGCGCGGACTACAATAAAGACAGCATCAGCATGGGATATGTTGCTCATAATAAAGTTTTCTCTGTGAAGCAAGAACAGCAGCTGTCAAGATATATAAACACGTGCTGAAATATATTTTGGCCTGTCTCTGGAAGAGGTGAGGAAGTTAGTTTTTGAGCTTACAAATAACTATAATCCCAAGCGACCAAGCAAGCAAACAAGCAGCAAGAGAAGAAGAAGAAGCAAGTAGCAACTTGGCTTCAGAATGAGATGGCTCGTGGGGAATGGTTTCGTTCATTCATGAATAGAAATCCTTCACTGTCTGTTCGTGTACCTCAAGCTACTAGCCTTTTAAGAGCAACGAGCTTCGTGGAAGCCTTTTAAGACAGTTAAATGTTCTTGTGTCACGTAAACGTTTTTTATTTCGAGAAGAATGGATATTTTGTACAATAAAAGTGATTAATGACCATTTTGGTGTATTTTTGAACCTGTTACTATCGACCCCAAGTACTGTCACAACCGCCCCTGGGGTGTGGTCGGTTGTGACAGTTTCTCTTTTTTTTCTAACTTGCTCCTGTGAGTTAACCATAGTACTTAGAAGTACAATTTCAGTATTTATACGTAGGCAAATGTACACTTCACAAACAAAAAGTTGTTTTGCACAGCTAACTGCCACACTAACAAAATTATTGGTCGTCAAATGAAAATTGTCACATCCGTACCCAGTCTACCCTATACCGTCTTTTCGAAACAAAAAACCTATTCTAAATCATTCTAAAAACGATCAAATGTTCGAATGGGATTAAAGTTATTTTATCGCCAGCCATTGTAACATAAGGTTGTCTTTTGCTTGCAACCTTTACATTACATACTCTTTCGACTGGAACAAAATATAAAGTTGAAATGAATTGTACCGAAAATACCAACAAACCCACTTTAACGGTATCACTTAATAGGGCCATAAGCCCTAGTCTACATATATGCTATCTAACAAACTCGAACGAATAAATTTGTCTCGATAAGCTTCAATAAATCAGCAAGCGACTTCTCAACAAAATTAACTATACAGAAGTCTTATGAACGAGGAACGTATCTACCTATTTTAGGTTTAAAATTTGCATTTAAATAGCCTCGCGGGTAGTGACAGTGATATAGATGTGCCAAGTATGATAAATTAGTGAATACGTCTTTATTTTTGAAATTGGTTTCGTGTACCTACCTACTTTTGCTGCGAAGTAAAATCTTTTAGAATATTAGGGAATTTTTCGTACCTTTTGCTGACAACCGACTGACTTCAGCTGCACCATAATCAGCCTAGAATGTTCCCACTGCTGGGACACAGGCTGCCTCTCGGTGAGAGGGCCGTAATCTACCATTCGGGTCCGGTGCGGGTTGGTAGTTGTCACATGTCTCCAAATTTTTGGTTCTGGGTCATGCCGGTTTCGTCACGATGTTTTCCTTCACCGTTTTGAGAGCATTGGTGTTGAAGTGATTTACACGAAGTAAAGCGCCAATCAGGGTAGAAACCTGCGACCTAGAACTGGTATGTTGTGTTATCACTGGGCCATCAATGCTCTCAATCGGTTGACAAGTATTTGTCAGTCAAACGCTAGTACCTATGTAATATACTTTTCAACACACTTGCTCATAAAATGGCTCTAATTTCACTACAGTTCGGCACATAATGACACCTATTATCAAACTGTGACTTTTTCATTACTATTATTCACTAGTGAGTTATAGAATTGGTTGAGTTGCTTTGTTCTTAGTGAGTTATAGGTTGCTTTTTGTTTGAGTTGCTTTGTTCTTAAAAACGATGATGATGGATGATGCTGGGTGATGATGGATGATGATGGATGATGCTAGATGATGATGGATGATGATGATGGATGATGATGGATGACGATGGATGATGATGAATGATGATGATGGATGATGCTGGATGATGATGGGTGATGATGAGTGATGATGGATGATGATAGATGATGATGGATGACGATGGATGACGATGGATGATGATGGCTGATGATGGATGACGATGGATGATGATGGATGATGATGATGGATGACGATGGATGATGATGGATGATGATGATGGATGATGATGATGATGAAGATGATGATGGATGATGCTGGATGATGATGGGTGATGATGAATGATGATGGATGACGATGGATGATGATGGATGACGATGGATGATGATGATGGATGATGATGGATGATGATGGATGATGATGATGATGATGATTTAGTATTATTTTCTTCGCAAGTGTGTTGAAAAACGTCGTATGATACACGTGTGTATTGATGATTATCGTCCTCGGCTCTCTTAAGACCCTCGCCTGACGGCTCGGGTCTCAATGGCGCCTCAGCGATAATCACCAACGTTACACACTTGTACCATAATGTACTATAATACCAAAGGTATCAAAGAACAAAGAAAATTTAAAACAAGATGATCCTATTCCGTTCTGATAACTCAGAAAACCGCAAGAAAATAATTAATTAGAGGAAGGCAGGCGCTAAGACGCAGTCCCAACAAATAACGAAACTTTCCTTATTAATGAGAAAGCACTTTACACGGGATAGTAGTTAAGTACTAAGTACACTGGATAGTACTTGAGTACACCGGTAATTACATTAGGTACAAATCGGGTTTATTCCCTAAGCACGACGTCCGTAGTTTCGGGCGAAGTTACGGGTGTTTCCTACTCTGTATCACTTACGGACATAACATTTGGGCGGTTTCCAAACCAAGAATGAATGACGAGATGAATACATACAAAAAAAACTTTGCTTCGTTGAAAGTGCATCACCTGTTTAAAGTACATGGGCAATAAAAATTAAATTTAAAATTTAAAAAACCCCCGACCCAAACAAAAACTCTAAAAAGTAAAAAATAATATTTATAGGCCTTTTAATTTGAACGTAATATTTTGATCAGGGCATTGTCAAGTCGGGGGACGGCTAAGCCTCTGTTTGGCGTTTTCATTGACCGTCCCCCGACTTGGCAATGCCCTGATCAAAATATTACGTTCAAATTAAAAAGCCTATAAATATTATTTTTTACTTTTTAGAGTTTTTGTTTTGGTCGGGGGTTTTTTAAATTTTAAATTTAATTTTTATTTCTTGCTTTTTAAACTTAATGTCTCCCTTAAATCACCATTTATCTATAATCTATTCATTGAGACCTTTTCAATGAGCCCAAACACGATACTTCTGCTGTTTGATGGTGAATAACTTGGGTTTCCTGGAAATTCCAGGTGTTGCTCTAGCATCAGTTCAAGGTTATTTTATTCGTCTAATATCATTGAAGTAATAGAATCGCAAATTTTGAGTTGATCAGAGGCTAAAATCCCTTTTTCAACCAGAAAAGAGCTGATAATCTTCAAACGGCTGAACCGATTTTGATGAAACATGTCTAAGAACACTCCCGACTAATACACCTTTCAAACAAAAAAAAACTAAATCAAAATCGGTTCATCCGTTCGGGGGCTACGTTGCCTCAGACAGACACACACACACACACACATACACACACACACACAGACAAGTCAAACTTATAACACCCCGTCGTTTTTGCATCGGGGGTTAAAAATAGTATCGGCTTGTATCCCAGACTGGATATAAAATCTGTCATTTAATAGTACCGATTTTTTTTAAACAAAATTATAAAAGCGCATATTGCTCAGCACTAAAATGCCATACATAAAACGTGAAAGTTTAATAAAGTTGATTTTTAACCCCCGACGCAAAAACGACGGGGTGTTAGATATAAGTTTGACGTGTCTGTGTGTGTGGTGGTGTGTGTGTCTGTCTAAGGCAACAAGCTCCCGAACGGATGAAAAAAAATCAGCTGTTCGCTACATTGTGACGAGTAATGCGGACATAAATGTAGGGAACAGCTGATTTTTTTGGTTTGGTCTCATAGTAAAAGTTGTTCATAATTATGAGTACAATGACCCCTTAAGAGGGGACGGGGTCTGCGAGGAATTTGAAAAATGGATATTTGAAGAAACTATTGCCGTCGCGCTGCGCCCGTACAACCGAGTAGTGTGTGATAGGTCCCTATCACACACTACTACTACTAGCTGCAGCTCAGCCCGAAATTATCACA
This sequence comes from Polymixis flavicincta, assembly GCA_949987655.1. NCBI lineage: Eukaryota > Metazoa > Arthropoda > Insecta > Lepidoptera > Noctuidae > Polymixis > Polymixis flavicincta. The sequence continues at coordinate 19,128,442 of OX465172.1, read as the reverse complement.
AACATTTTGATGAGATCGACGTTTCGTATTCCCCTTTTTTCTCCTCGAAAACTAAGCCGATTCAATATCTTTTTACATAAACATTTAAAAAAAGAGTAAGTTTGTGTTCCTATCTTTTTTTTATGTTAAAAACTTTTTTAATTTGTCTGGTAGTCCTCTAACCACGGCGGTAAAAATAGATCATTTATGGTAATTTTTAGAGGGTAATATTTTCTTTAGTAATTAATTGCTGAAAAAAATAAAATGACACGGACGTGTTTACAGCAGATCTTGATTTTATGAAGAAAAAAAAATTGCGCTGGAGGCATTATTCAGGAAGAAAAAGGGGAATACATTCGTATGGAGAATCGCACGCCCTAGGTTCCCTCTTAAGAGGCTGTGCGTTATTTATGTTACACCTTGTATATAACTTTTCATAAACTATTCTTCTGTACGTCTGTATGTCACTGAACTCCTTCCAAACGGTTGTACCGATTTTGATGAAATGTTGTGTGTGTGTTTGAGTAGGTCCCTGGATGCTTTTGATTCACGATTGGACCCGGTGGGTGGCGCCGTTCGATGAGCAGGGCAACGGCTGTAAAGTCCGCTTGTATATCACAATTATTAATAGATGTTTCGATGGTTTTCAGTAACATAAATCACCATCAACAGCTAACTCCTGAAAAAAAGTAGGAACAGTCAAATGACAAAAGGAAACAAAATACGTGAGCAGAATCCTCCAGCGAATTAACAATAGTGACGTTATCGCGAAGGCTCGTCGTCGCATCATTATAGCTGAAGCAAAATGTACTCTGCACGAAGGAGATAAGGGTGAGCGATGACCAAATGAATTGGAGGTAGGTACGTAGTGCGGGGAAAAGGTGACGGTAGCTGAATGTGTCGTTCAGAAATAAGATTTTATAGAACAGTTCTTAATTCAAAATGGCTTGATCATCATTCCCCAGCCCTTCAAGATCTGCCTAGCCTTTTCCCAAATATGTCGGGGTCGGCTTCCAGTCTAACCGGATGCAGCTGGATACCAGTGTTTTACATGGAGCGACTGCCTATCTGATCTGTACAACCCAGTTATTGGGTAGTACCCCTTGGAAAGACTGGTTGTCAGACTTTCGGGCTTCTGACGACCCGTAACGACTGTCAAAGATCCACGAATGACAGCCGGGACTAACAGCTAAACGTGCTTTCCGAGACACGGAAGGGTCTAAGATAACATTAATTTGCAATAGTGCTTAATATTTGTTTTATCTATAAAACGCTTTACTCAGCACTATAACATTCCCCTAAGCGATCGCGCGTACCAATTAACGAATTTGTCAAACAGAGGCGTGAACCAGTCAAACTGTTCATTGGAACCATTTCTACAAACAATGAATCGTTGGGCATTCCTATAATTATTCCTTTCACCTCTAAAGGCTTTGGTGGCGTTATAAAAGGTTGTTTAGAATTGTTGCTAGGGAATTGGTATTACGTTTTGGGACCAAATTTTTTCGAGTATTTGCGAGTCATTGATTTAATGTATTGATTTATTTAAATTTAGATATTTATTGTACACTACAAAAATACATAGCAAAAAAACAAGGTACACTACAAAATATACAATGGGCGGCCCTATCGCTTTCCGCGATCTCTTCCAGGCAACCTGAATGTTTATGTTTTTTTTCCATGTCTATGTACCTACCTTTTGTCTGGAAATGGACATTTTTCCAACATAGTGACTCTCGGTGAAAGTGAGGGTGCCGTATTCAACCGGTTGATGTATGTCACACTGTCTCGTTCTAGGACATGCCGATGTTTTCTTTGACCGTTTTGGTGGTGATGTAATAATTTACACGCTTTGCGTCTGGGTACAAACCTACGACCTACAACTCGAAAGTCGTGGCAATTGGACCGCTGCTTTCTCTCTAAGTATTGGATATTTAGACTTAGACCCCCTTATTACAAAACAAGGTTTTTCTTTAGGTATGGTTTAAACCGTCGAGCCTGTTTTTTTAAATAAGAACCTAACTGAAATCGAAATACGGCTCCTTTTACAAAACTGACAAGTTAGTCCAGTGCTAAACTGTCAGTTTTGTAAAAGGAGCTGTAATTCTATTTCAGTTCTAAGTTCTTATTTCAAAAACAGGGTCGATGGTTTAAACCATACCTAAAGAAAAACCTTGTTTTATAATAAGGGGGATAGTGAATTTGTTGCTTAGAAAAGATATTTGGTTATTTGATGCTCAAGGATTTCGATGAAATCTATCAACAGTTTTCATAATAAGTTCCTTCGTTATTTGATACCAGTCGCAATATTGAAAAGCGACACCAAAAGTACCTAATTAAATAACAATAGCTGTACCGCATAAAACCCTAAAAATAACATTAAAAGGGATTGTTTTTCCGTAACAATTACGGGAATCGCTACAAAACCCCTCAAAAGGCCTATTGTTCTGCGTTCCAATTAAATTTTAATAACTCATTGCCTTGTTATATTAAGATTACAATAGAGGTAACATTATTAGGACATGTTACGGAGGGTTTTATTGGGCCTTTATCGTTTGAGCTAGTGTTGCCAGGCGTCCGGCGTCCTGCGTCCGGCGTCCGGGTAAAGCCGGACACAGTCAGGCTTTTTGGGTGTGTGTCCGGCCAAATTATGCGGTGCGGTGTCTAGCCTGACCGGCTTTTGTTAGGCTTTTTGGCCATAAAAAAAAACATGTTGGTTTTCACTCCGCCCATATCACCTTGTATCGCTAGCGGAAGCAAGCGGACTAGCACTGTCCATAATAGAGAAGACTGGTTCATTCAATTTTATTGTTGTTTAATTTTTTAGACTTTAAGAAGATTTTATGGTAAATGATAAAAAAGACAGTTACTTTTGTTTAAATTGTCGTGTTATACTAAGAGTAAAAAATTAAGGGTGTCACGCATTTTTAATCGAATTCAAAAAGGAGGAGGTTATAACCCAAATGTTTGGCTAAACTGGCTGGTCTGTCCGGCTTTTCGGTTTTAAGCCCTGACAACCCTAGATATCACGGTGACTCTGGGCCGGCGGGATGTTAATCCCAGAATCCGAGTCGAGTCTATTGAGGTGAGATGTCATTCCACCTACACCCTAATTGCGAAGCTCATTATCATACTGAAACTGAATAATTTTGAAGACTATTGCTAATACATTGCGTAAATAACGCAATGAATGTTGTTGAACTGTCAAACTGAAAGTGATTCGTACTATTAAGTAGAGTTATGCAATTACCCTTCAGATGTTAGGGATTGACATTAATGAAACTTCAAGATAAATATAGGCTGTAGGGTAAACACCGTTATCCTTGAAACCAGTGGTTTAGTTTCGTTTATAGAACGTAATATCGATGAAAAAATTAACCTGTTTTTTAAAGAAAATCTGCTTTTCTCCGAGGCGAGGGCAACAAACTTGCGTCTCAATACGGGAGGGGGCGCGGGGCGTGGTGACCACGCCGCGTGGCCCGACTCCGACGCACGGTTTGCGACCCCGGTCAGTCAGTTGTCAGTCTCGCTAGCGAGCGCAAGTAGCGTCGCTCATTACTGGCGCGTATTTTTTTTTAACTCGCTAGTTTATTTTATATTTAAGTCAACCCATGGTTTAAGTGACAACGGTGTTCACCCCCTTACATCTTGTATAAAGATAAAGATGAATTTATTTGTATAAACATGTGTGACATGATACATAAATATGCACATATGGATGGAAACGAGTATAATATTGCTGGTTCAACATGGTTTGCCATATTCGGCGTACAAGATAGTTTTTAATACTTGGAAATTATAAAAAAGGAAAAAGTAATGAATTATAGTCAAAATTCAATCAATTCAAATACATAATCAGTCAATACAAAAATATAGTAAAAATAATAATTAAAACAATAAAATAATTAAAACTAAAATATTTATTAAATTTTCTAATTTCAAAATTTGTAATTCAAAAACTCTGTATCAAGCAAACCAAGCTTCAACAAGCAAGCTCACTACACTTAGTTTTCACGGTAAAAAAACCAAAGTCAAGCGAAAATAATCTATTACCCCGGTCAGTGGGTTAAATAACCCGGTCGGGGAAGTCCTCCTTAACATTTAACATTATTTTACTGTTTCGCCGAATCTCTTCGACTTTGGGGTTTGGGCCCAACTTTGTACGAAACGTGACTAGCCTCAATTTAACAGAATAGTTCAGCTGGTTGAAAACCTGAAAAATACGCGTCTCAATACTTTTTGTGGTTATTTTTGCTGATTCTTCGTCTCTGTAACTAATCACCATTTATAAAATGTTCATAATAAAAATTTAGATTTTATTAAGTTTTTATACATGAAACAGTTATCATTAGCACTTAACCTCGAATTCTGAGGTGAAGGAAAACATCGTACACAAAACCACACAACTTGGTAAACAAAGTGGCGATCTTCGTATGATATAAAATGCAATAATTTCAAAATTGTACTCATAAAACTTGTATATTACAGTTAAAAAATATTTTCAAAAAATGAACCACACTCTGGTTTCATTTAATTAACTAGCTGTATACCGAAGCGGCGTAGTACTTCCGTAGCATCCTCAAGAGATTGCTACGAGGTGCACGTAACCGGTGCTACGCGTTCGTAGAACTGCTACGAAAACCATTAAATAAGAAAATACACATCGTATCACGCTACGTTCCAAAATCAAAATCAAATTTTTTTTTTTCATATAAACCTGCATGGGCACTTATGAAACGTCAGAAGCTAGGTGCACGGTTCCAAAATGTTGTTTCCTATGGAGAAGAGCTGGCAAGAAACTCCACGGTTACTCTTTTAAAAATGATTGGCTTTAACAATGTTTTCAGATATAAAATGTATGGGAGGACAGTGCAGGCCTGTAAATAAGTACCAGGTACTTAGACGAATCCAGAATAGAAAATCGTCTACAAATCTACAGTCTGTAAGGCCTACAACGTTCTCCCATCCAAAGGGAGTAATGAAAAACTATGGAGTCCATATGACTTTCCATAGATTGCATTGAATGTTGTTGAAAAACTATGGAAAGTCATATAATACTACTCTTAGTAGATACTAAAGTCTATGTGAAAATTGTAAGTTAGTCTTTAACAACATGTAAATAAAGCTGGTTATTGATACAATGTCGTGATGAAATAAACTTCTCTACGGCTTAAAAAAAAGTTGTTATTATTAAATCTACTAGCACTGTTATCTCAATAATTGCAAACACAATCTTATATTAATCAAAACAATATTTTTTACAGATTTTAATGACTTTTTATTTATGTCACCACGGAACCCTAAAAACTCCGGTTTTCCTCTTTACCGTATGATTTTTGAAACGCTTTTCGTTTCATTTTTTACATACAGGTGAAACCGTAACGTGGCATGCCGAAAATTAAAAAAAAAAAACCAGATAGTTTCGCGACGGGATTTCCGAATGAAGTATTGGTAAAATAAAATATTCAATCACGTGTAATTATAAATTCAGTCTGTTTCATGAAATCGGATTTACCGAAAAGATTACTCTTTTTAACCCAGGGGATACAAGTGTTTATATTTTATATAAAATATAAAATAAAAATAAAAAAATCGGTTGTCTGTAAAGTCGGTTTACTGACGATAGTTGAACGTGACAACGTCATAAGATAATACTATTGTTTATTATTGTATTATTGTATAGCAGCTGTCCACGCAGACGCATCGCTTACTCAGGTAGGAGAGAGACTGATGTCGAACGCTGCTGAACGCGGAGGCCGATTGTGCCTCTTTGTCGCTCGTTCCGCGCTGTCGCTTGCACTTCAAGCCTTAAATGGAACGCCTCAGAGAGAGGTAACGCCGCATGAGTCATGTTTTTTCGTGCGTGCAGCCGGCTCCATCGAATTATAAGACGTTGTCACGTCAATAAAAACACTTTTACAACAATACCTAGGCCGTAAGTTATATAAAACGAACTACAACTAGTCGCTGCTTCCCAGCATAGCTACTCACAACCGTTCGATACGTATCCGTGCCGAATCGAATATCAATTAATGTTATCAAAAGAGTCCTCTAAAAGCTGCTCAGGATTTTCCCACCAAAAAAAAAAGGCTGCTCACAAATCCGAAACCCGGACATGTTGACAGTTTTTCCATTCTTCCATTTGCTGTCGATGGCATATTAGTGCTTAAAAATGTGTCATTTTCGATTGAACAACCCGTCAACTGGTTGTGAACAGACCAGGGAAGCATAGCACAAAAGGGATGAGGCCTTTACTCAGCAGTAACATGCCTGCCAATGATGATTATGAAGAAAATGAAGTCATCATCTGCCTAGCCTTTTCCCAACCCTGTTGGGGTCGGCTTCCAGTCTAACCGGATGCAGCTGAATACCAGTATTTTACATGGAGCGACTGCCTTGGTAAGACTGGTTGTCAGACTTTCGGACTTCTAACGACCCGTAACGACTGTCAAAGATCCACAAATGACAGCCGGGACCAATGGCTTAACATGCTTTCCCAGGCACGGAGGGGTTTTGGTATGTAAAGATGGTCACCCATCAACGGACCAACCACGGTAAGCGTAGTTTAACCTGATCGATCGACCCGTGCAACTATTATTATTTAGCCACAAGCCCCTAATGAAGATAATGAAGTAACATAAACATTGATGCCTGTATTTCTCAAAATGGAAGGTAGATGTGTAAATCAGATAGTAATACACCTACATTACGCCAGCAGGCATAGCACGAGCACCGATTTGTCGGCGGGAGAATAGACATGACTATTTACTAAATGATGCACTGAGAAAAATTTCCTCTGCCGCACTACGTAAAATAAGGACAAAAATCGACCACAATGACGTGTGTAACCCGCTCCATTACGCGTAAGTAGCCAGTCATACGTAGTCGGCATACTGACGCTCATCATGGAGCGGGTTACGTAATTTACTCGTGGTCGATTTTTGTACGTACGTACGTAGCCCGACATCCGGCTACGTAATACGTAGTGCGCAAGTCGCACTGAATACTCCTGAAACTACGATTGCAACACCCGTATACTATTGTTGCGAGCACAGTAGAACACGGTGAACCTTACGTGTGTACCATGGCGGCTTACGTACGATACTGTAGCGGGCACGTTAAATAATGATGAGCCATATCTGTGCACCGCGACGGCATACGTACGATACTGTGGCGGACACAGTAAAGCACGGTGAGCTGTACGTGTGTACCACGGCGGCATACGTACGATACTGTGACGGACACAGTAAAGCACGTTGAGCCGTACGTGTGTACCACGGCGGCATACGTACGATACTGTGACGGACACAGTAAAGCACGGTGAGCCATACGTGTGTACCACGGCGGCATACGTACGATACTGTGGCGGACACAGTAAAGCACGGTGAGCCATACGTGTGTACCACGGCGGCATACGTACGATACTGTGGCAGACACAGTAAAGCACGGTGAGCCGTACGTGTGTACCACGGCGGCATACGTACGATACTGTGGCAGACACGGTAAAGCACGGTGAGCCGTACGTGTGTACCACGGCGGCATACGAACGATACTGTGGCGGACACAGTAAAGCACGGTGAGCCGTACGTGTGTACCACGGCGGCATACGTACGATACTGTGGCGGACACAGTAAAGCACGGTGAGCCGTACGTGTGTACCACGGCGGCATACGTACGATACTGTGGCGGACACAGTAAAGCACGGTGAGCCGTACGTGTGTACCACGGCGGCATACGTACGATACTGTGGCGGACGCAGTAAAGCACGGTGAGCCGTACGTGTGTACCACGGCGGCATACGTACGATACTGTGGCGGACGCAGTAAAGCACGGTGAGCCGTACGTGTGTACCACGGCGGCATACGTACGATACTGTGGCGGACACAGTAAAGAACGGTGAGCCGTACGTGTGTACCACGGCGGCATACGTACGATACTGTGGCGGACACAGTAAATCACGGTGAGCCGTACGTGTGTACCACGGCGGCATACGTACGATACTGTGGCGGACACAGTAAAGCACGGTGAGCCGTACGTGTGTACCACGGCGGCATACGTACGATACTGTGGCGGACACAGTAAAGCACGGTGAGCCATACGTGTGTACCACGGCGGCATACGTACGATACTGTGGCGGATGCAGTAAATCATGGTGAGACATACGTGTACACCACGGCGGCATACTTACGATACTATAGCGGACACGGTGAATCATGGTGCGCCATACGTGTACACCATGGCGGCATACTTACGATACCATGGCGGACACGGTGAATCATGGTGCGCCATACGTGTGCAGCGTGGCAGCATACGTAGGATACTGTGGCAGGCACAGTAAAGCATGATGTGTCAGACGTATTAACTGTCGTAGTAGAGGTAAGGTACCGTTGCCGGTACAGTAAGGCATGATGAACCGTGCGTATGTACCACGGCAGTGGACGTACGATACTGGTGCGGGACCAGTAAAGCACGGTGAACCATACTTATGTACCACGCTAGCGTACGTACGATACTGCTGCGGGTATAGTAAGGCATGGTGCACTATACTGTGTTACGTATGGCACACCATGCCTTACGATACTCGCACCTGTATTTTCCTTATGCTGGCGCATGGTACATACAAAGGTGTTCAGATACTTATTTTGAATATTAAACACTCAAATCAATGAAATTTTGTAGACATGATCGAGAAACTAATATCTAGGTCTGTGGTTTATTACATTTTCGTAAAAATGTATAGTTTAAATATTGCAGGGAGTTTTGAATGAAAATATGAAAACCCCCTGCAATATTTAAACTATACATTTTTACGAAAATGTAATAAACCACAGACCTAGCTAGATATTAGTTTCTCGATCGTGTGTACAAAATTTCATTGACTTTGATTGGTTAATATATAATAATATCTGAACACCTTTGTATGTACGGCCAGCGTCATAAAAATATATACGTTAACAAGAGCTCAAAAATATCTACACGCCTCTATGTCACTGACAATAAGGTTGGTGTTTACATATTTTGACTCGATGGCTGTATATATTTATATATTAATGACGTTGACTGTAACCATGCCAGCATAAGGAAAATACAGGTACAAGTATCGTAAGGCATGATGTGCAATACGTAACACGTAGTGCAATAGTGCACCATGCCTTATACCCGTAGCAGTATCGCATGTACTCGGGCGTGTAGATGGACGGGTATGGTGAATGGTATGGTGCCATATTGTCCCGCACTAGTAATCATACCTTTTATTTTTCTTCTCAGCATATATATTCGTCCACTGCTGGACATTTATGCTTCTCCCATGGTTTTTCTATGTCATCCTCGATGCGGCGTATCTGGTCGAGGTCGGCCCTGCCATCTTAGGAATGGCGGCCTGCCTACGCTTCGACTTCCCGTTCATACCTCTACTATAACAGTTAATAAGTTTTATACACATTATGCTTTGTAGTATAAGTAGTACAACCTGCACTGGTCACATAGATATCTACTTATAAATAATGGTGCGGGTACGGTAAAGAATGATGTATCATTATAAAGCTGACCAGATGTTTTAAAACCCGCGTGCGGTATTTTTCAGATTTAATTTCTTTTACTGGCAATAGTTACGTATAAATATATCACAAAAGGTCGCGTCCTCATTGCAGGGTTTTTTTAAAACTCTGGTCAGGCTTTACCTACTGTTGTTGAATTTGTACGATATTAGTGCGGCTATTATTATTATTATGCAAAATAATTTTGTAGCAAACTTAACAGCTACACCGATATAGCACCAAATCGGACCTGTAAGTGAAAAGCATACACTAATTGGTAATTTAGATAAAATAATACTTCACGATACATATACATTTAGTGTAGGTACTACCTACACAGCAATGATACATCATTTTTTATTTTTTTAAACTTTTACAAGGTTATTAACAGAAGAAATTCTGAAGAATTTCTGTTCTCAAACCCTGTACAAGTTTTATAACTTTACATGCTTAAAAGGAAATAGACATAAAAGATTCATATTATTTATTTTCAATCGTAAAATTGAGACATACAAAAAAACCACAAGCTTAATTAATCATACTATTCTAGAATTACATGGTAGTCAACTATGAACGAGGAATTTCACCGTCTGTCGGTTGTTGACAGGCGTCCACCATTGCAAGATTTAAGGCCTACTCAAATCTGACCGGTATCCCGTACCGGTGGCGATAACGATATCCCGATGGGTATGCGGTAACGCGCTGTTCAAAGGTGTTCCGCAACTGCTGCCGGTAATGCCATACAAAATACCGGTCGGGATATCGGTCAGGTTTGAGTAGGCCTTTACAAAACGTAATACGGAAAGGACGAGAGGATTGGCGATTAGATATTTATTAAAATATAAGGGCGTCAGTAGATATCCTATCTTATATAGATTTCGTCTGAATGTTTTAGGGCAATTATAAATACTTAATTAGGTATAACAACAGACAGTCCATTATCAACATGAACAATGTCTCAGATCTCCGGTATTTGTAGCACGAGCCGGAAGCGGGTAAGTAAGAGCAACCTAGGATTCCCGACCAAAGAATCACTAGTACGAGCCAGTCCACACGGCGCGTTGCGTCTCCGTTGCGTCGACGCAGCGCTGCCGTTGCGTCATTTTACATTTTGCGTTGCGTCGACGCAACGCGCCGTGTGGACTGGCTCTAAGGGTACCTTGGCATCAATGGAGTCCGCGTGGTCGTCGCTGGAAACCAATGCATCTAGGCCTACGGTAAACTTAACTTAAAGCTCGTTCGCATACGAACGCTAATACATACGCATAAACCTAACTAGTTGCGGAACCTATGTCGCAAGGCCCGACTTTAAACTGATATAACCGGTATTCTACAAAAAAAAAAATACAAAATGTGGGGATCGCCCCGTTTTGGTAGCGATCCGAGAGCCACCTTTTGGCAGTAGGGGCGGTGCACCCCTACCCCATGGCCTAGGTGAAGGTTAAACATCAGTACCGAGTTTCGATATTTTCTACTTTTACGAAATTTGACTGATTTTAAAAGCATAAATGACAATACGATGAAAGAATACAAACAACAAATGAAACTCAGCTGATGTTTAACCTGAAGTTAAGTTAAAGAAACAAATTGGTGGTGGGCCCGTATTCACGCTTTTGCAAAACGGTATATAATGTAAGGTATGGGTACGTAAAATGTGTAAACTGTATCACCTGCGGGCAACAGATCCGCACAGGTGGGTGTGTTTCTGAATTTTTGCACGTGTTGTATGTGTTATAGTCAAACCCCGAAGTCCCGGCGCTCCAAGGTTTGCCTAGTCAAACCTCAGGTTTGACAAGAAGGCTTAGTCAAAGTCCAAAACTAATAGCGTGTTTCGACCTTTGGCTAACGCATTTATGGCCAAACCTAGGAGAGACTAACTTGGAAAGTCAAACGCCGAAACGCAATTTGATCAAATCGCAATTACTCCGCTGCGAAATTTCTAACCTGCAGGACCACGTGACCTACAGGAGTAAGGCAGTTTTGAATCTAACATCGGAAATGAATGAAGTTTTTCATACATATTTAGGTTATATAACCCATTCTGTCCCTAATTTAAGTCTGACTAGTCAAACCCCGATTTGATCGTACTGAGTTTCGGCGTTTGACTACCCAAATTGGTCTCTCCAAGGTTTGACCATAAATTCTTTTGTCAAAGGCCAAAACACGCTTTAGTTTTGGACTTTGACTAAGGCTTCTTGTCAAACCTGAGGTTTGACTAGGCAAACCTAGGAGCGCCGGGACTTCGGAGTTTGACTACATATGCATGTAAGTGTGTGATGAGAGAAAAATAAACGAAGAAGGTTGGTGCTAATATGATGGGAAGTCCTACCCCAAGGGTACGTACGTCGTATGTGATGTGTAATGGTCGTTGTTATTCTAAAGTCCATCGAACAGTGACATAAAGTTTTAAATCTGACATTATAGTAATTGTAGCCGGTACAGGCGAAACAAGGGTATTATAATTATGTAATAGGTAATCGTTGGTTCTCATCACTTGATACGCATAGTAATGCTGATTAAAATCTATACACTCTAATGAAACACACTCAAATGTAACTTCATCATTGTCAAGTAAATAAATATTTTTTATTTCACCAAACTTTGGTAAGCCTGAAGATTCTGAAATATCTAGAATGACAATTGACGACAGCTCAAATCGGACACCATACAGTTTCACCCATGATAATGAGTACCAACAATTATTTTCGATTATACCTCGAGAATGAAAGTTTTGTCTTACATTTTCAATTTGCGCTTCTGTCATATTTGCCTTTTTGCCATAAGAGATCGTCTTTACAGTTTCATTTTTAAGAAAAGTATCGTTTAAAATTAATTGATGTTTAATAGCTATTGTTTTACAAACATTTACTCTGTTGTGTGATGCTCTGGCCACAAATTTAGATATACGATGCTTGGCTTCAAACCTCATCGTCCAGATTTGGGTAAGTGGGCCAAATTTTTTTAACATTTCTGGATAATGTGTAAGAAAATGAAACTTTGGCTTTAAGTCTGTTTCAGCAAATTTTCGATAGAGCTCGTTTAATTCAGCTACTGAAAATTTTACTTGATCAATAGTATTTTCATGGATTCTATGACTCAAAAGTTTATCCAACAATTGTCTTAATTTGATGTATAAGAACCAAACTTCGTTTTCATCTGGGACATTATATCCGACAATCAGCCCAAAATATCGAACAAGGGTAAGCATTTCAGAAGCCGAACATTTTAACTTTAATGTTGAGCCTTCTTTTGCTACAGAATCGCACGGTGTCGATGTAGAATCAGGTCCATAATTAAAATACCGTATTCTTGATTTTAAATTGTCAAAAGAAATTAGCATCTGAGTACACACTAGATTCTGTATCACAAATGGCATCACATATCGACAAGCACCCTCGAGATAGTCATGTAAAACATCTACGGCGACGTTTTGAAATAAGTCAAACCCATCTAAAGCAAGCCACGAGCATTTTTCTTTAAGACCAGTCATATGAATGTCATTTAAATGTAAATCATTTTCATAATTGACATTGTTTCTCAACAACGTGTCATCTTCATAAAGCAGTGTTTTGATTTGTTCTTTATTAGCAGTACAAATTCTACATGGCCGATTTGCAGAAAAACTTTCAACAAAACCTAACATAGCATTCAATCCTAAATTATCTCCCGTCACAGCTGCAACATAAAACTTAATTTTGCCAGTATACACATCAGTTTCAACATGAATACCATTGTTCCTTAAATCATTAAGAACATCAAAAACTTTTTGAAAAATTATGTTGTTTCCAAAGCTTGTTCTGTCTGATGAGTGAAAAAGAGCCAATAATAAAATATTTTGCAAAAGCGACACGTAGTGAGGTGGAAGACATGGTACTGAGGCATAAATAGCTCCAAGTTTATGAATCCCAGCGTGGCTTCCTAAGGGATTGCCTATTTCAAAATCGTCAAAGTAGATTATTAATGGTAAAATCATTGCATCATGCTCTACAGAATTTTCTGTCATTTTTTTCCATACTGAACCCTGAACAATATTCTCAATACCGAAAGAGTCATTTTGTACTGTGTCCAAATATTCAAGAGTATCCTTAATGAAATTTTTTGATGAAAAAATTAGTTTTAAATTTTCTTTTAACGGAATCACCTGCATTGTACAATTTACTTGTACTAATAACAAACCAGCCGCTGTTTTTTTAGACTCATTACGTTGACCTACAACCACTTCAAGGGGCTCAGAATAAGTTCCTATTTCATTAAAATATTTTAAACGTTTGTGTTCCGAATCTAAATTCTCAAACGCATCGCTGAACGCGCTAAATATTTTTTTTAAAGCATTTTTAACATGAACATTATCTTGGTCTGGTGGTACCATATCATTAAATTGTCGCTCTATAATGCATTGTGATTTAGAATGAAATAATTGAAGATTTTCTACAAGAACTTGTACGGCTTTACGCGGTATTATTGGGTTAGCATATAGAGTGGAAACGAGACTTGCAGCATGGTGACCAAGAGAGTTTTCGTCTCTTTGAGTTGGTAGAGATTCCATCGTATTTGCCGTTTCGTAAGTTTCTTTGCTTGACGTTGAAGGTAAATTTGAGATATTGGCTTCTGTATCAATCGGTTTGTTACTATTTGGATGAGGCAAGACTGACAATGATGACTGGTGCTCTCTAACTAAGTGCTTTTTGAAAGATGCAGAGGAAATATAATGACGATAACACCCTTGTTCACCACACCGAAATCCGGAAAATTCTACCGTTAATTTACAGAAAGTTCGCACATGAGTTATAAGTAAATTCGGAGACACACTGGCTTTTTTGCAATAGTAACAGGTAAACATTTTTAAAGTATTAACTCTAGATCAGTTAAAAGACTATTCACAGCCTGTGTGGGCCTGTCAAATTTAGTTTTAATATCGTAGAAACCCAATTGAATAAAAAGCCATATGTCTCCAGCTTCCTCCGGGTAACAAGCTCCTATCGATTGAAATATTTTAAATGCACAGTCTACTGCTGTTACTAATTTGTTGAAACTATACAATGTGTCATTTATTACCACATATGCTACTTATACCTCAGTAACGGTAAGGCCAACAAAAATAACGTAGGGTTGAACTGTGCGGCCTAGCCTCTGCAGGTTCTCCTTTTTTTGAATGATCTTGTTGGTAACGTCGGCTTCAGAAGCAGCTTGCGATATATAGCCGTCGCATACTTCTGCTCTGGATGGCTTCCACGCTGGCTTTCCTTTTATTTTCCGTGCAGGTGAAATGTTGATGACATAAGCCAGCAACATCAAAGCAACATTGCTAGATGTCTCTGGTTCATCTTCTGTATTCAAAGAAAAAAAAAAAGTTTCGGTTAATTTTTAAGACTTAATTTTACTAAAATTTAAAAAAAACCACTATGGACGTCATTTTTTCAATACACTAACTGAGCGGCTCGGTGCTGAGGGGAGGGGGAAGTCACAAATCTGTGCGATTTCTAGAATGGGCGGGGCCTCTGAGACTCCACGTCATAGTTAAAGATTAATAATAAGAACTAATATTTGAGCAAAACTTCTTACCGTCAATCAGTGCAATTATATTTGCTATTTTTGTTCTCGTATCTTGGTCTCTAATTTTTCGTAATTTTAATGAAGCATATTTTATAATTTCTTCATTTTTGAGGGTGATAGAGGAAAATAATTTGTTTTCCTTTCCCGGATACAGACGACTGAAATCGTTCATTAACTGAAAAAAAGAATACAATAAATGTGCGCCACGTTATTTCCACTGGTGAGAAAGGTCCGGATGGCTACCACATAGGTTATTGGGTTGTTGAGCGAGAACTAGAATAGCTTGTCTCTTTTAGTGCCTGCACAATATCTCGTTCTGCAATGTCGGCAGCGCGCGAGTGTTGCAAGTGACTAGAGTCTGTGCGAAAAGAGAAGAACCGTGGCAGATACGGGAACTAACATTACGAATTTTACATGGCAATCGAAATTCAGACACTTGTCTTATAACCCCTCGTTTTCACCAAAGTATAATACATGTATTTTACAAATTGAATGCAATGTTTTAGTTTTTCGCATGTATTAAATATGTTGTTCAAAACTTGTTATGAAACTATATTACATGATTGTATAAAACTTGTTGTAAGTATACAAAACTTGTATGAAACTTGTTAGTTGAAAACTTCTAGTCGCCTACATGTTTATGATCTCATATACAGAAATTGCAATAAAATAAACATTAATTGTCTAAACCACGTTTGTATTTTGTAGGTGAGAACGCTGTCAATGTATCAGAGGGCCTAGTGTGAGTTTCTTTTAACCATCTCGACTTTACGCATCGACCGCTTTTCTCCGATTGGCACTCGTTTGGTGAAGGGCCAATCAGAGAGCAAAACGCGATCGATGCGTAAAGTCGAGATAGTTAAAAGAAACTCACACTAGGGCCACAGACGAGTTAATACATGTCACAGACTTCATTGTAAACGCAAATGTGTTTTATACTTGTAAAAATACTTGCTGGCTACACAGTTGAACGAAATAATGTTTGAGACAGTTTTGACGTATTCTACGAAGTATTCTACAAGTTTTTTTTTTACATAATCCTTGTGGTTATTTATAGAAAAACCACAAGGATTATGTAAAAAATAAGCGGCTGCGGTTTATGCTTACCAAGGTATAGCCTTGTGATTGTTTTAAGGCTGGGAAATCCTTGAAGTAATCTGCTATATCACCTTTTCCACATTGGATGCGATTTAGGCGGTAATCTGCAGTTTCTGCCCACTTTTCTTCAACAGATTTCCATGGATCGACATTGTTTTTCAGCCATAGTAATGTTTCTTCATAGACAATACCTGTAATTTATATGTGTATGGTGGGATGAGTCAACAAGAGGAAGGGCATCATAGTACAGTCGCCCGTAGTACATTTAAATCACGAAAAAGGTGACTAGCGATTATTTGCTTACCACTTTCCAGAGATTCCAGGCTATAAATGTCATCATCTGTGATAGTTGGCGTGGATCTGAGCGATGATCTGGACGACTTCGAGGATGAACGGCTAGTTCCCGGCAACTGTCCACTTTCTCGCAACTTTCTCCTTCGAGCTATATAGCTCTCGTAGAGCTTTCCGCTAGCATTTTTTTTAGCTAATTTATTTGTAGCTGAAAAATATGCAGAATAATACACTACAACGCGTTCCTTGTGAAATATTTCCACAATTTCGGTAGCTAGTTTATAAAATTCTTCACTGGAAATTTTCTTCGCACAATTGTTTTCTAGTATGTGGTGTATTAGCAGCTGGCTCAATTTCCTTCGGGAACCCTCCGTCAGTAAGCCTCCTTTTCCCTCTTTGAGTATTGCTCTGCCGTCTAAACTTTCCTGTATGTAAAACACAAACACTATTGATACCAACTTTTTAAAGTTGTTGAACAAATTGATAAATTAATGAGTAAATGGTCCAGTTGGAGAACAGCCTTCGGAGCTCTATGAGTAGTAAATAAAACCAAAAAAAAAAAAAATAGAATTGCAAAAAAAATTTTTTTCGGTGACCGATTGTCCCTCCTTTTTTTGCTCTTATTTAATTGAGGATACCCATAGAAACAATTTAGGCTTCATACACTTTTTCGTAAAATGCATATTTTTCGAGTAATTTAACTTTGAAGATTTTTTTACTTTTTTTTAATAATTAAATATCTCGTGATAATAATTAAATAACTGAGAGTCGGGGACACATCATGCCCATGACATAAATTGATGGGGACAATGATCGAAAATCGATATAAGTTCTCAGTAAATATGCATTTAACGAAAAAAAAATTATAAGTTTAAACATGTTACTATATGTGCCCTAGATAAAAAAAAGCAAAAAAAAGTCATCGGTAAACGATTTTTTTTTCAAAAAAAAAAAATTAAAAAGATTCTGAGTCTTTTTTCCCATAGGCCCCAAAGGCAACACTCCAACTGATTCCGACGAATTGAGAACGTCCTCCTTTTTAAAGTCGGTTAAATGCCGCGCAGTTACCAAGTTAAGCTAGCTAATGATAAATACTATTGAATACTAAATAGGTATATACTACTTAGTAATGCAGACCATACACGTCCAATTCGATCGTTCAATTGGCATGATACTGCTGATTGGATCCAATCTGCAGTTCGTCCATATACCTACACCACACACGATCAATTCTAACTGTCCAATCGGACAAATAAAGAAAAAGAAAAAAAACATAAAAATCGGTCTATAAATATCGAAGATATGCGCAAACAATGATAAAACAAATATATACAATCTAATTAAGAACCTCCTTGTTTTTTGAAGTCGGTTAAGAAAAATCATACGATCGATCGCCCACTGCCATACACGGTCCAATCGGCATGATCCAGCCAAAATAATTGAATTTTGATTGTTCCGCCAATTCGATCTGTCCTGCCTGCCGATCCACGGCCACATACGGTCAATTCGATTGGATCCAATCGGCAGTGTCATGCCAATTGTACAATCGAATTGATGGTGTATGGCCTGCATAACTATACGAGTTGTAATAATACGGGTTTTAATAATGTACCAAATAAATACTATACATACGGATGTACTTACATTTTTGCTGGTTAAACAATATACCTAAACTATGAATATTCTACTAGCACACTAACTTTGACTAGTGCCTTCTAAATACTCATACAATCTACTAAAGAAAATAACATTACATTTAATAGTTTCAATACCTGAAACAAAACAAAACGTAATCTAAGAATTATTACAAACTTAAATAGGTACCCGGTCCTATCTTAATGATGGGCATTTTCAATTTTATCTTAAGCAAGGTTTACACGAGGCCATCGCAAGCCAAGCCAGCAACGCTGGCGAGAATAAAGTGCCCGTCTATTTTTCAAGCCAGTGAGACTGGCAGCCAGCGATGGCCTTATGTAAACAATGCTTTTGGTCCATAACACAAACATAAAGTACCTACCAAATTAAGCTACAAAATAAAAATTTAAGTGAGCACCAAAAAAGGGTGGGGCAGCCTGTCAGTATTGTATTACAATCACTGTAAACTATACAAAAATGGACTTAGCAGGTTAACGAATTAGGCCGACGAAATACGTTTTGTTATCAAACTGAGTAATTTTATTATTATAAGTAACTCACAGTGTTATTAGCTGCAGCAGTACAATCTGTAGAGATTTTTGCATTATCACTGACATCAGTGTCCCGTACAGCGTTTTGAGTTGAGTCGTTTAGCCCAGCATTCCTAATTTCAAGGTTCTAGAAAAATAATTTAAAAGTATACGGCATCGGTCCAAGAGAAAAAATCGAAAACATTTTTATTAGCTAAATACAAGATGTACAATAAACAAGTAGGTACGTACATTGACACTGGTCGCTTTTTGATGTTGTAGTAGCCAATTTTTAAATTTTATTCTGGGGCCAATCTTTGGAATCATTTCTTTCAAATCTTCATCGTTTAACAGAATGGCAGTTTCAAGTGATGTTATAAGATTGTCTGAAAAATACAAATACAAACATGTACAAAACTTGTTATGTAGGTAAGTACCTACCTACTTATAATTGCCTACATGTTCAGTCGGAGAGTCAGGTTTTTGGGCGGTCTCTTGGTTTTCAACAAAAAAAAAAAATCTTTTTAACAAAAAATTGAACCGACGAAAAAATAAAAAAAGGAAAAAATAAAAAATTAACGTTTTAGTCCAGCTAAGCTCCACATTAATTTCGAGTCGGCGCCAAAGTTTGTATGGCGCCACCTGTACACTGTTGAGGACCTCTTGGAACTGACTTCACTACAACATAACAGGGATCTGGAGTTGATCTAATAATGGAGACGCCATCATCAGATCCGTGTTATGTTGTGGTGTCATCACACATCATAAATGTTTGGTTAATTTCAACAGAATCGGTTCACAATTGAAAATTCAGTAGGAAAATTATCAATAAATTCCTTTTTTTCTACCCTTAGGGGCAGATATAATTTTTCATATTTAAATGGGACTTTTAGATATACTCTTTCCAATAAAAAAAGAATTTTTGAAATCGGACCACTCAATAAAAAGTTATGAGTGGTCATACATAAAAAAAATATACGTGTCGAATTGAGAACCTCCTCCTTTTTTTTTCGTCGGTTAAAAAATGCTGTCCGTTACCGATTAGTAAAGTTTACAACTTTATCCAACAAGCAATAATAAGGTTTTAAACTTGTTTGTAAGTAGTATTATATGTAAAAGGCTATCAGACAAGTTCAAACATGCCACCAAAGATGAGAGTGAAAATAACTCAATGAGTGAAAACGAGGGGTTATGTTATGACGCAACATACTATTTCAAAGTGCGACAGATCTAAGAAAATTTATAATCTAAATAAAACAAAAAATCTTGACTAAATAAAACCGAGAAACTGGCTTACCTTGAAGGAATGGTATTATTTCAGATAAACCGGCGTTTAATATCTCTTCCATAAATTCCATGATGGCTACGCTACGACGCGTTTTAGCACAAAATCACTAATCATAATTCAGCCAGACTTCGTGTTGTTCGGTCTGTTTTTCTCAGGCGACTGCTGACTGCCGCGCCGTTGCCGCGAGGCGCCCCCGCCTCTGGCGCCGCCGGGGGCGGGGCGTCACGGGCTGATGCAACACATTACCTTATTTGGTAGCGTTTCGTGACCTTCGCGATGTTTCTTTATTTTTTTTTTTCTTTACCCTTGCGGGAAGGCAAAGGAATCTAGCCCATGCAGCCTGATCTTATGTTATTGATTAACACATTTTGTAATCAAAGGCAAAATGCAAAGTCTTTTTTTTTATAATAGTTCTTCACTTTCTGGTAAATTCTAGTGTTCGATTCTATAATGTCCAATTTTTGGCTGATTCCCTGTTTTAGAGCCTCTGCGCAGTGCCTTGCGGGGGAGCGCGGTGCGTTTATTCTAACGTGCGGTCAGTGTAGCCAACCCTACAGTTTTAACTGTAGATCTACAGTTTTTTGTAAATTCTCTCAGTTTTTAGTTTAGGCCTCGAAATCTAAAGTTTTTTATTTAAGATGATGGTGTCTCTGTTTTGTTTGCTACGTAGTCCGTATACTAAGTCAGCTTCAGTAAAAAAGAACAATGCCCACCTTCCATACATTTAAAAACCTGATAATGAAAGTATATGTATAGTTATATGATATAGTAGAAATACTTCATATAAGTTTATAAAATAATGTCTTATAGTCATTTTGGCGATTTAAACGCCACGAAGTCCAAAAAATATTAATGTTTCTTTTTAGGTTAGGATTTGGCGTTAGGTACCAAAAATAATGAAACAAACGTGCATGAACTAATTAATTAGGTACGCTCGATGTTTTGTCTAAAATAGGAGTATTTACCTAACTATGGTATAAAACATCCTTTTTACTTTGTTAATTCCTTGAAACTAACTGCCCCTAAGTCAACAATGCTAAGACTGCGCCGACCAGTGTTGCCATATGGAGGAGGCGTGAAATCTATATTTTCATTTTAAAAATCCGTATTACCAGTAAAATCTCACCATTTTTCATTGTTTTTTGGCAAAAAAACCTGTAACAGATCTTTAGGACGTTATAGGTACTGAATTTCAATGTTTAGTCGTGTTCATGTACATACTTAAAAATATTCGTCTTACCTCCGCGTCCAATAGATAAGTCACTCAATTTCTTTTTACATAATGCAAACGTGCAAAATCCTTCTTGCTACGTTTCAGCAAAACCTTGAAAGTAGATTCAGCCAACCAATCTAAGTTGAAGCGCTAAATTATGCCTGATTTTTTGCATTTCCAGCCATTGTTTTCAAACTACACTTAATGTCCTTTTCAATCAAAGACAATAGCTCTAAAGGTTTTGTCTTTGATACACGGTTTCGAACGCGACCTATGGCACGGTATTCCCCACATCTCATGTTTGTGTTACGGCTCTATTATGTTATATTTCCATGAAATGAAAATAATAGTTGCGACAGAGGACTAAAATGTGATTTATAATGAATACTACGAAAAAAACTTCGGAATATGCTCTGTACAGCATCTGGCTGAGGTTGAGTCCATCTGTACGTAAATCCGTATAAAAGTCCGTAAGCATGATTCATCCGTACTGGACTTCCAAAATCCGTACAAATATGGACAAATCCGTATATATGGCAACACTGGCGCCGACCGCCGATGCAAATCACAGAACTGTTAAATGTCAAAAAATCCATTTCACTTGCGCACACTCAATGAAACACTGAATGATTAATTTAATTCAATTATTGTGTTATTTTTATATAATTTAATTTATCCCATGACTAATAAAGAAATAGTTACTGATCAAATTAAACGTAAAATAAGTATTAAACTACGAAACGAAGTTAAATATGATCAACCAGCAATGTTTAAAATGGAACGTTTAAAAAAAAAGAATGATTGGATGCGTTCAAAATATGTCAATACGATATGTCATGACGTAGAATTAGCTTAAATTAATGTTAAAAAATCTTTTTTTCCTGCGTTTCTTTTATCATTGTGATAAGCGTAATCAATATACAATTCAATAAGCTATATTTTAAGATTTATTTCATTTCTATACATAGTCAGGTCAAAAATAAGCATTCTTCTTTGCTACGTAGTCCGTACACTAAGTTAGCTTCAGTAAAACCTACTATTATCGGACTGGAATTAATTGTCAATCGATTTATTAGATGGCGTTAATGGTGGACATAGTGAGTAGATCGTTCGGTCGATGTCTGTTTTACCGACATTCCATTGTTTGCTTTTTTACTTAGGTACTCGGGAATCCCCGTGAATGCTTTGACTATCGAGTTATATGGTACCTTTATTGTCATGAGTTATTTTCAGGGCAAGCTTCCTCAAAAATCACTAGTCACTTTTTCTGAAGTGCTGTATTAGCTTAACAATACTAGTTTTTAGATAATACTAATGTTACTTGACGTAGAAAATAAATGTATCTTTGAGACTTTTAACATTTAATTTGATTAAAACTTTGATGATTACATGTTTTTTTTTTTTTTTTGTTTTTAATTCCTTCGCTATGATGTATTTTATTTACTACTATCACATTACTGTTGTTAGTTAAATTTTCGCACTTCTTTGTATTAAACTGTGACTGGAATGCACCCGCAACGGAAATTATGTAATTTTGCAACAAAACTCATTCATGACACGTCAGCATGGCAACCTAACATGTTTGTTTACTTTTAATTTTCATGAACTTCCCTAAAATACTATATTTTTCCCACTGTTTGAAAAAATACTATTATCCTTCAAATCAAATCAAATCTTTTTATTGTGGGCATAGGTTATACAGATGATCAAACAATAAAATTTATTGTTTGATCATCTCGGCAGGACATAGTGGAGCTTAATTTAATTAAGTTCCACTATGTCCTGCCGAGTAGACATACAATAATTATGTATTACAGCAGGTATTCTGGAATAACTTACAAAACTACATACCAAATCAAACTACCATACAAATTATACTACTATTTTGACAAGGAAATAACGCAATGTTGAAAATATTGAAAAATCCAATATGGCGGCCAACTTTTTTGTTTTTTGGTCGATTTCGATGAAACTCGGTTTTTGATACTATTTTGACAAGGTAATAACGCAATGTTGAAAATATTAAAAAATCCAATATGGCGGCCAACTTTTTTGTTTGTGGGCCGATTTCAATGAAACTCGGTTTTGGTACTATTTTGACAAGGAAATAACGCAGTGTTGAAAATATTAAAAAATCCAATGTGGCGGCCAACTTTTTTGTTTTTGGGCCACAGTAATTTCATGATGCGACTGACGTCATAAAGATTCTATGTACCGAACACAGTCAGCAAATAACGGAGTTCGTAAAATGAGCCAGGATACGTAATAACTGATGATGTAGGCGGAGACATTATTAATTATCCAGTGTGCGTAAAATGTATCGGCATATCCCCTACCCTGCTCGTACATTATGTACGTAACCGGGACCATTACTTAATGAGACGGATTCAGTACAATGATTTGGCAACCAGTTACTGTTATAAAGAGCCTGGATACTGAAATAAGGCGGCTGTATAACGTCGTACTTACGTATAGCGCATACATATTTTATGTTACGGGTTAAGTAAATTACGTATGCTGCTCTGTGCGGAATCAATAAACCGCATACGTAAATTTTAAGAGTGCGCTGCAGTAATTTCATGATGCGGCTGACGTCATAAAGATTCTATGCACCGAACACAGTCAGTAAGTAAACGGAGTTCGTAAAATGAGCCAGGATACGTAATAACTGATGATGTAGGCGGAGACATTATTAATTATCCAGTGTGCGTAAAATGTATCGGCATATCCCCTACCCTGCTCGTACATTATGTACGTAACCGGGACCATTACTTAATGAGACGGATTCAGTACAATGATTTGGCAACCAGTTACTGTTTTAAAGAGCCTGGATACTGAAATCAGGCGGCTGTATAACGTCGTACGTATAGCGCATACATATTTTATGTTACGGGTTAAGTAAATTACGTATGCTGCTCTGTGCGGAATCATTAAACCGCATACGTAAATGATAAGAGTGCGCCACAGTAATTTCATGATGCGGCGGACGTCATAAAGATTCTATGCACCGAACACAGTCAGTAAGTAAACGGAGTTCGTAAAATGAGCCAGGATACGTAAATGATTATGTAGGCGGAGACATTATTAATTATCTAGTGTGCGTAAAATGTATCGGCATATCCCCGACCCTGCTCGTACATTATGTACGTAACCGGGACCATTACTTAATGAGTCGGAGTCAGTACAATGATTTGGCAACCAGTTACTGTTGTAAAGAGCCTAGATACTGAAATAATGCGGCTGTATATCTTCGTTCGTATAGCGCATACATTTTTCCTGTTGCGGGTTAAGTAAATTACGTATGCTGCTCTGTTAATACATATGCGGCATCATTAAACCGCATACGTAAACGTTAATAATGCGGGCACAGTAATTTCATGATGCGGCTTACGTATTAAGGATGCGGCCTCATTACAAGTAACTTGTTTACATTGTCTTTACAGAGCATTATGCCGCATACTTACTTAACATGGTGTCGTTTCATTATAAGTATGGCTCTTATAATTTTCATGTCAAAAGCACATTATACGTATCTGGCTGCCAGTACATTACAAATTTGCCAATTTTAAGTAGCCCGTTTTTCTCAGTGTGTACAATAGGAGAAGATATCTATCTTTTTCTATTAATTATCGCAGATAAGCGTTCTAAACGAATCATGATTTTGTAGATAATCGTAGTATATACTTTGTGGCCGTCGAGCAGAAACTTTGTTGTCAGTGTGAGTTTGACATTTTGCAAAGAAATATTCTTCCGAAATTGTCTACTTTTATAAGGACCTAGACAAAGATCGCTAGAAATGAAAGACAAAATGACAGATTGTAGAAGGATATCTACGGTGCGATGACATAAATGGAGAAACGAAATGTCACTTTGTATTGAAAAAGCACTGTCTATAGATATAGATATCTGTCGTAGAAATAGAAGCGTCATGCTAAGCCTGCAGATGTGTTTAAGTTCCATGCAATAGGAGGCAGACCTATTGCCATTTTGATACTATAACATCATCATCTATAATATATTTTTCCGTAATCATAGTATGCATGACGTCTTCCAAACCAGAAACATCGCAGATACGAACGGTGGTATCGTTGAGACTAAGCTGAAATATCTCTTGTGCCTGGATTACACCACCATAAGTTCTTAACCTTATTTTGCCCACCACCCACATGGAGATTTTTTGTTGGTTGTTGTGGAGATGTTCTGGAACCCCTCAATGATTTAACTTACCTTCTGTCTCCAATCGAACCATCTTATCTTAGGCATGCAGCGATCTCGCTTCCAATTTTTTTAAATTGACAATTTTAATATTTTTCTTTTTGTT
This sequence comes from Polymixis flavicincta, assembly GCA_949987655.1. Classification (NCBI taxonomy): domain Eukaryota; kingdom Metazoa; phylum Arthropoda; class Insecta; order Lepidoptera; family Noctuidae; genus Polymixis; species Polymixis flavicincta. The sequence continues at coordinate 19,102,998 of OX465172.1, read as the reverse complement.
TTTTTCTACCCGCACTGTTAAAATATATTAGTAATAAGATTTAATGTTCTCATGTAAGTGACGATTGTCTTAATGAAAATAAAGTTCTTTAAATTGAATTTAAAACAGCAATGGCCCAGACTTAACTTTTATCGTGTAATATTATAGAAGTAAGATAGTATATGACTATCCTATTTCTGAGTTTAAAGAAGAAAGTCTCAAGCGCCCACGAGGCGCTGCCATCTTGGAGGGTGAAATAGGAACGTTGGTAATGTGTGGTAGTGCTTCTCTGGACGAGCTTCATCATAAGCAACTCAGCTACTATAGAGAGGAGCTTATGGCTCAGCAACAGCCGCACGGATCGATCGATCAAGTTAAGCTAAACTTGCCGCGGTTGGTCCGTGGATGGGTGACAATCTGACAATCTTTATACGGAGCGGCCTTGCCCCTCCTATAAAAGCACATTCGTCTGTTGTTGATCCCGGCTATCATTCGTGGATCTTTGACAGTCTTTATGGTTTATCAGAAGCCTGAAAGTCTGACAATCAGTGGGTGTCGTGTTACCCAGAGTTGTGTATGTCAGATAGACAGTCGCACCATGTAAAACACTCGTATTCAGCATCCGGTTAAAGTTTAGACTAACGGGAATTAAAGTTAAGTTAACAAGTACTAAACTAAAATAATTAAATCCTCTCTTCCACAGCAGAAGCATGCTTGTGGTAACGTGTTGTGTAATTTAATTAGAAAGTAAGCATTAGTTAAGTAGAAACATGTGGAATTGTTGTATAGTTCATAAGAAAGTTGTACTTTTATTTGGCTAAGAATAAGAATTTAGTATTTTGTCAATTTCCGTTAAGTTCGTGAACGGTTTCTGCTTAGTTTTATAGAGGTATGACTAACATACAGGGTGTAAAGTTTATTTATTTATTCACAAAATCCACAGCTCTCTAACAATTTCACTTAAAATAAACAAACTAATCTTACAACCAATAACGGATTTACAATTTAATAACTGTACTTATATGCATCAGAAACAAACAGGATGTCATGCTAGCACCTTCTAAGCATATCTAAGTGTGCAGTGTGTGTGGGTGTGTAGGAGTGTGTGTGAGGAATTGTAATGGTGTATGGTCACGGATTACTTTATTAATTTTTACTTAGAATTATTAGTCAATTCATAACATACAGAAGTCCCGAAAAGTTTCCTGAATACACCTTTATTGGTGTTGAATATATCAAGATCAGAGAATTTCTTGTTAAAAAAAAAATAATATCCTACCAATGACAGAATTTTGAGTTCACTCATCCTCTATAGAAAAGGGAGGATCTTCCGACTAGACGGGTGTTGTGTCTGTCGGGCTGTGTCAACTGCCCGACGTCTTTTTTTTTTTTTTTTTTAAATCATCAAATGACTTCTCCTGCTGAGTAGAGCAGGAGGGCGTGTCAGACTTTTACTGACTAAAACCCACCCGTGTTCCCTCAGTAGCCCGTATGCCAGGGGCCGTGGTACCTCTTTCGAACAAACCCGCACCCCTGGCAGGCATCGGCCCTTGCGGACCCCACCAGTGGTTGCTGACATCTTTGACGGCGCGCGTGAGGAACACAACGCGCCGTCCCGTCTACCACTTTTCGGCCGCAGAGGATAGGGAGAGCGGCTGACGCTATACCGACACTCCTCTTCCCCTGCGGCCCCACCGCGTCCGCCATAAAACGGTGGCGGCCCCGTCCAGGCCACGGAAGGGAAGAGCGCTGCTCAGAAGCACCGGCACTCCTCCTCTACCGCAGCCCGTAACCCTCAGCCGCGATGCCTCCCATTCGACATCGCGGCCCACCTCAGTTGCGGTGCACCTCACCGCAACCTACTTTTTGGCCGCTACGTCAATGGCTTGAAGGCAAAAGCCCTGACGAGCGGCCCCACCGTTGGGTTCCTCTTAGCTTCACCGTGGATGGGAGACCACGGTTACTAAGCCCCCCCGCAACGACAATGCGGGAACCCACTCGGGGGGGCAACTGCCCGACGTCTGAGAGGCAATTCTCGTAATTTTAAGAACGTTCACAGTCTGGTGTCAGTCTCAATTTGTCAATAATACCTCTAGTTTCCATACATTTTCACAAGTTTATCACATTTGATTGTCGTCGAGATGATACTGCGACTAGATTTTGAACGTTAATTGGCTTTCTGATGTCGGGACGTTGTTTATGAGTTAGTTGCGCTATAAACTCTATTTGCGCGATAGATACGTTATTTTTACGACAGTCAATACAATAATCGGCATGGTATATTTAATAAAACACTAATTAAAATATCTGCAATACGATAGGAATAAAACTAATAAATCAAAACAATGTCACAATTATTACAGTAGTCAAAAAAATTACATTAAATTATTCAGTATACAGGAAAAGTTTATACAAAAAAAAATCAGCTGTTCCATACATTTTGACCGTGTAGGTATTGCACTTTTCTATGAAACAGCTGTTTTTTTTTTTGTATAACCGGCGACAAATTTCTGCGGTAGGGGGTCTAGAATGATATGCTGAATTCATGGTTAAAATTTGCGCACTGGATAAAAACTTACCCTGTATAAGTCAGTATGATTAAGGAAGTTATTCTTTCAGAATAAAATAATAAATAATAATAATTCTGTCAGTTTCTTTTTAAAGTTTTGAATTGTGTCATTTTTAATTATGTTAAGTATTTTATTGTACTGGTATATTATTGGGACCATTCTAATAACGCTTTTTTCGTGACGTCCCTGGCCATTATTTCTGGCACTTGTATAATGGGCACCAGTGAACAATCTATGACCACCAACCCATTAACTAAGCGTTTTATTGGTAATATATATTATTGTCCTCGTTTACATAACATCTCGCGTTGTTTCTTTGAAGGGTTAGGTAGAGGTGTACCCAAAGTATACCCTCATTACCAGCTATGTTTATGTTCCATGTAATAGGGAGTGAGGCCTATTGTCATCAGCCGTGCACAAATCCAGACTCTGGGGTTGCCAGTGAGAAATTGCAGATACAAAAACCTAATAACACTTTGGCCGACCTGGGAATCGAACCCAGGACCTCATGTCCTTTTTTACCTTTAAATGAAATTGTAATAGATCGTAGAAACGAGGAAAATGTCATGCGTTTTCTTAGTGAGTTTCGAGTATGGATGTGGATGGTTAAAAGAGGGATCTGGAACAAGTGTTTCGCGCAACGCGCGTAGGACATTTTCGCGAAAGACATTTACGCGAATGGACGTTTGCGCGACTGGATGTGCATGTGGATTCGCGGAAGTGTCTGTCGCGCAAGTATCCTGATCATATAAGAGTAAGGGATGACCAAAAAGCGGATGGACTGTATGAAGCATGGAATGGCCAGAAAGATGGTGACTACTGAGATGACAATAAAAGGAGAAAAAAGACGTGGTGCGCCGAGCTCAAATAAAGGGTAAGGGTAGAGGAATTATGATGTTTTTTTTTGGGTGGGTTATTATCATATAACTTCTTGATGGAGCAAAGAGATGTCTCTTTAAGGCGCGCGTGGAACACAACGCGCCGTCGACCCCGGCGGCTTGGTCCTTCCCGGACAACGAGCTACCCATTACTCGCCGTCCGCAAGCCTGCGCCTATTACGGTGCGAGGGAATCAGCCTGAGATCCCCGACGTCCAGGGCGTCTCTTGCGGAGGCTAGGGCCTTGAGGGCGCATATACTGCCTCTCCCTCACGTGCGCCGCCTCCCTCTTCGCGAACATCACTGCTTCGCAGAAGGAAGAGGCGGCTACCATGCACTCTCGCTCCGTACCATAGCCTGGACCAGAGCCGGACGCGAGAGAATGGTTATGGGAGATTTATGTACATTGGTAGAGGAACGAATACTTTTGTAACTTGACGATGCCCACAAATTTTCTACTGTGTCTCAAGAATCTTTTGGAGCTTGACAAGGAATTGAGAAAGGGGTTGTTGACAAACATTTGTGAAACTGTTTGTCAACAATCAAACAACAGTGTGTCAAAAACAAAAATTTGTGAAAATGTTTGTTTTAATAATAAAAACTTTCACAAAAAAAAAACCACTGACTGCCAAAAAAAAAAAAAAAAAAACTACAAAATTAAAAATAACTTTCATTTCGGATGTCAGTGTCTTTGGTTTATGTATTTTCGATTTTTGACTCCGACAGCCCCGACTTCCGACAAACATACATCCGTAAATACTTAAGGGTCGAATACAGAACCTCGTTTTATTAAAGTCTGTTAAAACAAAAGAGTGCAGCGTTAGTTACGATTTTTTATCATACCTTTTTGCACGTCGGACTTTTCAATTATTAGAAAAGCTTAGGTTACACTGCACGAGATACCTAGAGACCATATTACAATATTGGCTTACCCTTCTACTCTAATCCGGATGATCCGGGGATACCGCATGATCTCCGGTGAGGCGACAGGCCTCCTTGCCGGATTGCCGCCATGGGATCTGGATGCAGAGGTCCTCGCGCACTAAGTGTCTAAGAGTAAAAGAGAAAATAAAATACATAATTACAGCTACGCATGTACGAAGAGAATTGCTATTTCTAGAATCCAAAAATATACTAAGAAGAAAGTGAACTTAAAATATTCAGCCGAAAACGACAGCGAGTTGGCTAAAGCGGTTGCCATGGCAACGTTAATGGAGCCGAGATAATAAAAGTACAAATAAAAAGGTCAAGGTTGGTTTAGACCCGTTTAGTGTTGTTGCCCGCATTTTTGGAAGTAGTTGAATGCAAACCAACTGAATTTCCGTTCGTTGTGGCACTAGAAACAGATGTTATGCACGACATCATTTGGAATTTTGAACCGCCATCCATTTTTGTTAAAGTTAAGACTCGGTGATTTGTTTCATTGAGCGTTGCGAGTTTAATTCAGGTAATTTTTATTGGTCAACTAGTTGCCCGGCTGTTCTCAGGATAATATGCAGCATATTTTTTTATTTATATGGAAGTAAATTTAAGAATGTGGGACCAATTTTTATCAAGTTAGGAACCTTGAAGTTTGGGGAATTCATTTCATGCATCATACTGCGACTTCATTATTCACAGGCTATATGCTTACAATACTAATAATCGTTTCTTCAAGCACCTCGACTACCTCCAGGGGATATGAAACGGCTTAGCGGGCTTTCTGAAGCACTGAAATGTTGTTTCGTTTTCCACTCTATGGCATAAAAAATATTAATAATCCTAATCAGAAAGTTTTAGGTACTAAAAGGTTGTATGGAAATATCGTGTTTCCAAGTTGTATTTCTCAGCAGAGGTTATGTTAGGAAAAAATTTTTACAAGATTACAACACGTCAAAATGTTATAGTAAAAGTTAGACCATGTTTTGTGTTACTTCAATCTTCGCTGCAGACATTATGAGCATCAAGATTGGACTATATCAATAGTAATTACGCATTAGGAATCAAACATTTATTAAACTGATTGATACAGCTATGAGCTATGTTCATATTAAAAGCTCCTTTCGTGGCCCCAAACTACGACAATGTCCAATCGTTGCGAAGATGCGGCGCTCGTAGTACTAAATCACCAATGCCGCTATAACGTGTTTTTTATTCTACCTACTCCTTAATGGGGTAGGAAGGCGAATAGAAGTGAGAATAGCTTCCCCGTGCCATCCCCTATCCGTTTCAATTATTGTTCCCCCAAAAACGACGTTCCTTCAACTTTTTATGAATCAAAAATATGATTTTTTTTCTCGAAAACTTCTCTAAATAAAATATGTTATAAGTGGGGTTTCCGGAAAAGTTTGCCTTGTTTTTCTAACAAAATATAAGTAGCTCTTCCAATTTCATGTTTTCCGCGTATAAATAGGTACTTTCTGTTTATTTAGGTACTTTTTTATGAACGATTATCGAAAATAGGATACCAAGTTGCTTACCAGTAGGTACCTACTAATCTACTCATTCACAAATTGTACAAATTTGTACTTAGCTGTTAGAAGACATGAGAATGCCCATTCTTTAACATAATCCATCATAAGCCTATTATGGTACCCCCATGATGAAAACAGTAGGTAACAGCTACTACAGCTACTGTTGCTCAACTTTCTTTTACCATAAAGAGGAGGCTTTTTTAATCTCTCAAAATAAAATACATGCTCTTGGGTGCCTTAAAAGGCTATTGATTTCGTGTCAAAATTTCCCGTAGGAGTAAAGAGTGGCTATCATATTTCAAAGATACATGAAGCGCTTGGGGTCTACCGAGGATTAAGTTTAACGCCATCTAGTAGCAAGCGATGGAACCGACAGCGGTTGCAGGTTTTATCTATAGACAGTTTTTTTTTAAACTTGTGAAAAAAAAATACACGCTATTTCAATCAACGGAAGAGTGGTATAATAAGCACAATAGTAAATGCGCTAGCTCCAGTTGGGTAACGCATTTACTATTGTGCTTCCGAAAGTTATTTGTTTTGACAGTTTTTCCAAAATGAGATATACAAAGGGCTAAAAAAAGAGGGAAGAAGTCTCTTAATTCATCTGTATTTATTAAATTCCCTTCTACTTTTATGCATCCATGTTGATTGTTGACCTCGCCAAGTGTTACTGAAACCATATTTTTTTCTTTGGGATTTTTCCAAAGGTTAATAAACAAAGTTTGATGCCATATTGTAGGTATCTTATTCAGGGAAGTTTATGAAGATGGCAGTATGCCAATCAATATTTATGGTTTGGCACTTGGTTTTATCGTTGATGACAATCTATAGGAAAATCGCCTAGCTCTAGTGGTGAGATATGAAATAACCCTTCTTCGATACTGTAGTCGGATAAAAATATGAAATCATTACAATGTAGGTAGGTACTTAAACTAACGTGAATATTTTTGTGAAGAGTGGGCTACTAAACATGAATTGATAAGTTACATGCTCCGCATCTCCGTTCACCCCTTGTCCCTACTTATTACTATTCTAGACTTAAATTAGGATAGTTCTATTTGGATTTCTATACAAGGAGGTATATATACGAGTATATATACGTATATTCATAGAAAAGTTGGCACGCGAAACAAACATTTAGACAAACGACTTTTTATCGAATTCAATTGTGTCGAATTAATTGGCCGCTAATCAGTTATAAAATCTTTGAAAACAAAAAAGAAATTGTCAGTATCTAACAATTCTGTTTTTTTTTTCATAATTTCAGAGGGGCAATTCTACTAATTTTAAGAACGTTCACAGTCTGATCTCAGTGTCAATCTGTCAAAAATTCCTATACATTTTTGTCAAATTTTTGAATTTCGATTGTCGCCGAGATGACACTGCGAACGTTTTTAATTAGTAGAATTGGCCTTCAGATCATAAGAAAAAAATCACCATGACGACATAGGTACAGGGTGTCTTTTATAGACTTTATGCCGAAAATCGAAAATATGATTCGGATGAAGGAAGAGCTCGGTATGGTACGAAAATAAACTGCATTAATTTTGTTTAGCTTTTAGCAAAACGCTAAAAACTCAAGAGTCAGACTCATTTATTTTTTTGGGAATAATATCAACCTGTGTTTTAATTTGAGCGACAATGCTGGTAATAAAGTTCAAAATACTCCGCTGAAAGTTTCATCTCAGCCTAGCTTATATTTCTAGACCCAACACTTATACCCAATTTAACCGTCCTTGAACAGTAGTTACTTGCTGCGTAAAGTTAAGTCCATGTAAACTTCCCAAAGCCAACATATATTATTTATCTTGTACCTACTCTAACTTGTAACAAATCCAAAGGTCTCTCACACACTTAATTGATTCTTTTTACAACATGACCTCCAAAGAGCTACTCACTCATTAGCTTTTACCAGACGTTTTCCAAACCAATTAGTCTTGGAACGAAACATTACAGGGGGAGCCACTTCAGCGTTTACAGTAGGTACGCGGGATGCGGGGTGGGGGCACAATTTATGTGTCTGAGGAATTTGCCCACTCTCTAACATTTTGCCCGGAGGATCGGTAATGCAATAAAATGCAGACGGACGAACGTAGGACGTAAATTGTAGCGTTACTTTCCCCTCTTTATTTAAAACTATGTCACCCGGGGATAGTGTAGCTTCCCAACAGTGAAATAATTTTTCAAATCGGTTTAGTAGTTTTGGAGCCTATTCAACGCAAACAAACAAATAATTAAATCTTTCCTCTTTATAATATTAGTACAGACTAGTAGCGCTCCGCGGTTTCAATTGTGTAGTTCCCGTTCCCGTGGGAATACGGGGATAAAATATAGCCTATGTCACCCGGGAATAGTGTAGCTTCCCAACAGTGAAAGATTTTTTCAAATCGGTTCATTAGTTTTGGAGCCTATTCAATGCAAACAAACAAACAATAAAATCTTTCCTCTTTATAATATTAGTATACATAGATTATTATAGTATAGATAGTAATTTTTTGGTTGTTATTTTTAACATTATTGGGGTGCCCCCAAATAATGTTAATTACAGCCGCACGGGTCGAACTCAAACTCAAAGCATTTATTTCAATTAAACCTTTCACAGGCACTTTTGAATTGTCAAACAAAAATCGAAGTTGAAGCTAGGTGCCCATTCCAAAAACGTAGATCTCTATGGAGAAGAACGGGCAAGAAACTCCAAGGACACTCTTTTAAATCGTGGGTATTACAAAATTTTGGGAACATTATTCTTGGTGCTTCTATATGTAAGAACAACGTAAAAAATAAATAAAAAAAATTTAGATTCAAAATAAGCCATGGCAGATACGAGATGACCAGTCTCAACCGACGGCGCCCGTTCACGAACTTGATCAGCACCATCCAGCTCAACCATTTTCTAGGGGTCGATCGATTAGGTTATAGCTTGACCTAATCGATCGACCCGTGCGGCTATGCGACATGTGTGCTTGCCGCGGTTGGTCCGTAGATGGTTGACCATCGTTATATACCAAGCCGTTGGTCTCTGCTGTTATTCGTGGATCTTTGACAGCCGATACGGGTCGTCAGAAGCCCGAAAGTCTGACAGTCTTACCAAGGGGTATCGTGTTACCCAGTAACTAGGTTGTGGAGGTCAGATAGGCAGTCGCTTCGTGTAAAATACTGGTACAGCTGCATCCGGTTAGACTGAAAGCGAACCCCAACAGAGTTGGGAGCAGGCTAGGCAAATGATGAGTTTTAACATTATTGGTTGGTCACGTAGTAGTAGCCGGTTGAAAACAATAATTGATTCTTGATATTAAAATTAAATGAATGAAAGAAATGAACTTATCCAAGGTTTGACCAGACTCGAGTAATCGAATGAACGCCAAGATTTGCACTAGCCCTTGAAACCTCATTTTTCATAGTGCTACAGAGACCTGAACAAAATTCGGAAATAATCAGAGAGTTTTGTCGCTGGCGATCTATAATAACTTTTCTGCTTCGATATTCGCATGTAAAGAGTTAGAAAGAGACGGGTGTACTTATCTTCCCCTGCGATCATACAATAAAAAATAAAAATAAATGAAGTTGCAAAAATTAAGTAAAGTGTAAATGACACTAAATCACTGGCGAAAATTTGGTCATTATCCTTTCAAGTGGTTTATCTGTCATTCCCCTAGCATGTCCTCCTCGGAAGTGGAAGGTACGAAGATTACTCTGATAAGTTGTGATAAATGAGTGTAACACCCTACCGAATTAATTCCTTATCTTTTGGAGTGGCTTTACGCTTTCCCTCGTTGATTTTGTTCGAGTTGTCATGCGTTTAAAGTTTGAAGGTGGGAATTTATGGACCTTGTTGTGTTCATTCGATACCGATTATGAGGTTTTTTGGCCTTTAACATCCGGTTTTGAGACCCTCCCAATGAATCTTATGATTACGCGACTGTAGCTCAAAAGTTTGTTAGGATACCCTGGCAGCGCGGCGTCAAGATTCAGGTGACGATTTTAAAAACGTATTTTAAATCCCACAATTGGGTGAGTTCTTCGGTGCTTCCTCTTTATCCTTACAAACTTTTTAATATTGCGGTTGCTCTGTACACGCCTAAGCAAATGTAAGTCGTCATCGTCTAAAAAATCTAGTTTGTTTTTTAAAGCGTGTTTTTATTTTTTTTTAATATTATTTTTAACCCATACTAGTGGTCGCCCAGTGGTCGAAATACGACCGTAATTAATTTAAAATTTAATTTATTGCATCCATAAAATGTCAGCTTTCTGCGCTCCTTCTACACATAATCTTTAACTGTGTGTGCGAAATTTCATATTCCTCCGTCTGCGTAGTTTTCGTAAAAACAGGTAAAAAGTTTTTGCTTCACTTATTAATAAGGGATGAATTTTCACAAATCCATACTTTCTGCTCATCTTCGTCATAAAACCAACATACTCTATTTGGCAAAGTTTAATGCTTTCTAGACCCAGCGGCTGTGCTTTGTCTATAAGTCAGTGTTTTAAGATATTTATGAAGTAGTAGGATTTACGTTGTGCGAAACGTAAACGTCTACATTCTCCAGCGAACAGGGAAGTCTGCCGCCACAAAGGCTGCCACAGGTGTCGATCGATGCGACGCGCCGGTCCGGCCGTCGAACCAACGCAACACGCGGCTGTGCGACAACACGGACTGCCAGCCCTGTGAACTGATACAATATTTATGATTGAAAGAATAACTTAATTTTACCTGCGCTGTGAGAAAAGACCGCGAAGATAAGTAGATTAGGTTGTAGGGTATGTATAGGATGGTCACGAAAAAGTTGGAGTCCTTGTTTTGGCACTTGTTAGTTAGCAGTCACCAAGTCCAAGACCATCAAGGGATTCAAGAGTCGATCTACAGGAAACTCTTGACCCCCCCCCCCCCACCCCTTAATTGATGCTGAATTACCTGACTGTCAATAAAAGTCTTGATCAAAGTGATATCTTACAGGTGGTGTGATAGTTAAGTGCCTAGTACAGAGGCCAGCACATCAAGCTACCCCAATCTGTCAAATTTCTTTGATAGTTTTTCAACTTTATTGCAAACGAATAAGGTTCATGTTCAATTGGGAAAATTTGACAGTTTGGGATAGGTTGACCTGCTGTCGTCTGTACATCGCACCCTGGATAGCCTTGCTAAACACTTTGGTGACTGGGCGGGCAATCTTTTTAGCACTGCACTCTGCTAGATGTTTTCTCATGTGGCTTAGTAATTATAGTCGCACAGTGCCATCGTAAGCTACGCTTGCCGCGGTTGCTTCGCGGATGGCTGACCATCTTCACATAGCAAGACGCCCTCCACGCTTCGGAAAGCACGTTAAGCCATTGGTCCCGGATATCAATAGTGGATCTTTGACAGTCGTTACGGGTGGGTTCGGGGCATTGTATTACCCAGTAACTGGGTTGTGGAGGTTAGATAAATACTGGTCAGCTGCATCCGCTTAGACTGGAAGCCGACCGGAAAATAATTGGGAAAAGACTAGGCAGATGATGATCAATCATAATTATCTTCTTATGAAGCTCGTACCTACATTATAGGAAGGGTAGTCAATTCGTTTTACATTATCATCTTTCATCTGCCCATTGACCATTTTTGGGGTTAGCACGGAGAAAGAAAGATATATTGATTCTCTTAGGCTATTAATAACACCGTTCCGTGTGGTGCCGGAAGTAAAAGAATAGCACCATCCCATTTCTTCCAGTGGGTGTCGTAGAAGGCGACTAAGGGAATTACTAGAGAATGAGCAGCAGCGTTCTCTATGCATTTTACCACCATTCTGCGATCGCCAACCCACCCTCCAAGCGTGGCGATTATGGCAAATCCCCCCTTTTGGGGGAGGCCTATGTCCAGCAGTTGGCGACTTTCGGCTGAAATGATGATTAATAACATGATGACTATTATAAGATTTAAGTTTTCACGTTATTACCGCTGCCGCAACCCTACTTGAAACTAATAGAATATTAATAAAACTTTCATTACGTGTAGCTTTTTACTAGCTCTGTAATTTGTGACGGTATGGAAAACCCGTTTGCTGTGGTATCAATCAATACAAAACTGACGCTATTAACTACCAAGCATAGGGGATACTTTATTTAGAGTTTTCAGGAAATACCTGTGTGTCACTATTAAGTCGAAAACCGCGTGAACTGTGGAAGGTAGTTAAGTACCTACTTTTAGTGAATAGTAGCCCGAGCGGCTTGTGGCTAAGTAATAATAGCTGCACGGGTCTATCGATCAGGTTAAGCTACGCTCGCCGCGGTTGGTCCGTGGATGGGTGACCATCTATACATACCAAGACCGCTCCGTACCTCGGAAAACAGGTTAAGCCGTTGGTCCCACTTGTCATTTATGGATCTTTGACAGCCCTTCTTATGGATAGTCAGAATCCCGAAAGTCTGACAACCAGTCTTACCATGGGGTATCGTATTACCCAGTAACTGGGTTGTGAAGGTCAGATAGGCAGTCGCTCCATGTAAAATACTGGTATTCAGCTGCATCCGGTTAGACTGGAAGCCGACCCGAAAATAATTGGGAAAAGGCGACGTTTTTATTTTTTTGCGGTTTGCAGGTCAGCCTCTGGTTGTACTTCTTGTGTGTTGATTAAAATATGATTCGCGCGTTCTTAACGAATATGGCTTTACAGAATATTATAATCAGCAATATAACCTCATTGGCCTCGAATGTGAGGCCAATTCTAACATATCATCATCATCATCAGCCTTAATGTTCCCACTGCTGGGACACAGGCCTCCTCTCGGTGAGGGGGATTGGGCTGTAATCCACCACGCGGGCCCAGTGCGGGTTGGTAGATGTCACAAGTCTTCGATTTTTTGGTTCTAGGACAGGTTTCCTCACGATGTTTTCCTTCACCGTTTTGAGAGCAGTGGTGATGAAATAATTTACACAAAGTAAAGCGCCTGTCTGGGTTCGAACTCACGACCTGCAACTCGTAAGTCGCAGCCGTTACCACTTGGCCACCACTGCTCTCACACATATGGGATGTTAGAATTGGCCTCACGTTCGAGGCCAATTCTAACGTATAGAGTTGTATTACCTATTCATATAGGTACTGTGGAATGTTTCATGCAATCATGAAATGCCATGTTGAGTTAATTGGCCAGATAATCACAATTTGCATAAAATGTAAGTATGTACCGAGCTGTAAAAATAATATTTATTGTGGAACGAAAATGTAGATTTTTTTCCTGAACCTACCGTTTTTCCTATTCGAGAGTCTTGACAAGTTAAAAGGTGATCGGTGTGGTTATCGCAGTTTGTTCTTTTACCTATATGAAATCTAAGCTAATGCAATATCATTATAATCTATCTCATTAGGGTTTTTTTTTTTGGGTGGGAAATCATCTAATAACTTCTCCCGCACTGGGTGGAGCAGGAGGGCGTGTCAGACTTTTACTGACTAAAACCCACTGTATTCCCTCAGGAGCCCGTATGCCAGGGGCTGTGGTATCTCTTTCGAACAAACCCGCACCCCTGACAGACATCGGCCCTTGCGGGCCCCTTCGGTTTGTGCTGACATCTCTTTGAGGCGCGCGTGGAACACAACGCGCCGTCAACTTGGGCTTGGTCCTTACCGGACAGCGAGCTACCCATTACTCGCCGTCCGCAAGCTCATGCCTGCGGTGGCCGGAAATCGGCCTGGGATTCCCGACGCCCAGGGCGTCTACGTATCCTGCGGCGGCTAGGGTCGCGAGGGCGCATAGACTGCCTCTCCCTCACGGTCGCCGCCTCCCTCTTCGCGAGCATTACTGCTTCGCTGAAGGAGGTGGTGGCTACTCATGCACTCTCGCTCCGTACCATGGCCTGGACCAGGGCCGGACGCGAGAGATCGCCGCCACCGATCGCATTTCCGTACCTCAATAGGTAAAAAAAGGAACCCTTAGAAGATCACTCTCTTGTCCGTCTCTCTGTTCATGTGTCACCACCGATTTTCACAGGAACGGATGGACCTTGCGAGTTGAAATTTATACCAGATACTGAGGTCTATAGTCCCTATTAGGTGTATAAAATCAAGGTCCTGAGTCAAAACAATAAAAATATATTGGCAAATTTAGATATACGCGAAAACTTGTAAGTACCAAAATTTACCTTAATAGGTACTTCAACTTTTTGATTATTCGCAATTTTCCCTTTACTTGTGCTATAACCAAAATTGACAATTGTCAACCGGAAATACCCTATAGGTTTTGGGTCGAAACTTTTATGGTAGTTCCCGTTGACATAGAATCACGAAACTTGGCAAAAAGCAAGGTTTTACAGGACAAATAAATGAAAAATTCCATAAAATAAAAAAGTTGAAAACCATGGTAAATTTTGATAAGTACTTACAAATTTTACCATATCTTTTTATTATGGCGGTATAATGGGTAGGTACGGAACCCTCGGCGCACGAGTTTTTATAATCTAAAAACAATCTTCATCGCGCATCGAAATTACTGTCGAACCCTCCAAAATAACTCAAAATATATGACCAGCTACTTAACAACACAAATATGATTCAATAAATCTTCCCCTAGCAGCCTAATATGAAAAGCTAACAATCTTATAAGTGCATCCCGGTCACGCATCGATCGAACGCACACAAGCACACAGACGCAAAGCTGCGTCGCGACTGAGGCTAATAAAACAAAATGCACCCCCCTCCCCTTTAGTCTAGTCACTAGACAACAAAGGGTGCGCATACAAACTTAACTCAACGCAATTTCAAACTATAGCCACCCTTATTACGACCGTGCAAGCTTTACAGGAACTGCAAAATGTGCTATGGTGTGGTGCAGGAAGCGATGTGTTAAGAGAAGTTTAGACTTAATAGCGTTTACAGATTTTACGGTAGAAATGTGGGTAGAACTTTGTACTTAATTTTCTACGTGTTTTTCTATGTGATGAGTAATTTATCCGAGGTGGAAAAATAATGATTCTGCTTTGTTGGATATTGGTAGTTACCAGGTACCGTACATATTTATAGCACCCTGAACAGCGAGCAACGATCTTTTAAATTCGATTCTTTTTAAATTTAATTAACTATTAAATTGGTTCCATGGCGTAATTGTGTACCACACTAGAAGTAGGAAGGGCTTTAATTTTTCACTGACTTCAAAAAAGGAGGAGGTTCTCAATTCATCGGAATCTTTTGAAGTGAAAACTTTTTTAGGCGCGTCGGTACCTATTTTTTGAGATGAGGAAAAAACAATTGAACTCGTAACAGTTACCGACACCACTGACAACACGAACGTCCTACGAACGAACAACGTCGAACGTACGTTGAACGTTGTCAAATCTTACGATTCAAAAAATATTTCCTGACGGTTCAAGGTCCTAACGGTCAGAATCTGATGATGGAACTTTGGAGAAATCCCTCGATTTCTCCAGTCTCAACTCTTCATATTTTATTGGCACACTTGTTTACATGGCAAGTGGTGGTACCTATACGAATTAGTGTGGGGTAAGTACAATAACTTTTCCAAAAAAAAACACTTTAATGTAAAAAAAATAAAAGTATAGATTTATAATCTTCTATACATAAATAAAAAGAAAAGTCCTGACTGACTGACTGACTCATCAACGCCCAGCGCAAACCCTTGGAGCTGGAAACCTGAAATTTTGCCCAAAGGTTCTCTTTATAATGTAGACAAGGAATAAGGAAGGATTTTTCGAAATTCAACCCCAAAGCGAGTTAAATAGGGGATGAAAGTTCCTCGTGAGTGAAGCCGCTGGCAAAAGCTAGTTATATTATATTAGTACAGATAATTTTTTAACCAGTGCGCAAACTGTAATTACAAAATCAGCTGTTTCATAGAAAAGTGCCTACGCGGTCAAAATGTATGAAACAGCTGAATCTTTTTTTTCAGACGAAAAATTTCTGCGTCTAGAATAATATGCTGAATTCATGGTTACAGTTTGCGCACTGGTTAAAAATTTCTCCTGTTTTAGTCGCACGGGTCAATCAGGTTAAGCTAAACTTGCCGCGGTTGGTCCGTGCATCACCGTGTTCACCCACATCTTTACATACCAATACCTCTCCGTGCCTCGGAAAGCACGTTAAGCCGTTGGTCCCGGCTGTCATTTGTGGATCTTTGACATTCGTTACGGGTCGTCAGAAGCCCGAAAGTCTGACAACCAGATTTACCAAAGAGTATCGTATTACCCATCAGTTACTGGGTTGTGGAGGTCAGATAGCCAGTCGCATCATGTAAAATACTGGTATTCAGGTTTGATACCAAACTAAAAAAGCCTCTACCTAGTACCTACTTCCGTTGACCTTTTGTTGTTTGTATTGTTGTTCGTTGAAATTTGGCAAGAAGCATGGTCTCACAGCACAAGTAATGGAAAAGAAGACATTTGCAGTTGGAGAATTGATGGTGCCATACGTTATGTGTGTACTATAATAATATGGGAGAACATTTTAACAACTAGAAAGCTAAATTTGTTCTAGACAGACGCGGTCCGAGGGTCCTAGGGGTCATGTCGCCCCTCCCCCAAAGCCTAAAGCCTTCTTCTTAAAATGGTATTTTTTTCGAAAATATAATGTTTTTGTCTGTGACCCCTCAAAGTCTGGCTGCGACCGCGCCTGGTTCTAGAGCCTAACCTAAATTTATCTGAACTACGGAACCCTTCATTGTGGGTGGTCCGACACTCACTTAGCCGGTTTTTTCAATACATTTCGCAAGACGATTGCACAAATATTTGCCAACACCGCTTCCTTGTCAACGTTATTCGATCGTAACAAGATCTTTGTAGCCCTCCACCTGGGTGGGTACCTACCTTCTTGTCAATTATAATCATCATTTCGGTCGAAAGACGTCTACTGCTGGACATAGGCTTCCCTCAAGATTCGCCACTTCGACCGGTTTTGTGTGCTTCCCGCATCCAGCAAATAGAAGAAAAGAGATCCGCAGCAGAACCAAGGCAACTATCATAGCCCGAAGAATTTCAACTTAAGTGGCAGTGGGCAGGGCACATCGTTCGCAGAATAGATGGCCGATGGGGCCGGAAGGATCTGAAGCGGTGACCGCGTACCAGAACACATAGAGTTGGAAGGCCTCCCACAAGGTGGATGGATGAGCTTGTGTAGACCGCAGGAATCCGCAATTATAATTATTTATTGAAAATGGCTTTCCTGAGTAGGTACCAAGGTAAGTATTTATTGCAAAATTATTTTGTATCCTCAGATTTTTATAAGTAATCTGAGTTTGTTTAATCCTCGTTATTGTTTAATTAACAATATCTGGATGACCGAGCTTTGCTCGGTTTTTTTTTTTGACGTTTTTTGAAAAATGAAACCTAGCTAGATCGATTTATCGTCCCCGAAACCCCCTGCATAGGAGGTTCAGATTATATACGTAGGTACATATATTTAAGAATTGCTCGTTTAAAGGTAAAGTATTAGATACTAGCAGCGCTTCGCGGTTTCACCCGCGTAGTTCCCGTTCCCGTGGGAATACGGGGATAAAATATCACGGGGATAGTGTAGCTTCCCAACAGTGAAAGAATTTTTCAAATCGGTTCAGTAGTTTCGGAGCCTATTCAATGCAAACAAACAAACAATTGAAATTAAAAGTGCACGCCGTTGCAGAACAATGCACTAATTTATACAAGATAAATAGAAAGAAACTTCGTTCGTTAAAAACTGGTCGACCGGCAGAATGAAATATTAACTTTTTCTCTATGAATTGTAAAATCTTTCACTGCAAATGGCGGACGAGCCAGGTCCGAATCTTGTTTTTGAAATGCAAGTTTTTGTGGTTCTCTAGCCTTTGTAAAAGGACGGTCATCCATCCACAAGCTGACCGCGGGGCTAGCTTGAGGATAAGTGACCGTCATTTCATATTATTATAATCCTTTTTTGTTTAAATCTATCAAAGGGTTAATAGCCCAACGGTAGGGAAACGAATGGTCAGCAAAAGGTTAGGTACTATTTCGATCACGAGCATGTATTTTTTTTATTTCAATGTTAGTAAGTGGGACATTGCGCAGTGCACATTGTGGCCTCGTTTGTCGTACCCACGTATCCCGGCCAGGCCATAAATGGCCAAAAAAATTATGTCGGAAAAAATAATAAAAAAATTGGCGATAACGCCATCTGTCCCGTTTGGCGTGAACTACGTAGATAGCTAACACACCAAAGAGAATTCCGAGTTATGAAAGCCGTAATTTGGGAGTTTTTGGCGGGATCGCGTTGGAACATGTCGCACTAATTTTCAATTTCATGAAATTTGTGAAATAGCGAATTAAGTTTTATAATTTTGGTAGTGAATTATTCAATTTAGTTACGTGTGAGTGCACAAGTGTAGTGAAGGTGATATTAAGTAACTAACGTGGACTTTACGTTTTCCCCCCAAAAACTCATAATAGGTTGTTGTAAAGTTACTACTGCTTTACAATAACTTTGACTTGACTGAATAAAGACGACTATGACTACTTCGTGCCTGATATCGGGCCATTTACTTGATCGAAAAGTGAAATTACTTGACACTGGCTAAATGCACAAACCGTGCGAAGCCAAAACCCCAAAAAAAAGTAATATCGTAATTCGTACCCATTGATATAAGGACTAGGCGGACCGCACGTTACAATGACGCCACGAACTTGGTCCCAAAATGGTCTTCCCTATAGCGAAGTGAACTAGAACGCGATCGGCTGTCTTCGGAGCGGTCGTAAATTTTTGCAAGCAAAAATGCCAAGTTGTGCCGTGAAGGGTTGCGTGAACTACTTGTATCCCCGGTAAGTTAAAAATATGTCATTAAATCGACGTCTAACATTATTTAAAACAATTTTCTTTCTTATTTGTCTCAACCTTTGGCAAAGACGACGCGAAGCCGCGTAAAAGCGCGACATAACTTTGCAGCGGCGGCGGCGCTCGTTGTAGCTGATGAAATGAAAAGATGTAATAATATTACTCTATGATTAAATTTTGTACAAAATTGATTTTTATTGTTTATTATTAGCGAATTAAAATGTCCAACGTCAGAAAACACTACGAATCCAAAATGGAAAATATGTCCAGATTAGCAAAAAAACAAGATTAAAAAAAAATTGTTTTATTAGAAGGCCAATGAGAACTTAATAACACAAACAAACTGCAACAAATAATTTTTTTGAAAAATATAAGGTTTTTATTTTATTTCTTTGTACCTCGAAATATACCACACCCGCTCTTACAAGGTTACGTCTAGGAGCAGACGCCGATTGACATCGTAGTTCTAATAGATGGCGTTAGTGTATTTTGTAGGGCGACCGCATCCATCAAATATTCGGACGATCGTATCTTTACTATTTAAATCAATGGTCGTACCTATATACCGCATATTATACAACTTATACACATAATTATCATCACGCCTGCTTGCTCTGCGGTGGGCAGAGGTGTGCCTACAATATAATAGACAACCGGCACAAAAGTTTAGTGCCGAATGGTAGGTCCGGTCCAATGACGGTCCCACTAAATTTATGACTTAACATAATCTTTAATAGTATAACTATAGTATATGGTCATTATCGTAGGATGCTGACCGTATAATAACGCACTATCATTTTGAGGGTTATTGCTTATTTGAAAAATTTGAAATGATTGTTGTTGTTGACCCCTTAGATTTGGTCTTTTTTTCAAGTAAATTCTAATCACCTAAAGTTACAATCCAAATGCGTCCCCGCATTCTCTAGAGTTTCGCTCCGGTGTATCTTTTCTCGAGTTTGTAATTAAAAATCTTGAAAGTCAATTAAACTTTGGCAACACTCAGGGCCCCTCGGTTTGCTTTTGGATTGAAATCGTAATGAATCGTGGCAAATCAAACTTCAATATTACAAAGGTGCCATTGTCTAGGGGTTAAGTGCTTTTCAATTGGTTTAACTAACCAAGTAGGTAGTGTTTACATATTTGACGATATTACAGACTAGGTATTGCTATATTCATTAGTAGACCGTTAAAATACCTACTGTACCTATTAGCAAAATATGGATTATTATTGTCTGAAATAACCGTATTGATTTGATTTTGATAACCATACAATTATTTAACAAGACCGATATACGTGTATTAGTTAATATGATCAAGTTTATTGAAGACCATTTTGCTATCTCTGTTTGAAATTAATTTTGATTTTCACCAAATTCTCGTGGTTTGCTTAGGACATTCCGAGCTCTGGGCCGCCCGGATGGGCAAAAGATTAGTTCTTGCACATTGATTTAAATAGTAAAGATACGGTCGTCCGAACATTTGACAGACGCGGTCGCCCTACAAGAAACACTAACGCCATCTATTACAACTAGTATGAACTACGATGTCAATCGGCGTGGTCTGACGTAACCTGGTTCTGGATGTAACCTTGTAGCGGGGTGTATTTTTCGAAGTAGAAAGAGAAAAAAAAAACCTTTTATTTTTCAAAAAATTTATTTGTTGCAGTTTTTTTGTGTTTTATTGTCCTTCGAATAAAACATTTTTTTTTAATTTTTGTCTTTTTGTTACTCATATTTTCCATTTTGGATTCGTAGTGTTTTCTGACGTTGGTATATCTTTCAATTATTGACCGAATTAAATGTAATCTATGATTAAGTAACACAGGTTGTTCCATTGAGTGACAATCCAAAATGGAAAATATGTCTTTTCCTTTCAAACTTTCCAAAGTTTTGATAGTAAAATGTTTGAACTCACGTTTATCTAAGTAGTTTGTTTTTAGACGTCTAAGATTTTTCTCGGTCTCTAAACATACCGTAAACAGATCTACTGATGGAAAAGTAAGGCCTCCCATATTTTTAAGCTCAATCATTTTATGAAAGCTGAGCTTTTCCTTGCTAAGCAAACTATCGACACATGGTTCACATTTCAATTTTTTACATAAAACTCTGGCCACCCACCCAGCAATGTATCCTACGATTAATTCTATGTCAATGTCTATGTTATTTACTGAATAGGTGTCCAAAGTTTACCAATTCAATACGTATTTTCACTGTAGGTACTTATAGCTTTTTTACCAGTACATGAAAAATACATTTTAATTTGCTTACTAACAATAAAAAATAATTTTGTACAAAATGTAATCATAAAGTAACATTATTAAATCTTTTAATTTCATCGCCTACAACGAGCGCCGCTGCAATGTTATGTCGAACTTTTACGCGGCTTCGCGTCATCTTTACCAAAGGTTGAGAAAAATAAGAAAGAAAATTGTTTTAAATAATGTTAGAAGTGGATTTAATGACATATTTTTAACTTTCCGGTGATATGAAATGTTATAATTTTTTTTATTGTGCTTTTTGTCGTAGTTCACGCAACCCTTCACGGCACAATTTGGCATTTTTGCTTGTGAAATTATACGTCCGCTCCGAAGACAGCCGATCGCGTTCTAGTTCACTTCACTATAGGGAAGACCATTTTGGGACCAAGTTCGAGGCGTCATTTTAACGTGCGGTCCGCCCAGTCCTTATTATATATGTCTATGTTCTTGCATACCTATTTATGAGCTTATTAATTAATAAAATCGACGGTCTTCTTCGTAGGTAGGTGATCTGGAGCATGTTCTAGTAACATGCCCACTCGAGTCACTAGAAGGCCGATTCGTTGTA
Organism: Polymixis flavicincta; assembly: GCA_949987655.1. Lineage (NCBI taxonomy): Eukaryota > Metazoa > Arthropoda > Insecta > Lepidoptera > Noctuidae > Polymixis > Polymixis flavicincta. The sequence continues at coordinate 19,081,542 of OX465172.1, read as the reverse complement.
AGACTCATGGCTTTCCTTTAATAATAATAAAAGATTATGAGTTTCTGGAAAACTATATTATTTTTATTCCTACTGTTTTCAAATAATTGTCCTGATTACAAAGTAATCCGAATTAATTTTTGAATTTAGAACTCAACAATAACGAATTCAGTAGGTACGCACGCACAAAATTATATAAATAAAGCAGAATTAACTATCTTCGCCGGATCCGTTATACCTGATTCTACCCTCAGGTTTCCAGTTGGCAGTGTACGGTAAAAGTCTTCAGTCACGGACACCGGCGGAGGTGTGATTTTGACGATTTTTGGTGAAGGATATTTTGTCACCCTATGTGGAATCCCAACACTAACAGGCGAGGTTTTGAAAACTACGCCACAAGATCGCGCAAGATGTCCACCCCAAGCTAAATGGTTCATTTCGCAGCTTTGAGCAATAACAAGACCAAAAGATTCAAATGTTCATAAAGTTAGATAGGTATTCTGACGAAATGGTTCAATGTGAATTCAAATCATTGACAATTACTGACGTGCAGTAAGAAAAAGAAAATAAAACGTTTAAGGCCACATATTTCTTGATCTACTTTTTCATCAAAAAGTTTAAATTGAATGAACATAGAACTTAGAGGGTTGTATGTTTAGTTGTATTTTAATGAATTCCTATTAGGTTAACATCATTTTATTCAACATACCTACATCCTGACATTGACCTGAAAATAATGAAAAACGTAAGTAAATTTGAATTTCGCGGGCTACCCTGGCGCTTCCCCATAACGGGAAAATTATTTCTTTATGTCTATTATGGTACATTATAAATTACAAAAAGTTGTATTGAAAAACGCCACGCCCCAAAGCGATGATTTTTATCAAAATGGTACAATTTATTTTTTCGTGAAATGAAGGGCGCTTTCCGTATTAGACAAATAGTGAAAATATCGCGAAGCCAACCAAAATAAAAATCAGTACTAATGATCTGATAGCTCTTAAATTTTTTGACTATTCAATTTGGTCGGGTTCGCGATATTATCACTTTTGTTGCATTTCGGAACACGGCAGAAATGTCACACATTCCGTCTCTTTTTAACGTACACAATTATGATTATCTATCTCAGTCATACAGAATCAATGACAACTATGACAAGACAAGCCAAGCAATAGGTAAGACAGAAATGGCCGTTCCTCGCCAGCTTTTGTAACCGTCGTGTTGATTTTTATTATATTTTCAGTTTCGAAAGTTGTTAATCGATAATAACGAAATTAAGTGGAGTGAGTAAAAATGTCATTTTCTTTCGGCACTCCATCGAGTGCTCCTGCAACAACTGGTCTTACAGGAGGTTTCAACTTTGGCGCTAACAAGTGAGTGCAGTAATGTTCTTTTTGTTAAAAAACAATGAAAACAATCTCAATACATAAAACTTTATTGGTGTAGTAACTCCTTTTATCCCAAACCATAATCTTTCGACTCATGAACGTCAAAATTAAAAAGATCGTGTTGTCATTTACTATAACCTCTTTACCTGTGAATCCTACAAATTTCGTTTCGATATTAATTCTACGCCGTTGAACGGAGTTCTTTCCGAAGTGTATATAATGTTTTCTGTACTATAACATTCGCATTTGTAACTAGACCTGCAACTCCTGGGTTTGGCTTGACGGCGACGTCGCAAACGTCTGGTCTCTTTGGGAGCACCCCGGCGACGGAAACGCCTGCTTTTGGGGCACCCACGGCCGGTTTTGGAGCGACATCTGCAGCTCCGGCGTTTGGAGCCACCGCAACCCCTGCTTTTGGGTCGGCAGCGCCGGCATTTGGTACTGGGACACCTGCTTTTGGAGCAACATCTTCAGCACCTGCTTTTGGCACCACGACGCCAGGCTTTGGTGCCACAGCACCCCCTAGTTTTGGTAAGTAATTAAAACACTAAAGAGGTTAATACCCTAGGGGTGGTATTATAAACACTGCATGTAGTTAAGTAATAATTAACATTGACTAATATATAAGGTCGCTTTCCGAATTACAAAAGTAGCGTTGTGTACGCCCACCTCAATAATTTGCATTCCTAGTTAGATATCATGATTATGACAGCTAAGAACTGTCTTTTTTGTCAACAAAACGGAACGCTCAAGAATGCGTTAAGTGCTACTCGGTGTTAAAACCTATACAGGATAAGTTTTTATCCAGTGCACAAATTTTTACCATGAATTCAGCATATCATTCTAGAGCCCCTAGCGCAGAAATTTTTCGCCGGTTATACAATAAAAAACAGCTGTTTCTTAGAAAAGTGCAATACCTACGCGGTCAAAATCTATGGAACAGCTGATTTTTTGCGCACTGGATAAAAACGTATCCTTTATACACCATATAAAACTTGTATACACCACAAATTGCATCTTCTTATTTGGTTAGGTGGCAACTCTAGCCTGAAGCACAATTTCTAATAAATCTAGGTTAGCTAAAGATATGATTCAACTCAAAACAAAACAGTACAACAAATTTTTCAGTATACGCAGAGTCAGCGCTATTGCAAGATGGCGCATGTCATGACGTCGTCTATGACGATTTGACATCGTTATTGCGCTCACGCCAATTCGGAATAGGTGTGAGCACGCTCAAATTGATATTGCAAATTGGAACATAGCCTAAGTTAGTTGATGTTTTAGTGTCACTTACTTGTTAGCAAGATTAATTATTAATAAACCCCCAAAATGGCTGCTTGGTTGGTTTAGTGATAGTTAGCACTACTGCTGAGTGCGAGGTCCGGTTGTCGGCCTAAGTGTCATAGTTTTTTCTGCCAGGAATTTCTCAGTGGTTTAGTTTTTCAACTTGACGGCGATATGAACTCGCCACCTAATACATGTGACTTAAACTTAACTGCCGATATGTGGGTGTACCTATAATAAGTATGTACACCTATGCCTTTAGGTATTACAGGAGTGGTGTTATGTAACCCTTATGTAACATGAGAAATTATTACTCATTTGTGAATCTAAAAAAATATAGATGTGATGATCTGAATTTTAAAAATAAATGGAGGAGTGCTCAAACAATGAAATGAATTTATACATACTCTCACCGTCTCACAACAGTGAGAGCAGTAGATGTGATGTAGTTTATTATTACAGCTCATAGTCAATATTCCACTCTGAAAATTTGAAGGGCCTTAATTTATATTGGGCTTGATGTTTAAATTACAATAAGAGTATATTCAGAGTGCATGAAAATCATTATGTTAAAATCTTAAATGCTCCTAAATTAAGTTAGAGAAAAAATAAAAACAATATTTGTAAGAAAAAGATTTTTTTGTGGAAGTAAGTACGCACGGCTGCACATCAAGCTATACAGTTCCAGTTTACGCTGATCTCGCACTGTATGGAAATCCTATGCAATGCAAGATCAACTTACACTGAAAATGTATAGCTTGATGTGTAGCCGTGTGTACTACAGTTGGTAAATAATATGTTTCTTCATCACAGGAGCGACAACAGCACCTGCATTTGGTGCTAGCGCTGCTCCCACATTTGGAACAGCTACTCCAGCATTCGGAACAGCAGGGTTACAGGGTGCAAGTGGCATTAGCTTTGGAGCCCCCAGTTCCAATGCTCCTAATGCTAGTTCAGGTAAATGCGGCCTTTATTTATCCCACATGCACAAGTTTCTGAAACATCTATTAATTTGTTCAGTTTTTCTCAATGAATTATGCACTTCAAACAGGGTGGCAGGGACCTCCACATGCAACCTGTTACTATGAATTCCGTATATGATTCTGGACCCCTATATGTTGTATGTTTTCATCTAGTATTTTAAAAAAACCACACTAGAATCATGTACCGAATTTATGGATACTTAGTATCTAGTTTGCACATCGATGTTCCTGTCACCTTGTGTGGTCCAGTGGGCCTCTTGTTGGTAACTTGCGTAAAAAACAAGTCAACTGTGTTCTGTCAAAAACAGACATTAAGTACCCCGTTTGTCGATATATGCACAATCTATTACTTAAAATAAATATCCATATTTTGCATTGAACTACACAAGAAAAAAAAAAAAAAAAACTAGATTTGATTTGATTTTTATCATCACTTTCCAGGGTTGAACTTTGGTACTCCAGCCACAACTGCTAGCACAGGGCTTGGTGGTCTAGGTAGCTTTGGTTTCGGTACCGCTGCCTCAACGCAGAGCACTGGGTTTGGAGTATTTGGATCTACAAGTACAGCTACCACTACTACTAGTATTTTAGGTAAGTTATGCTATAATGTGTCTTCTTAAACTGGCTTTTATATGGGGCTATGTTTAGGGTATTAGGTAAAAAAAAAAACATTGGGATCATGGTCTGGCCACATCTCATGAATGTGTGCTAATACTGTGAACCTCATAAGATAATATTACACCTGTAATCCTCACAAGGTTAGGCAGAGGTGATACCAACCTTTCTCCAGGATATACATGTAGTGACCTTATTGCTGATTTTCTTCGAAAGGTCAACTGCGCAGTACTCACAACCGGCGTGCGTGTATTACCAGTGGCACTAGTGTGAGTTTTATTTAACCATCTCGATCAAACGCTTCGAGTGCGTTCGGCGCTCCGATTGATCAGTCACCAATTCAGGGCCAATTGGAGCGCCAAACGCGCTCCATGCGTTTGATCGAGATGGTAAAATTAAACTCACACTTAGACCTCAGATGCATGAAAGGAAACGAGGTGAAAGGAGTAATGTAAGGATCGTAGCAGGTGGCGTTCTGTAGTTTCTGCCTACCGCCATAGGAAATAGGCGTGAGTTTGTGTATGTTTAAGTCCCATATAATAGGGGCGAGGCTAGTAAGCTAGCAATGGGCTGGCAAGGACATTCAAAATCAAAAGCCATTTATTCAAACTAGGCCGAGAGTCAGCTCTTTTTGAACGTTAAAAATTACATAAGACAGTCCCCCAAAACGCCCGCCCTTCACCACTTCCTAGTGCTTTAGCTGGGAAGAAGAAGTGGCGCAAAAAACTCCCCAGCAGCACAGCTGTCTGTTAAGTTAGAAGAACTTGATTTTAAACAATAGTAGGTAATTAACATTACGAATCACAAAAAAAAAACATTAAATTTGCTATATGTCAGCTAGCACACGCCAATATATAAACAACTCGAGCAAAAAACTCAAGTAAAAATAAATTCGTAATTGACGCAGAAACTGAAACCATGAATGCAGCACACATTCTAGGCCATGACCGGCGGAGATGTGATACCCGCCTGGTCACCAATTCTGTATTGTCATAATGATTCCCCGCGGAATCGTACTACGTTCAAACCACGTCAATATCGTGGTTTTAAGAAAACCAATGTAATGGTAAGGAATCCAAATGTCAAATTCTGTATGTTCCAAGACAATTTGTCGATATTATTAATACGATATTAGCAGAATTCGTGTTTGATCTAACGAATTGACATTGCTTCGAAGAAAGGAATCGTTAAGTGGTCATAATGAATTCAGGCACTATCCCCCTTATTCATAAACGCTGGTTAATGTTAAGTAATGAGTAGCGTCTGTTTAACCATACATTTTTCACGTTTAAACATCATTTAACTTTAATCATCGTTTATGAATATGGCCCTAAATGTTTATAATGATTCCCCGCGGAATCTTACTACGTTCAACTACTACTACGTCAACTACGTCAATATCGTGTTTTTTAGAAATCAATGTAACGGTAAGGACTCGAAATATCATATTCTGTATGTTCCAAGACAATTTGTCGATATTAGCAGATTTCGTGTGTGATTGACGTGATTACGAGTAAGGAATCGTTAAGTGGTCATAGTCAATTCAGGCCCTGAATGGAGCAGCGGCCGTCGAGGCGTCACCGAGCTCTATGGTTACCCCTTACAAAATATGTCAATCATGCAGACCTAATCCTTATCCGATTACCCTTCCTAAACCATCCAATTTTCTTTTCAGTACAATGAACCCAAGCCCAAGTTCTCCTATCCATGGTTTATTCATTCCGGTGACGCAAACGTTTCAAATGTTGCCACCAACCAGTATATTAAAGCCTAACTTCGAACTAAGCCCGATACCCCGTGAGCCGGATAGCGCGTATAAGGTCTTAAGTGCTAAAAGGGACCGCTATCATACCATCACGCCTAGTTGTGGTGAGCATAAATATAATCAACCAGTAATGTTACCACTGCTGGGACACAGGCCTTCGAGAGGGACTGGGCTGTAATTAGGGTTGCCAACTTTTTTTAAACGAGTGTATTTCTGATGTCAGAGCGAGTAAATAAAGAGTACAGATACTAAAATAGAGTACCATTTATTCATTTATCTTTTGCGGCACATATTTACAAGAATTGTAGGACTCCAAACATCCTAATTCTACGTTAATATAAAATCAGGAGCTCATCTTAATCAATATGTGTATATGAAGCCCTGTTCCCCTCTTCTCGCCACTAGTCAAGTGGAAAATATAGAAAAACTACATCATTTGCCTTAAAAAGCCAGTTTATGAAAAAAGAGTATTTTGGCGAACTCTATTAGTATTATAGATTATAATTATGGAGAGTACACCCATAAGAAAAAGAGTACAATACTCCATTTTAGAGTTCGGTTGGCAACCCTAGCTGTAATCTACCACTCGGGCCAGTGGGGGTTGGTACTTGTGACATGATTTCGAATCGTTTGGTTCTAGGACATGTTGTTACTTCGCGATGTTTTCCTTCGTCGCTTTAAGAGCAGTGGTGATGAAATTATTTAGGCTAAGTAAAACGCATGCCTGGTTTCGAGCCCACGACCAACAAACAACTCGTACGTCGGGCCCTTACCACTTGGCGCATGCCACACGGAAGGGACGTGGGACGAGGACGGTACGCAGACGCGGCGTTCCTTTCACGAATCTTTAAGGCAGACTTCATGAAAAATGTGTAACGTGATCTGGCACAAAAAATAAAAATAAACAGAATTGAAAAGCCGCACGCCAGTCGCTTTTCCATCTGCATACTATTGTTCTACGTCCCGTCCTTGTCCCTTCTGCGTAGCCCGCGCCCTAGGCCACCACGCCCAGCACTACTCCATCGCCATCGTTGCTCCTTGTGGGAGATGTTACGTATACTACGTACTCACGGCTACACATCAAGCTATACATTTCTAGTTTACGCTGAACTCTCACTGTACGGAAATCCTATACAATGCGAGATCAGCTTATACTGAACATTTCGGTAGGCATGATGTGTAGGCAAAATCGAGCATGTTCGGCAAAGTCGCTCGGATTACATCGAATTGTGCGAAAACTGACCCGCACATGATTCAGCAAAGGTTATCTGGAACGAAGTTCGCCGAATGAAAGCCGAATATGTGTAGTAATTACTTCGAGTCCGCTTTGTTGTTCAACAAATACTGCCGAACCGAATGTACCGAACCGGACATGTGTATAGGACACCCAGTTGATGATTATTATAAGTTCATTTTATAATCCTTGATATACTTAAATATTAACCTATTATGCTGTTCTTTGTAAGCAATAACAGTTATCAATTTACTGAAGAGTCTTTGAACGATAAGGCCTTTTACTGAAGATCATGATTAATTTTTCAGGCCTTATTGTTACTTGATGTAAAATTGTATATTATAAAAAAAAACTGCACAGTATGCAGTAACTTTTTAGGTTGCCATAATAATAAACAATCGTAATTACAGTACTGGACACAATAGTTAAAATGACGATTAAAGTTCAGTTGCTTATTATTAACTATTTCATTTGTTTCCCAGGTGCAAAATTGGGTACAACTAGTGTCACTGGTACGCAACCATCAATTACAGGTTAATAAAACATTTTCACCATACTTTTAGCAGTAATTAATCCTAAATTCGTGGATTTTGAATTTTGCTCAAACTAATCTCCGTGTCCTTTCTTCTTTCTTTCTTGATCTCTCGGTGTTGGGCATTACTAACTTACTTAGTTTACTCTGGATTCTGTACAAAACAATTATTATTAGTGACTGACCGAAGATTAGTTTTCGGCCAAAAAAATCATGATTTTCTGCCACAGACCAGCTGCAGTTTCGGCCAAGCCAAAAATCGAATAATTGATTGATTATATAAATTATAATTAATCAATATAACAAGAAATACACGATGTGTCCTGTTATGGAATTACCATGTTTTATTTCTTTTGCCTATATTTGCTCTTTCTCTCCTTCCGTGTAAAAAATAAAATAAAATCGTTTCGATGATCGTTTCGATGTACAGAGGCCAGCACATCAAGCTACCCCAATCTGTCAAATTTCTTTGATAGTTTTTCAACTTTATTCCAAAGGATTGACAGGTTTATGTTCAATTGGGAAAATTTGACAGTTTGCGATAGCTTGACCTGCTGGCGACTGTACAGCGGCAATATGAAGTATTAAAGTAAATCCTTTTCGTTCTCGGGTTCGTTTTCGCCCGCAAATAAGACTAAAGCTGAAGTTTCTTTTTAGTTTTCGGCTGAAAATCCATTTTCGGCCGGACACTAATTATTATGTTAGTAAATCCCTTGGTTTTTGTTTAGCTACTCCCAGTTTCGGATTGGGTGGCGTTGCCCCGAACACTAGTGGCATCGGCGTCGCGAATACAACTGACGCTAAAAGTAAGTACAACACTATATCCCTAATTTTCCTCAGTTTTTGAATTATGAACCTTATTGAATTATGAAAAGAATTGCATTTCTATGCACATAGAAATGCAATTCTTTTTACAAAACTGACAATTTGTCCCATTTTTAACCAATTCGAAATAAAGTAGGAAATGAAAATACTGGTTCAGATCTTAGAGGTCAGCCAGTTGCGCGGTAAACTTCGCTTGCGCGATGCAGGATTTTGCGTGACGTCAGTGTGATGCTTTGTTACAGGTGAACCACCCAAACAGAACAAGTTGCCGAATGAGATATCAACTACAGTAGAATCCTTTAAAGAATTCGTGAAGAAACAGAAGTCGCTCAGCTCTGAAGTAATGAGGGTATCCGTCAAACCTCTACATAAGGTAATCATTTATATTATGCACTTTCACAAAAATTAGGTCTGTGTCCTTCCTAGCTGTGGGAACATTATAGGCTGATTTATGTGTGCACCTGTGGGTGGTCTCACTGATAAGAGTTTGCTTGTAAAGATCTATATAAGGAAATAAATACTCCTATGGCAGAAAACAGGCTAGCTTCAGTACCGTTTGTTGGGCTGTTTCAAATCTTAAAATGTTCGATTTTGGCACGCACGCACGCACACACAGACATCTTTTTATAACACTTCGTAAACGGTACCGTGTATTGTTTACGTAATATGGAAGTTTTCACGCGTCACCGCGACTGTGCTGAGAGCCCGCGACGGAATGCCTACATAATTAAACCATCTCGGTACCGTTTATACGGTAACCGTGCGTGTGTCATGTCACATAGCCATTAGCTTGATTACTTGACGAAAATCAACGTCAGACTGGAATGAGCCTATTTGGCGTCCCCATGGTGTCTCTTCTACCAGGGGTGCGGGTTGTTCGAAAGAGATACCGTGGCGCCTGGCACACAGATAACTGAAGGAACACGGGTGGGTTTTAGTCAGTAAAAGTCTGACACGCCGTGTCGCTCCGCCCAGAGCAGCAGAAGTTATGAAGTTATTTGAGGATTACCAATGCTCAAAAAAAAAAAAAAAAAGCGGTGTCCCTTGTAATGTGCCGAATAAAGTTCGTCTTGTTTCTGAGTTTCGTGTACCCCGCAGGTGTCCCGCGAGGCCGAGTCCACTCTGCGCGAGGTGCTGTCCCTGAGCGGCGAGCTGAGCCGCGCGCGCGCACACTCGCGCCGCCTGCGTGCCGCCGCCGCCGCCGCGCTCGCCGCTGCGGAGACTGCAACCAGAGACTATACTACTCCAGGTACCTATACTACTCAGGCAGGGCTAACTTAACAAGAGCGAGAACGTTCTTTTTTAGTTTTGTCGAAAATTTTCTACGATTATGACGTCATTCTAATACCTAACATCACTGAAGACAGATAACATCGTAACATCGGCTTGAATTTCCGTTTTCAATTGTAAGATTAATGTCATGCCGAAAATTAAATGAAAAATTAAGAAAATTTAAATTCAAAACTCAACTCAAACCATTTATTTCAAATGAACCAATTACAGGCACTTCTGAATTGTCAAGATTGGCGAGTTAGAAAGATGAAGCTAGTTTCAGTGTAATGGTAGATAATATACTCACTAATCACCACAAATGACAAATGGGTTGTAACAATCACCATAAAACGCATGATAATGCTAATTTTGCTAATCACCATCCTTGGGAAATGAGCTGGCGACTTTAGTTATTATATTGCTAAGGCTTGATATTGCCATAGCCCGTGCCCTAGATTTCGTTAATTACCATAATTGGCAGTGACTGGTTATGACTGAACGTAATGCTCATCTTCGTAATAGTGCGCTCCTCCGCCACAGTTTCACGGCCACCGAAAGTAACAAATAGTAGTTTACAACTAAGTATTTTTATTATTATTCCATTGTTAAATAAAATGATGATTAAAACAGTATTTAGTATGAAACTGCAATGTATTTTTTTTCTACATATTATTAAGAGGAAAGATTTAATTGCTTGAAAAATTGTTTGTAATGGATAAATTCAAAAAATACTAATCCGATTTTAAAAATCTTTCACCTATAGAAAATTACATTATTTCGGAGTAACATGAGCACGCGTACGGAGTCGCGGGCGAAGTGGATATCATAAATTTGTCCACTCTTTTCGTCGTAAAAATTTAGGACGACTAAATGACAGAAGAATCGGAGATTATCTCGTGTTGTACTGTCAAAATTCCAGATAACTTAGGTGCCAAGTTAGGGTTTGTCGAGAGCATGATTTTGACAGAACGAGTAGAGTATTTTGAATGGCAGCGCTGTCAGAAAACGAGAAAGGTGACAGAAATTAGACGCGAGTGAGGAATTGTCGCGTGTGTCATGTTAGCCCTTTACTTGACGATAGATGATGTGGCGGAAACGCGCGCGCTCGCTCGCGTTTCCGCCACATTTTAACGAAAATCCGATACGTTACTACCAAAGCAAATCAAAAGTTACACGAGGGAAGTTCAATGAAAATTCTGTCAGTTTCGGCCCTAAAACTTGTTCATAATCATTCTGATCTTTCTTTTAAACTTTGTTTATGAGATCCTCAAATACTTCTCTATAATAATCTCTTGACTTTGTTTTCTAAAGGATCGGAACTCGAAGGCACAGCGCCACCGTCTTACGTGAAGGACCTGATCGCAGAGTTAGAACAACAGCTGATCACATTCCGCAGGCAAATGGACGTCGCCGACAAACAGATGCAGTCCTCTCCTAAGCTTCTTACTGAACAAGGTATGTCTTATACAGCATGTAACAGAACCTTGACCGATCCGATAGGGGCACATAGGTACTACAATAACATTACTAAAAAGGAATAAAACACGAATTACTATTGAAAATAAAACAGTTATTGCCATTTAAATTCACGTTTTTAGTACCAAAATTACCCCATTTTCACTAAAACACTTTTTTTTAATTATTATTTTTAGAATTAACGATGGGCATCAGAAGAATGCACGAATCCTTGGTGGCGCTAGCGGGTCGCCTGCAAGCCGTGCACACACAAGTAGAAGCACAAAAGGACCAGTATCTCAACCTAAGGAAATACATACTCAAGGACCCGACAAACGTCTTCGATGCGCCGTCACGTAAGTATTTATATACAACACATAACATAAAGCTTGTTTTCCCCTAAAGGTTAGGGAGAGGCGTACCTGTCGTGCACCCGCATTTCGCCAGTTATAGTTGAGACCCATGGTAATAAGTGGAGCCTATTGCCACAACTGAGTACGCATCTAGACCCCCGGCCACTGAGAAATTCTTGTTGGTAAAATCCATAATACAGTTTGCTTGTGGCTAAATAACAATAGCTGCACGGGTCGATCGGCCACGTTAAGCTACGCTTGCTGCGGTTGGTCCGTGGATGGGTGACCATCTTTACATACCAAGACCCCTCCGTGCCTCGGAAAGCACGTTAAGCCGTTGGTCCCGGCTGTCATTTGTGGATCTTTGACAGTCGTTACGGGTCGTCAGAAGCCCGAAAGTCTGACAACCAGTCTTACCAAGGGGTATCGTATTATCCAATAACTGGGTTGTGGAGGTCAGATAGGCAGTCGCTCCATGTAAAATACTGGTATTCAGCTGCATCCGGTTAGACTGGAAGCCGACCCCAACATAGTTGGGAAAAGGCTAGGCAGATGATGATGAGTGTGTATTAGAAATGCGTGGTCATATTTATACTTGGACTCCTAATCGTATTCAGTAACTTGACAGTTCGAAGAAAAATAATGTTACCATACTAAAACTAAAGTGTTAGGGTTTTTTTTTTTTTTTTTTTTTGGGTGGGATATCATCAAATAACTTCTCCCGCTCTGGGTGGAGCAGGAGGGCGTGTCAGACTTTTACTGACTAAAACCCACCCGTGTTCCTTCAGTAGCCCTTAAGCCAGGGGCTGTGGTGTCTCTTTCGAACAAACCCGCACCCCTGGCAGGCATCGGCCCTTGCGGGCCCCATCATTTTTTGTGCTGACATCTCTTTGAGGCGCGCGTGGAACACAACGCGCCGTCGACTTGGGCTTGGTCCTTACCGGACAGCGAGC